>OX638406.1:26489930-27089930 GCA_951813805.1 Limnephilus auricula | reverse complement strand
TCAGCTTTATTTCCTAGACACTTATAGTCGGTCGTTAGACCCGGAAGTATAAATACATTGTAAACATAAAATAATTTTAAATTGTTGTCTCTTTCTATATGTATATATTGTTGTCCCTCTCTATATGTATAGATAAGCACACATTTTGTAGTTATTGTTTAGTATTAATTTGTACCCTGAAGATGCTTGAGTAAAGTGAAACCGGTCGGTAAAGTAAATTAATAAATATCGTGGTTTTAAAACAAAAAAAGTGTTTTATTTTTATTAAATATGTCAAACCACAAAGTGATTGCTTTCTACAATAACATTGTAAACAGTTTACTCATAAATACAAAAAAATATTCAAGTTTGTAAAAAGGACCTATTATTCCTGAAGAGCCCAACAAAATTACTAGTTATGCCTGTGGATAAGGTAAAAGAAAAGAGTGTTAGGTGAAAATTATTGGTGGAAGACGTCGGATACGTCCAACAAAGACATGGCTCAATCAGGTGAGTCAAAAACCCGAACCGTTAGTCAGAATAATAGAAAAATACCTTTACACATGTAAGAATATGAATGAAGCGTGTGCACAGAAGTGTGGCGCTCCAATTACTCTGGATACCCTTTTGGTGAAATGATGGTTTAATGGATATGTTAAAGGTTCTCAAACGTTACCCAACCACTGTTAGTTTACTAACTTACCATCACGCCATCCTGCAGGAGTGGGCAGACAGGACAGACCGCTAAACAACTCGGTCTTGGCACACACCCCTTGCCTCATTCACATTCATACATCGTCTCATATACACTCTTCCATTATTCTGACTCTTAACATAGCCCGACTCTAGTATCCGATCCATCTGTTTGTGCCATGTGCTCCCTTCTTTCCTAAGTTCTTCTACCATACACATTTGTGTCATTTATTCTTCTTACACTCCGTTTTTAGTTAATTTGCTCTACGAGACCAAATTATACATGAATTATTTGTGGTAATTTCTCACACGATCATACATGGTTTTACCCCACTTACGCCTCAAGAATCTCATTTCTACAGCATTTAGTCTACGTTTATCCTTCCTCTGCCAGTTCCATGCCTTGCTAACGTACGTCAGAATACTCTATTGTGGAGTGCTAGTTTTGCTTCTTTAAACATTTTTTTAAGAGCCCACAGCAATCCTCCATTAATGGAGTTACCAGCATTAACCCTTATTTCAATAATTATCTCTATCAGCCTTTTCATCTCTCGCAAACATTATTTAGATACACAAACTCGTTCACCTGCTCCAATTATTCGCCATTCACAACTATAATACACTGTTTTCGTACTCTTACCCACTCTTCAAATATATTTTGGTACCTACAACGCCCACTCCCCGAAACAATCACAGCTGGGACGCACAAAACAATGTGCGTCCCATCGCTAAAACCTTTAGAATTTTCTGAAACGGAAACCTTAAAAAAACCGGAAAAGGAACTAAATTATATGCATACCATACAGTGTATATAGTAAAAGAAGTGCACAATGTGTGCCTATAGCCAAACTAATAAGTAATTATTTATGGTTTATTTTAAATTTATAAATGTAAATATATATTATTTTTTAAAATTTAATTATTGTATATATGTTAAAAAATAAAAATTAAAAAAAAAATAAACAAAAAGGAAATCACTTACAAAAGCACTTTTTACTCTTGATCGCCAGATAAACGATATATCTCCCACTGGTGGGCGATTTTTAACCAGGTTGGGATTCACTGTATAAGGATAGACAGAACAGGGAGCAAAATGCAATTTGCACAGAGCAACGCTTTTTGTTGCGATAAAGCTTTTCTACCTGCCCTAGAAGCGTTGTGAGTCATTTACCAAACAACTGAATACAAATTACACGTCACTGTCTCCAATCAATCCACCACGCGCTGTGCCCAACTGCATAGTACATTGATGGCGCAGCAAATCCCGCGCTTCTCCGGGGAATGATAAATAATATTACACTAAATCCTGATAAATAATTTATAATTTTACAAAATCCTGATAAATAAAACGGATTTTTCTACAAAAACAAACAAATTGAAATGATTTTTTTAATACTTTCACAAATGACAAACAACCGTGATACTGTTATTGAATAGCCATATAAAATCATACAAATTGTTTGTACTGAGAAAGAGGGAGTAAACTACAAATTTCACATCAAATTTCGGATTATTTACAAACAAAAAAAAAAATTCCAACGTGGTGAAATGTGCAATATGCTTCAAGATTTTGAAGATTTTGTTAAAAAATACCATTTTAGTAAGTAGATAAAATTGTTAATTTGAATATTCTTATAAAAAACATGAAAAAAGTTTAAAAAAAACTTATTTTTATCGCAAACGATAAAAAATTGTAGATCAAACGAAAATCGAAAAACACGTTCCTTTTTTTTAGACACTCTGCAAGAAAACTGTCACTTTTTTCTCTTTTATACAAAAAATTATAATAACCATTCTGAAAAATAAAAATTAAAAATTACACTTTGGTTTAATTTTTAAGCAATATAAACGTAGTTTTCTTGGATTTATATTTACCTACGCATGCATAGATATTTACGTTAATAAAAAACATCACTCTCGTGGACTTCTTGTTAAATTCATACAGTAACATTAACAAAACCTATTAACAATTAACAAAATATATCAGAAATAACCTCACTTTTCAAGAGGTGAATCACATCCGTCAATATCGGCAGACCTAGATGCCCCCCTCTCACCCCCCACCAGATTTCGAAAAAGAGCTTGCTTATAATTTTTTTATTAGTAAGATTGTTAGTATACATCACTGTAATAAAAAAATATTAATAGAGGTGTATAAATAAAGAGGTGGAGTAAAGGGTATTCTTTTATTTAAAATTCTACATTCTAGTCATATAACTTTTCCGTAAAATCGTTTCTTCATTCATGTCCACGCAATGTTAGCTTTCCTTTCTTAAATTGATTCATTACGCAGTGATCAGTCCTCCAACAATGGAGTTTTATGCATTACATATTTTTTTAATGTCCTGTTATTATATTAAAAAAATAGCCTCATTTAAGATACTCAAAGATAAAAAATAATAGAGTAAAAACTCAAAGGTTTTTTTGAAAGGTCATTTATGTTAATTACTTACTATATGATAAAGTAGTTCCATCTCAGTCGGTAATAAAGGTGGTATTGAGCTATTTGAATACACGCTGAATTTGTTTTTGTTTTGGTGTTCGTTTTTTAAAAGCATTGTTTATAAATACACTAGGATTCCTTGAATCGGAATAAGCAGTTCCTTCAAAACGTAAGAACTGGACCCGGCCGGTATTCAGCTAAGTAGAAATACTTTGTCTAAACGGGGTGTGTTTTTTAGTGATTCTGATCTTAAACACTAACAAGCCTGGAAGACTAGGTTTGGGTTTTGTTTAGCTGTGCCCATCGCACAATAGTCACAAACTTCGAAGGTGTAAGTATGCTTCTCTTTAATATGTTATTATAGCACAATTATTCAGAATAGGTTGTAAAGGGTATGTTGCTAAAGGTTATCGGGAGTGGAAGGAGACAGGGAAGAAGAAAGTGGAAAAATACTTGGACATTCAGATTTTGTCACCAAACATGGCTACAGTTATTTCAAGCAACAAGATTAATGGCTTTCACCAAGGCGATTCTGACAGTATCATAATGGCATTTATATTTATTGTAATTTGCAATTAGTTTAATAATAATTTTAATTCAGGTGAAACATAATATAAATGTAGCTGTTTTCATTTTTATTGATAACATTATGGTAACAATCTTTCTAAAAATAATGCACCAGCTGCACAACAAAAAATAAATAGGATTGGCTTATTTCACAGAACTTGGATTAACACAATTAATCGTCAAACTTCAAAGTAAATGTTCAAGTTCCGTGTAAGTCCTATTTAAGATCTGTAAGTATCGAAAAAATAACGAAATAGAATTTAATTAATAGAATTTTCACAGAACTTGAATATAAACATGGAAATTTGATGAATTTTTCAAATTTTTCAAATTTCAAACAACCCGTCCGTAGTAATTATTTCATGATTACAATCGTCATAAAAACATATAAATTGCTTTGCTTTTGTACCTTTGTTGTTTTTTTGTTCTGTCTCTGTTAAAATTATTCAAACAAAAAATTACAAATCCAGAACTCCAGAAACAGAGTAGTTTATCTTTTAGAATTAAAATACTGTCAGTTTATGCATACCCCGTGAATTTTTGCCTTTTAAAAAGCAATCAATATATTTCTATTGTATATTTTATACTATAACTGTATCTAGAAAAGGTATATTTGTGAATTTATTTAAAAATATGTTAGTTTCTTCAAATAATAATAACGGAGGTATATTTTTGTTATCCATCCTCTTTAGATACGCATTTAAATGTTTTGAAGAAGAGATGTTTTTAAAATGAAAATATACAGCAAAATAAAATTCTCTCAAAATTGAATTGAGTTACTTCGGCACAGTCCTCGGGGATTGTTTCGGAGAGAACAGTTGGAAATAAAATCAGATCCCTTTTCAAAGAGGCGCAAAAGTATTGTATTATTATAAAGACCGTCCTGGGAAAAACAAATCCACTTCTTTCAGATAAAACTAAATTAAAATACAAACTATAAGGTTTCGTACAAGAATCATCATAAAAATATCTTAATATATTAGGTAGGTAGATGAAGTCCCTGGCGTTGTCTCGGTTTTAAGTAGAGTTTTTTACCATGTGATTTCGACACCTACCTCTTGTTACACCCATCTTTTTATATTTTTCTGTTATATAAAACTTCACCTGATCTATTTACACTAAATCACAAAAACTGTATAAATATGTAAAAGCCCATTAGGTTGGATTAATAAAATAAAATAAATTAATAATAAAATGAATATTAAACTTATTTCTACTTTGATTTATTGAGCAAAACCGGTTTCAGCTTTTTAAAGCCATCTTAAGACTGGTACAAATTATTCTTAAGACAACATATTAGGGAGAGGGGTGGTCTACGAGGATCTCATTCAATTATATGGGTTTTATTACATTTTTTGTACACAAATTTATTACATTCCAAGGCTATACCTCATCCCTTGAACCCGGGCACCCCTGCTAAGTCTCCAAATGTAGCGAACCACTCGGGGTGACCGGGCAGGGATCATCCAATAATTGGTTTCCGGGGCAGCAATACCTATAACCGCCTCCCAAATTGATATACATGTCATGCAAGAATAAAAGTGTTATGCCATTACGTTTTCTTCCCTTATCTCTAAATTGAAGGGTTACAATCTTTAAAACACATTATTTTGGTACTCAAGCTATGAGTGTTCTGCTGGTATTGAAATGTGAGGTGCTCCATAAAATTGGTAATATTAAGAGGAACGGCTGCGCGGCCGGATTCATACAAAACGTAGTTTTGGATTTGAGGCCAAAATACCCAACCAAACTCAAAAATTATTTTTATAATTAAAGGATAAGTATGTCAAATATCTGGCTCGGACAGGAGCTATTTTATTTATTTTTAAATTATTAAATGTAGGCTATTAAAGATTTTAATATTTTATTATTGTAGAGGCAACTTTGAAAATTATTTGTGACTAAATGTAAACATTTAAAAAAATAATTTTACTATATTTTTTAAAAAATACGATGATATAAATTTAAAAATATTTTCTTTTTTTAGAAACAATTTTGATGGGTGTAAATTGAAATTACATCGGAACAAAACTTGTCGTTTATATATTAAAATTACTACCAAAAGAAACTCATTTTTAACAAAAAAAAATTTATCTTCAATTTTATTTTTCATTATATTAAAATTATTAAATTAATATTAATAATAACTCACAAATAAATCCAAAATTACTTCCAAGATGAACCAAAACTGATTTCTTTAATTACCTATACGTCATCATTTAAAACCAAAAAAAAGCTCCTGTCCGAGCTAGAAATTTGACATACCTTTTTATTACAAAATAATTTGTCAGTTTGGTTGGATATTTTGGCCTAAATCCAAAACTACGTTTTGTATGAAACCGGCCGCACAGTCGTTCCTCTTAATCTCGTCGGGATAAGAGTTCAAGAACTCGGTTCTGATATAATTTACCAGCTTTTGTGTTTCGTCCTTGTTTAAAAAAAATGTTTTCTTCAAGACCTGGATCCCTTCATCCTTCTTATATATTTTCTGCACAGCATCCCCAATGGAAATAATACAAAATAATTTTAAAATATATATTTGAGCACCTGAATGTTATTTCATTTGATGTCGTATTCCAACTATTTCAATATCTTTACTTAAATTCCCCGTAACTTTTTCATTTATTTTTTTGATTCCATTTCAAATTCTGTTAAGTCCTAAGTCTAATATTGGTTGGTAAGAAGCACAGAATACCGCAGACTATATTGTTTTTAAAATGGTTGAATTTTTAGCCAAATTTTTAATATAAATGCTCGTTTAGTATGTATGAACAGGATCAAACCAGTGCTGTAACTATTGCCGTTTTAAAATATATTTGTTTGAAATAGGGCAAAATCTTTCAATCTAATATGGAATCATCAAAAACGAAAATAGTTTGAACAAAGAAAAACTAAAACTATCTTTTATTGAAATTTTCCGATGAGACGCACCAGGCACACTTCTCTTTTTCATATAGAAGCCCACAACACTAATGCAGCAAATAACTCACCAATTACTCGCGCAATCACAACTTATACCCACTATGAAAAATTACTAAACTTAGACATTTTTCATGATTCCTTGCTAACATATAAAACTAAATTATTATATCAGTCGATTTGCAATCAACAATAGATAAGCATATAATTCCTGTTTTTAAAATGTTTCCTTGTCTCCACCTACATTCTTCCTTTTTATTATTAAATCCATTCATTAATTACATTTTAAAACCCTTTCAAACCTCAGGCAAATAGGTATAACTATGTAATTTAATTTAACTTAACTTATAACTGGTTTCATAATGTTCTTTGTATATCCTTATAAAATAAAAATAAATAAATTATGAAATCTGGTCAACACCGCTATTTTAAAGAAATTGGATTGTAAAAACTATTAAAAAATATTGAACCAAGTATAAAAATAACGACTAACCTGCAAAAGTGCCCAGATAGGATAGACTGTCATAATTCATTTAGAAACATACACCTTCCCGCCCAAATTCTTCTTGTATACAAACTCTTGACGCGATCCAATACAAGTAAATGGTTCAATTGTTAGTGTTTTATATTACTTAGCGTTAAGAATTGATTATTAGAGCCCAGCAGTTAATGTTTCCTGAATCTCGACAACGCATTGATTATCGGAAAACCGATTCTTACAAAGTTAAGACGATTGCAATACAACAAGAAAATATTGGCTTATCTCTGACTATAAAACATAAAAACCGAAACACTCAAAGAATGGATGAAAATCTAATCTTTCATTCCAATGATTTAAAATACATCATTTTTTAGTTTCTACAACAGTAGATGATCATCGAAATTCAAACAAAGGTGGTCGTCTTAGTTGGGAAATAGAAATACAGATCGGCTACATAAGAAAGGGATAAAAACAAAACTATTGACAATCGCAAAACTGAATAATTTTCATGGAGGCTTTAATCGTTAGCAAAATGCTTGTAAGGAAAATAAAATATGTCTTTAATCATACACAGATGTCTTTGATACTCTTATACACAGGTTTCCTACTGTTTATTTATTACAAACAATTTTTATAATATGTTATGATTACTTTAGACGTGCAAACTTTCCAAAAATTATTTTTAAGCAGAGTTAAATTAAATGCTTATTACATTCATGAAATCTATTTTTTATTGAAGCACGATTTCATAGTCGGAACAATATTCGTGAAACTTTGTTTTCTTTGAAAGGAAATAATAAACAAAGAATTTTCCATCCACTTTCCGTTGAAAAAATTGAGATATAAACGACCTGTCAAAAGTCGCGCCCTGGGGCAAGGAAAACTCTCATAACGTCCCTGACCATAACCCAAAATCCTATTCCCGATATGAAAATTTAACATAGTCTTTTGCTCTTGTGTCGGTTCAGAGGCGTAACGGGAAAAGGGCGGGGGATGTTCACTTTTATGAAACTGGAATAAGCTTGAAGTTGTGCAAACGTTGCTTGCTGAAATTCTAAGAGGTGCAATCAGACATCTCCATAAGACATGAAATTCTGCAAAAAAAAATTATTAGGCTGAAAATAATTCTGCAGTTGCTGACGACTTTCAAAAGTGTAACCTTTTTTCGTAACAACAGGATGTTTTTTTCCTAATGGCCTCCTCCTTGGAAATACATAGTGTTATAAAAAAGGTAATAGCCATAAAAAAAATTGATAACTAATACATTTGTCATTTAATTTAATTATTAAACCATATTGTAATAATTTCGTTTATCGGTGCATGAGTGCGTGATTTGAAATTACAGGTCTACGTGATACGAAAAATTGTTGGTATTCGGTCGCTTACAATTTTCAAAATTAAAACGTTATTAATAAGCGTATCATGTAAGACAAACGTTAACGTTTATCGGTAGCGAAATTATTTTATTGATTATTAATTATTAAAAATAAAAGCATATACCCTTTCAAATAGCGATTTCATTTGTTCGCATATATTCTTTAAATTAATATACCTTTCATAAGCGGTACTGTATTTTTGTTCGTTTGTAATAACGTGTTTGTATTTTTATAATGGATAGATGTCGAAATTTTTAAAGTTTACTAACAGTCAAAAGTAAATTTTTTCTTTTAAAATTGACTGATCCTGAGCTGTACACTTTGTCTTGCGAAATGTATTGAGCATTGTTTCATTTTCTTAAAATGCAGTATTTCGTGGGATTGATTAGTCATTTTTTTATAATAATGACAAACAAATAACTTTGTTTAAATTCCACTTTATTATAGATCTTTAAGCAGCCGGTTTCGGCTTGACCCAAACCTTCTTCGGGGGTGAATTAAATATATTTAACAAAATACAGAGATACGGAGTATTTAAAAGAAAAGAACAAGAGGGAGACAGAGAATATCAACTTGGGTGGGACCTAGGGGGAAATGCCTAAGAGGGAAGGGTAACAATAGGCGAGGGTAATGGAAATATATTAAAATTAAGGCTGTTTGACATATCTATCTATTTATTCAGTAAATTGGTTTAATTTAAAAAAAAATCTCAAGAGCCTCTAGATTATTAAGGGTAGACCTATCCAATTTCTATGTAGTACATCATTCCCGGGAGATTTACTATCTATTAGGTGGGTCGCAAATTCTGAAAAACGTAAACTGTTATTTATTTACTTATATTGGGTTTTACAGATGCCTCACTTAAGCAAAAATTTATTTATTTATTTATACGCTTATAGGGCTTTCACATATTATAATACAGTATAAAATTATTTTTTTTATTACAAATAAGGAGTTGACAAAATACAGGTAACATAAAATATAAGAAACAAAATACAGGTTACATGAAATGTAAGAGCTGACAACAGTAGGTAACAAAGAATATAAGTCAAGTAAAAATAAATTTATTTATTTTATTTATAAAGTACATGATAAACATTATAATATATACATATATGATACATTAGATTAACAAACTAGGCGACTGTCGGTTTCTTGGTGACCAATGGAATATACATAGTTACTTTGTGAGGTCTAGTGTTAACATATGGATTAAAATATGAACATAAATAATAATTGTTCATATTTTATATGAAATACGAAATATGAACAATTAAAAAAGCAAATTAAGTCCCTGAAATCGGATAATGATATATTGCACCCTTAATTTACCCTTAGTTTAAGCTTACTTAATCTGCACTATCAATGTTAAAAAAAATAATATTTATATATACATGTATATATATTGGTATTTTCTTTCAATAACATTTTTTAAAAATTGTATACGTATATTAAATAATGTGTATATTTATTTCATAAGTCACTGATTATTGTTAACATATTTAATAAGAACTTTTTTGCATGTAAATAATCCTCCCATAAACACGAGCTCGTAGAGCTCAACTTATGGAATAGTAGAATAATAATGAAGATTTATATAACTTTGCATAATATAATCACTTGTAATATTAATTTTTTTTCTTATAAATAAATATATATATATATATATGTATATATATTATTTAAATAAACATGTTGAAAATAGGAAAAATTATAATAGAGAAATTATAATGTAAATAGAAAATAAAAATAGAAAACTGTAAAATGTAAAATAAAAAAGAAGAAGACATTCTATTAAACATATGGATTAAATATATAAACATGTTGAAAATCGTAAAAAATATAGTTGAAAAATTATATGGAAATAGAGAATATAAAAAAGGAGACAGTAAAATGAAAAAATAAAAAAGAATAAAAAGAAGATTATCTACCAATATCCTCCAAGTCAACTAAAATATTAATAAAAACGAGTTGGCACGTACGGCGTGTTGTATTTATTATCAAAAACATCCACATTGTTTAAGTATGTGTTACCTATGATACATTACAAGACTATGTAAACGTTGTATTAAGGAATTGAAACTATATTTGGAATAAGATTTATGTATATAAAATGTAAGTGTTTGCCCAGTTGTTCGTGAAGGTTCATGTAGATTTATTAAATACAAGAGTGTACAATAATCGAATTTAGAGTTAATATTCCAGATATTAAAATTAATACACAAAAAGGTTCACATACTTACAAATATCTACTCAGTCAAAGTTTACACATTACAGTTTAAATGTTTTAGATCCCTCGAGTCCCTTTAAGTGTTTGTCAATAGAAAATAGCGTGTTCAAAGAGAATTTATAGTGCAGGTGAATAGTGCAATTACATTTTGGTACAGCTTTAACTCGGTGAAACTTCGGACCAAATTTACCGGTTCCACGTCCTAGTACTGACTACTTGCTAATAAGTATATATTTGCAAATAAAGCATTTTGTATCCTTTAGGTAAGCAATAATTATATACAGAGAGATATATTTATTTTTATTTTTATATTAATTTTTTTATTATTTATTACAATCATAAAGGTAGGTACTTAAATTAACATGATAGTATATGTTTTAAGTTATAACCTAGACATATACGTTTTTAGATTTTCACGGCCAAAAGCATTTTCGTTGTTTGTTTTTGGGGTGTTATGCCGTGTTGCGCTACCTCCTTCTTTAGCCGACGTTTCGGACAGCGTTGTATGATCCGGCACATCGTCGGATCTGCCGGATCTGCCCTGATGATGGACACTGCAACGCTGTCCAAAACGTCGGCTAAAGAAGGAGGTAGCGCAACACGGCATAACACCCCAAAAACAAACAACGAAAACAACCTAGACATGTTTACCTTTACGAGAGTTCAAAACACGTGTGTAAAGGGGAGGTCAATAATAATATCGTACAATACAATATGTTGACGTATGTACAATTATTGTTACACTTAAAAAAGTATCCATGTTGCTTTTTAATGTTGTAATTAAAAACACAGAATTACAACAAAAATATTACTATTTGAAAATATCTCTATGTTAGAGTGGCTTAAATTCAGCCCAATGTTAAAAAAATTCACCAACAGAGAATAGAAGAAGGTTTCTTTTTGAATAATTTTCACCAATTAAACATTCTTAATATTATACATAATGAAATATTTGTTAATACATTTATAGTTCTAAGGAAAAACTAGAATAAATCACATAGATTAGATAATTTAATTTACCTATATAAAATATCTCAATATAACTGCATATTGAAACCTTTCTTTTATTTAGGAGAATGATTGTTTTGAAATTCTTGTTTTTACCTACGTAAGTTCAAAAAAAAATCTGCATATTATTCAATTCCTCGAATGAAATATCAGTTTTTATTATAATCTAAAGTCCCGTCCACTAAAAGCAATAATTTTTTTTATTATAAAACTCTCACATATTTTATTATAACGCGAACGTCATTTATTATAACTCGTACTTATTTTATTTATTATAATCGCAGCTTCCATCAATAGAATAAAAAAGAAGTACAAGCCTTCCGTTCAAATTTAAATGGAAACAAATGTTTCATTTAGAACGTGATCTGTCTCACTTTCGTGAAACACAGTTTTGTATAGGAAATTTAAGGCCTGATTGGCCAAATATTTGGATCACGATACACGTCCACATGGCATTCCTCATGTTATCATTATTGTTTTTCATTGTTTCCAACAAATGTGATTAGTTTTTAGAATTAGGAACATATATATGTTGGGTTGTAATATAAAAAAGGTTATAATGAAATAATAAAATCACGTGTCTAGAATGAACGAAGTATGTATGAAGAATGAGTTAACGATAAATCTAAGTAAGTCAAAGTCATGGTGTTTGAAAGAGAGAGTACGAAAACAGTGTGCAATATAATTGTGAACGATGAGTTTGTGTATTTGGGTAGTAGATATGTTTACGAGAGATGGGAAGGCTGATAGACATATTGAAAGAAGGGTAAATGCAGGTAACTCCATTAATGGAGGACTGAATGCCGTTGGCGCTAACAAAAAGCTGTCCAAAGAAGCGAAGTAAGCAGTCCACAATGGAGTGCTTGTACCTACCCTGATGTATGGCAGTGAGGCATGGAACTGGCAGAGGAAGGATGAAAGTAGACTGAATGCTGTTGAAATGAGATCCCTGAGGCGTATGTGTGGTAAAACCATGTATGATTGTGTGAGAAATGTGGAGATTCGAAAAAAATGCAAGGCTGATGTGAGCGTAATGAGTAAAATTAAGAAAGGAACCCTCAGATGGTTTGGGCATGTAGAGCGAATGAACGAAGAAAGGAGCGTAAGGAGAATATATGATGCAAGTGTGAATGGTATAAGAAGTAGGGGACGTCCGAGGAAGACATGGCACGACCAAGTGAATCAGATACTTGAGTCGGGCCATGTCAAGAGTCAGAAAAATATAAGAGTATGTATGAGATGATTTATGAATGTGAATGAGGCAAAGAGTGTGTGCCAAGACCGAGGTGTTTGGAGGTCCGTCCTCTTTGCCTACCCCTGCGGGGAAACGGCGTGATGGTTAGTTAGTTAATAAAAATAAAATAAGTTAAAAAATCATGAAATTTGAATGGAAAATAATTCTATTTGTAACCTACAAATTTAAACTAATATACATATAATTATCTATAGATTTTGCATTGTTAAGAGATTTATATTTTAATGCTGGATATCCTTAATTAAGTTTTATAGTTGGAAGTTAGTTTTCACTGCAAATCGTACCTCAATAACGAATGCGCATAATTTTACAATCATCAAAGGCATCGCAGCTCACATACGAACAAATTCATAAAAACTTTCACGAATTCGTCGTGTTGTAGTCAAATATTCATCACACGGCAATTTTTCGGAATCAAAAAAGTAATAAAAGTATGGGAGAATTAAATAACGTCCGACTGTCAATTTGTCGAAGACTACCCATTTAAATTAAAAATACATACGATTTTCACGTACAACAATATAACAGCGGAGACGTGATACTTTTTCCATCATTGGTGTGTTATCAACGAAATTTATTGAATTTATTTTTATTTTTAACTTTTTTTTATATATGAAATGTTATTATAATCAGCTATGAGAAGTGTATTCGGTTTGACGAAGATTTCCGAACCTCAGAAATTCTGTTTTCAGAACCTCAGTCGAAAGCTCAGAAGGGCACTCGAGTACGAGCAGTCCCACGACGCTCTGCACGGACAAATCCTAGCCTTTGAACAGGTCAGCCGTCTGTGGCTTCAAAGGGATTTAGTATTGTAACGATAAACTAAATAAACAAGTAATTGTATAGGAACTACGTGTCTACTTGAGCTTTAACCTATTTTTCAAAAAAAAAGACAATCCCTCACTGGGAAGCACATTACAATGTGTATAATAAAAATAATGGCTGTGGATAGCGAACAACGCAAAAATTCGCGATGCGATTAACTCCTATTGGCTACTTGTGTTCCTATAGTGGACACGGACCTTCTTTAGCACCCAGCGATGGGTGCTGCACTAAAAATAATTCATTCTCTTTCCGATTGCCGCCGATCCAACAGCTCTCGAATAGCTTCGTCTTCGCTCCCCAGTTCTCGGTAAATAAGCTTGTATAAATGTAAATTATGGTGCTGAAGTATTGTTTAATAAAGCTATATGTTTAGAGTCTTAAAGCATGATGTCTGTGGATAGCGAACAATGCTTTTAATTAAAAAATTCATTTTCTTAGTATATTTTATGTTACATGATTTTCCTGCCAAACTAGACAATATTTGAGTTGTTTTTTCTATTGAAACGAGAGCAGAACACAATGTCTCCATTAGGCCAACGAAATGCACCATTATGAGCAGTCTTCAGTCTTCGAAAAAAAAATAAAAGAAATCTTTTTATCAATCAATTCTCATTGTCTAATCAGTAGGATTTGTACCTATATTAGAATATAACACTATAATTTAAATGGTATCATTTAAATGGTAAACATAATATTACTGATGTCTTGGTCAGCTCTAAAATGTTTTCTGCTGGCAAATATAGTCCACTTGTGGTCAGTGATTGAAGCAAGATTGATCATCAAATAAGGTTAACACCTCACCTAACCTAAACTAACCTAACCTAACACCTAACCTAACATGAACTAACCATGTCTTATTTTATCTCTGCCGACAAAAAAAATATATACTAACATATTAAACATATACTACATATACTGACATATAAAAGATATACTAAATGATTTAATAGATTTTTTTCTGGCCAACCCTTTATTTAAATGGCAAACTCTTTACTTCTTAAATATTAACTTTTCAAACTTTTATGTAGCACCTCAACCCAGCGATGGGATGGGAAACGATACCCTCCATTCATTTTGTTCCGTAATAAATAATATTGTTCCAATAAAAAAAACCTCCCTAGACGCAATGAAACTGCAATATGATGCGAGGATTGAAGATGTTGAATTATGAGATGGGTTATGATTGTTTTGGTGAATTTAATAATAATAAAACACCTATTTATATTAATTTCAAGTTAGTTCACATCATTGTGTGGATTATAATTTTATAAAGATATATACTTTAAAAAATTATATTATTTTTTAAACATAAAATATTTAATTAATGTTTAAAATATATATACAAATATTAAAAAATGATGAAAAACGAATCGTCAATATTTGAGGTAGACATACTTTATTCATTCCTTTTTAAAATCAATCATATTTTTAACCTCAGTGATTTAAAAGGGATTTTGTTAAAAAGTTGGACGGCCTGGAGAGCAAAATTATTAAACGACTTAACCACTCGAGCGATCACGCGAAATAAATAAATTTGCTTCGATTGCTCGCCACGTTTGAAAATTACTTTTGAAAATTTCCGCTCACATTATAAAAATCATTACTCCATATTTTTGTATTTAGCCAATGAATGTATCTATATTTAAATAATCATAGTAAATTTGTAGGGTTAATGAAAAATATATTAAAAAATCATGAACATTCCAAAAGGATATATTTTCTGGATATTCTAGTTAAAATCTGCCGTGGAAACTTTAATTTTCCGTCCATATAAAATATTTTCTATGGTGTTTCTTGTAAATAGTCGTGTGTATATGTTGCGTTTGAGTTTTTTTATTTTTCGCATTGCTATATTTTGCAACATTAGCATATTTTATATTATCTTTTTTGCAGAAAAAAGAATACTTAATATAAGTGTGGTGATATAATTGTATTGTACATTATCTATTATGTTTCTTTAATAATTTTGTTTCTGATTCTACCAAGATATTATATTCGTTTTCAATTTTTGAATTTTAGGATCTCAATTTTTTTGATAAGTTTAGTTTTAATCTATCTGAATTTTTTTTTTTTACATATTTATACCTTTTTGTTTTACATTGATATATTGACAAAAGGTGAATATATTGGTGGATATATTGACAAAAGGGTCAGTGCTCTATTGACAAACCGGATTTTTGTAATCGATTAAAATAAAGGATGGGTCGTTTTCACGTTTTGTGAAAGTTCCTTTAAAGTTCTGTGATTATTTCAGTTTCATGAAGCTACTGGTCTATACTGATAGTATAACATATTTTGAATACAATTTTTTTTTGAATTGTAAAATTTTTTGAAACAATCCGTCCTAGGAGATTTTTATCCATCCTCCTGATAGTTAATCCATACGATAACGAGTATTAATAATAAAACGTAATACTCGCTACAGGTAAAAAAATCACCTAATTTATCCTATGTATTGCCACTATACGTAGGTTAAAGTACCGAATAGTATAAACAGATTTTTTTAAATAAATAAATCGTGTTTAATAATTAATTAAAAACGAACGTTACCGTCTTACCGAACGGTACGAAGAGGATGGTGAAATACCCCCTAAGATTAAATGGCTTCTACTAAAAATTGGATAAACATCACTTGTCTTTCTGCCAGTTATTTGATTCAACCTTATTCAATAGCGGCAAAACGTCCATTTGGTCGCCCTAGACAAAGCTAAGGAAAGCAACTCAGAGGCTGTGCGATGAGAATCTGAGCTTACAATGGACGAACGTCGCTGAATAGCCCACCATAGGGACTCCTGGAGGAACCTTGTAGAAACTGTGGGTACCTGTAATGTCTCTTTCTCTGTAATCCTTCACAGAGATATTGTCTTTAGTTTTAGTACTGGACCTTTTGTCAGTACTGGGCTGTTTGATTAAAAGACTTTGGTTCTTTGAAATCAGAGCGACTGTTTATTGTTTTACGCACAATACAAATATGGTTTCAGATGAATCGCGTCCTCTTAACTAGATAGCAAGATTTTATCTGGCTGGCTCTTGCCAGGAATGCATTGACTCTTTCAGATCGTCTATGCTCGGCACACGTCGTAACCGACACCATGTGACCCGAGCATAGCATAAACAATATAAACAATGATAGAACTACAATAAAATATATAAATTTGTTTTAGACCACTTTAAATTTTAATTACACTTTACCGGTTTCGGAAGAACCCTTCCTTCGTCAGGAAAATATTAAAAGTAACCTATGATACAAAATATTGATAGATATATATTATAAATTTAGGTGCTGGAGTGGGAGGTCAAAGGGAGAGGGAGGGTAATTACGGGAAATCCAGCAATTACAGAGCGGTTTATTGGAAACATATCTAGAAAGGGACTAAACGATAAATTAATTTGGTTATTCAATATATTAGCGTTATTATTTAGGGATTTTTTAATTTCAAGTGCTTCCAAATTATCTAATTTTTTGCTGTAATGTAATTAAAAATTTAAAGTGGTCTAAAACAAATTTTATTGTAATTTTTTTTTATTGTAAATTATGACGAGCCACAAAGTTAATGCTTATTAACATGAAATGAGGGAACTGATCACAACTAATATTCCGATATATAACAGAATCTGACTCGAGTATTCCAAAGGGAAGAAGAGGTTTGAATAATATGCCAAAAAAAGTGCATTGAAACGTACATATAAGAAGGGACTGAATTTACCTTGATCTTTTCACGTATCGTTTTTAATCTTGCTGGGTATTTTGTTCTGCTACTGAGAGCTCCAATGTATCTTCAAATAGTCCCTTTTTTTGTTAAATTATGTCCTTTACAACCAGAATGATGTAGAACAACATATTACAAACCATTCGAATTTCAGATGAATAGACTTGAGCAGAGACAAAGAAAGCAGGCTGCTTTGCATGAGTGTCCCGGCCTTCTGATCTAGGACGTTTTGCCTTAAGAGTGTTAGCCCACAACGTGATATCATTTCTACACACACAAATAGTATAAACTAACACTTCACCACAAAGCTATCCAAAACGTTAGCTATAGAAGAAGGAAGCGCTTTCAATTTGGTTTGGAAGGATTTACAATTTGGGATCCAACATTTATTAGGATAAACATCACCTCTGCCTTAGATCATCCCAAGTGGTTCGCTATAATTCGTGACCCACCTACTGGTAGAGTGTGGTTGAGGGAGACTTCTTGACCTTTTTCGACCCATCGCCTTGCACCGTAGTGGGAGGGTTGGATTTATACTTCCTTTCACTTCTGGACACATTGAACCCCAGATTCCAACCGACACCTCATACTTTTTACTTCCCAAAACTTCCTCTCCTTCATCTCCCTAAAAAGACCCTCCACACAGCACCTTTAAAGATGACATAGGTCCTGGTGATTTTTTTTCCTCAGGGCCTTCCTGTGGAGCTGATGCATTAAAATATATAAAACAATATCTGACCCGTGCACGCCTTGCTGAGGCTAACGAAACATAACGCCATCTACAAGGTTTTTTTTTATAGAGAATACCTCACAAGAGTCTTAACTGCTCCCGTCTGGAGCCAGTGAGACTATGGCATCCCCAATTGGGGTATGTTATGAGGCTGAAGGTAAGTGGGGAAGGGAAGGAGACGAGGAAGAGAAAGATGGGGAAGTACCTGGCTATTCAGATCTAGTCATTAAAAACGGCTAAAGCTATTTCAAGCAACGTTTCAATTCTGAATGGTGGTCTTACACCAGGGCGATACTAAGAGTAGCTTCCACTCTGGGAGGTGGTTACCTAACCTAGATAACCAAGTGTTGTGTCAATAAATTAACTCTGTTATCTGTTAGAAACGTATGGAACTTGCAAATAATTACAAAGCAGTGTCTTATAACAAACATTTAATGAATATTAAATTCGCATTAATAAAAGTCAATAATCGTGATAAATTATTCCATCTCTTGGACCAAATTACACACAGTAAGCCAAATTTTATCTAAATCGGTTTAGTTTTTTTTATTTTTATTATTATTATAAAAATACATATACATAAGATTTAGAAAATAAATACAGTTGGTTCTTAAAAGCAATTTACAAATAGATTTTTTTTTAACAAACTACTCAACTCAACGGAGAAAAAATTTCCCGTGTTTGAGTTGGGAGTAAAGCCTTTTTTCGTAGTTTCGGAGTTTACCTTGATTAGGCTTGAAACTAAGATTTAGAGAAAAAGTGGGGGTTTGCATAATAAATAATTCTCTGTGGCTGTACTGCTTCTTTAATAAACTTTCATAGTACTTGTTTTCATGTAGTTTTGATTCAGTACTATGATAATGGTGATGAAATTTACTATGTTTTTGTATAAAAATGAAAATCAATCAAAATTTCAACGAGTAAAAAATAAAGTTAATAAATCAATTGTAACAAAAATATTATACTACCGAGCAAGTCCGTGGCATGTGCCATGGCATGTAGTAAAAAATATATTTAAAATGTCATAAAACCTAACGTGTGACTCGGGGTTACTTTGCACGTCTTAACTTTGCTTGTTATTTTCTGTAATCGAATAACTGTAGAAAAGGCAGCATTAGCCTGAATGATTATTTTTAGAATTTCACTAAAAAGAATTTCGCTCAAGAAGTAGAAAGATTTTTGCTAGTGTAGAGTAAAACTTATTAATAAATGATAAATATTTATAGCGACCTACCTAGTACCTTTGCGCTGCGCGGTCTTCATGTATCTTGATACCGCTGCACCTACCTACCTTGCTACGCCAAAATATTATTTTGAACACCTTCTCGAAAGGTCTTGCTGCTGCGACACACAATACATAGCGCTGCGCCGAAATATCGAGAAGTTTCCAGCGAGTGTACGATTTTACCCTACCTAAGTACCTGCCAGGTTGGGGTATAAAAAGGGCTCCAGCAAGCCAAGTCGGTCGCGATCAGTCTTTCAGTCAACATCTCGCATACACATGGCGACAAACAGCCGGTCGCGCATCAACTAACATCCTACTACGTTTGTAAATACTCCACATTGTAAATATTCAGCTGTAAATACATCAACATAATCTCACCGAGTTTATTTTTCCGGCCAGAACGCGCGAAAATATCACCACTGACCAATATCTCCCCCTTTCAACGGGAGGCCTAAAAATATCCTCCAAATAATACATATTTATTATATAATAGTTTTTCTGATACCGAATAATATTCTCCAGTTGGGCAATATACGGTCAAAAAGTAGCTATTATTTACACAACGACGAAATCAAACAAAATAATTATAATTAAAATCGTGCAACATAGATTAATTCTGACTTTCCAAAGAACGCAAATGAGAGGGAAAAAAATAAAGATGTAGTTTTACCTCCATATTTTTTTTCAATTAATCACAATAAAACTGTTTTTCCCTCACACGTCGCAACTGCGTAGTCGGTAAAGCCTATACCTGGGTCTATACGAGTATATATACCTGGGTCACTCGATAAGAACTTTGTCTCGTTTCAGCGGAGTGTGATCAGAGGCGACGTGTATTTGAAAATAAAAATCCTTTTAATAGAAAAATATCATCGGACCGGAAAATGGCATCTACTTTCAGTATCCCAAATATACTCAAGAATCGCCCGTTAAAATCCTTCGAGTAGGTGCTTCAAAATGTATTTCTTTTGTGATAGTTCGAGCTACAAAACGTAGATGGATCTAGTGTACATAGATCTTAGTTATAGACTTATCCGACATATGTCGGTAGTATATAGGTTGGCCCCTCCAAATTCAGAACCGAGGTGGGTTGGCAGTTAGATTTCTGGCAACTGAGATTTTAGGAGGCGGCTCTTCGAATTTCTACAGATTTCTTACATATTTTCCTTAAACGTTTGAAGTGTTTAAGCTGTTAAAAATATATATGTTCTTACCACTCGACCGTCCGTGGTCGAGTGGTAAGACACTTGACTCCCATTCGGATGGTCGCGGGTTCGAACCCGGCGTGCGCAAATAAATTTTATTTGATTAATACGTGTTATTTCACAATTAATTAATAAAAATAATATATGTTATATTTGCGGCACGTTCCAGAGGGGAAGATACTCTCAGTATCGCCCTGGTGTAAGACCACCATTCAGAATTGAAACGTTGCTTAATAATGGCTTTAGCCGTGTTTAGTGACTAGATCTGAATAGCCAGGTACTTTCCCACCTTCCTCTTCCCCATCTCCTTCCCTTCCCCACTTACCTTCAGCCTCACAACATACTCCAATTGGGGATGCCATAGTCTCACTGGCTTCAGAAGGGAGCAGTTGGGACTCTTGTGAGGTTTCTCTATAAAAAAATATATATGTATATATGTTATTCTGATATCTATAGATTCCCCATGCCGAAACGGTAATTATTTTAAGTTCCCTCGATAGAAATGAATCGCAAAGTATGCTCCGAAAAATTATTATTTACATGTTTGTTTCTGTTATTTTACAAGTTATATATGTATGAAATTGTCGTATCTATTCTCCTTCTTTTTTAGCGGGTTAGCGCGGCCTAAAGATCAGACATTTTGTTTATTATGTTTTTATTTAAAAAATATGTAATTCATAATAATAATAATAATAATAATTGGATAATTTGTAGAGCGCCGTTTTTGTGAGAAATCACCTCAAGGGCGCTGTACATCTTATTATGACTTCTTAGGCTCTACCTAGAACTATTATTTACAAATGGACACAGAGAACATACTTACCTGGCAGGTCACTTCCGATAAACACACTTTAGAATTAGAAAGTTTATGCTTGGAGGAGATACGACTTTGCACGCGGAGGACACTATATTAGAACACTGGACATTGCATAACTTTACATTTGCTACACCATCATTTTTCATATTACATTTATAAGAAGATAACTGCCAAAAATGGAGTTAATAAATTGAAGTTATTTCGAAAGACTTGTGAATTTTGGACTCATTAGGACTGGAGGATTTGAATGAAATTAGATGTACAAATAATTCACCATTAAGAATTTGTTAACATTTTTATGCAATTACTTATTTACTATGTCGCGGGCTGAGAAGGTGAAAGTGAAGGTTTTTGTTTTTGGCTTTATGGGTACGACTGTCTAAAAAGGTGAGTTTTAAGTTTAGCTCTGAATTTCGCCGAGTCTGTGATCATTCTTAAGTCATGTGGCAGTCCATTCCAGGCTTTAGGTCCCGACACTCCGAAAGCACGCTCACCGAACTTAGTATTTGGTGTGCGCTTTGGCTCCTTCAACCTTCCGATTGCTGATGATGCCGCTGACCTAAGAGTTGACTGTCGAGAATTGGAGTTTTCTGGGATACACATTTCTGATAAGTAAGCAGGAGCCATTCCATTAAGGGACTTAAATACCATCCAGCAGAGCTTGAACTGGATTCTTTCAGGACATTTGAGCCAATGAAGATTTTTGAGATGCTCTGAAATATGGGAATATTTAGATACGCCGGTGATAAGTCTCGCCGCAGCGTTGAAAACGGATTGTAATTTGTTGATTTGATATTTTGGGAGACTTGCATATATTCCGTTGCAATAATCTATGCGTGAAACAACATACGAATTGACTAGTAATTTAGTCGCCTCTGTTGGCAAGTTTCTTCGCACTGCTTTAATTTGCCTTAATTGAAAGAACCCAGTGCTTACAGTTCTGTTCACTTGAGTTTTAAGGGAAAAATCAGCATCCAGATTGACACCCAGTAGTTTAATACATGTCTTAGGAGTGATATCACTTCCTGAAATGGATATTGGGGAGTTATCGATGTTATGCTGACGTCTGCTTGTGGCGGTCCAGAGAAATTCAGTCTTTGATGGATTCAGCTTTAATCTATTTGAGGTCATCCAGCGGGTGATTGCTTCTAGACACTCAGTTATGCGAATTTTTAGACTGTCTATTTCCTCTGGTAAGCAGTAAAAGTACACTTGCTGGTCATCAGCGTAGCAGTGAGATAGAAGACCAAATGATTCGATTATTTTAGCGACATCATTTGTGAAGAGGATGAAGAGAAGTGGGCCCAGAACAGACCCCTGGGGTACTCCAGATGAAAGGGTTGCATATATTGATTGTTTTTTCCCCACCTTTACGGCTTGCCTACGATTAGCCAAGTACGATGTCAGCCAGCTCTTAACGTCGCAGTTTAAACCAAAGGATTCTTCTAACCGTTTAATGAGGAAATCGTGGTCAATCGTGTCAAAAGCGGCACTCATGTCCAAGACTGAAAGGAGTGCCAATTTGCCCGACTCGATAGCAAGAGTTATATCCGACAGAACACGTAGTAATCCAGTTTCCGTTGAGTGAAACCTTCTATATGCAGATTGGTATTTAGTCAGCAATTCATTTGAATTTAAGTGACATATTATCTGTGAAGCAATGATTTTTTCTAAGATTTTGGATATAAATGGGAGATTTGAAACGGGTCGGTAGTTTGAAAGATCTTCAGCGTCCAATTGCGGTTTTTTTATTAATGGAGTTACGACAGCTGATTTAAAGGATATTGGGAATTCACCGATGCTAAATGACTTATTGAAAAGATGAACTAGAAAGGGAGATATTTCATTGCAACACTTTTTTAGCAACCACGTTGGAATAGGATCGAGAGAGCACTGCTTGTTCGGTGAAGTAAGTATTACCTTCTTTACTTCTTCAAAGGATGTAGGTTTAAAGGCAGAAAATTTTACGCTATTACATCTTGTAAAAGATGGTGGTGGAGCGGATGCTGTTAGGGCGCGTATTGACTTAATTTTGTCGAGAAAAAAGTTAGAGAAGATTTCTGGACCTATTTCGGTTGTATTTTGTGTACGGACATCGGCAACGACCGTCTTAATTGAGTTCCAGAGACTTCGTGGATTTTGACGCTCTGAATCGATTCTACTTGTCCAGTATTCAGACCTTTTCGAACGAATCAATAACGTATATTCTTTTTGAGCCTGCATCCAATCGTCCCGTGAAGTAACCCCCGAGTGTCTGTAGGACCTCTCCAATTTACGCATTGATCTCTTCTGGCTTCGACATTCTTCGTCAAACCAGTCGTCAGACTTTCGCAGTCGTCGAGTTTTTGTAGAGGTTGGAGCATATTTGTTCAAAAGGGTTGAAAGTACAGAATTATAATGTTCGGCTAGTTTAGTTGGTGACTCTGTATCCCAAATGCTATGTGTGCAAAGAAGAGAAGATTTTAGGTCTGACAGGAAGTCGTCAAAGTTAAAATTACGCCATGCTCTTGACGTGATAGTAACGTAAGGGATTTTCGGTGGGTTATAATCAATGTCAGCGCGAATTAGCCTATGATCTGATAACCCTACATCCACACTATCCGCTACCAGGGGTGGGCCGCTCGACTTTGAGACAAAAATATCCAAAGTTCCGCCTGCATCGTGAGTTGAAGCATTAACCCATTGACGGCATCCGAAGCAATCTAGTAAGTCATTAAATTTAACTGTGTTGGGTGACTCCGGACGTTCTAGGTGTATGTTAATGTCGCCAGTTATGAAAATTGAATCGGAAAGCCCTACAACCCGCTCGAGAAAACACGACAGATCATTGAAAAAGTCAGAGGTAATTTGCTTTGAGCCAGGTCGGTACAGAGTACATAAAACGAATGACGCTCCTGCTGAAGAAACTCGACATCCCAAGTATTCAAAAGTTAAGTATGCACCAATTGACAGCTTTGTTAAACGTAAGCCCTGGCGAGCAACGATCGCGATACCCCCGTGATTAACGCTAGAGATGTTGTCATTTCTAGCAATCGTGGCTATAGGTCGAGCTTCTTCTAGAACCACGTACCCTAAAGCTCGGAGTCTCTTTATTGAAAAAGAGTCCCCGTTTTCATGCCAGGTCTCCGTTATGGCCAGGATATGTAGATTCTGTTCATTAAAAACTTCGCCTACCTCCTCTATCTTGTTGTTGAGAGATCTAACATTCCAGGATCCTATACTTAGTTGTCGGCTCTTAAAATTGGCATGGCGTTGTACACGTGTATTTACTATATTATATTCTCTCACAGGCTTTGAGAGAATTTGTGTTAAAACATTTTCCTGTAATGATATTGGTGATGACGTAACTATTTCAATGCTTTGTTCCTTTCTGATGTCTAGGTGCTTTTTTCTATTCCGCCCTCCGCGGCAACCTCGGAACCTAAATTTACGGGTAGTGGTGTTAACGCGTCCAAGGTTATATAGCGATATCTTTGCAGCTATTAAGGGGTCCAAATAAACACTTTCACTGTTAAGATTCAATAGTGTGGCCCGATCGTATGCGATATTGTTTACAACTACCATAGCACAAAGAATATCCCTTATAAATCACTCACTTTAAAACACTTGACACTGTTCGCTATTCACTATAGTCTATAAGCGTTCACATGTTGCGAGCCCCTTTTGACGGATGACCGGTGCTTTTACGTAATCACTGTGCCCTTTTAGAAAAACGTGGCAGATTTGAACTTAAGGGGTTTTTTTTTTTTTTTTTTTTCAAAATGTATGTTTAAACTTGGAGTAATAAGTAGTAAGAGTCTCCTTAACTAGATACCCCTTGTATGCAGACTCAACAAGATTGAGAACCACTGCAATTGACGATGGCAAGTCACACATTTTAGCTACATTATTGTCAGTATCACAAAAAACAAAACAAACAATAGTCAGCCCCAACACTTGACCCTGTGAGCAAGATGAGACCCAGCGGTCGAAGGGACCTAACATGTGGTCAATGGTCAAAGTCACAAAATTGTTCGGTCTATAGCACTGCACTTTGAAACACTGTAGGATTGATTTTAAAATTGTAGTTATGTGCTTGTTATTTAAAAATGCTGAAACTTCTGTAAACATGTTATAACGATTTTGGAAATTAATATTAAGTTGTAACGTATCCTCCATAATCTTGATACAATGTAATATTCGTCTTTGCTGTGTGAAAAATTTAATATTCGGCTCATAAAAAGTTTTTACGTCGTCACCCTCAAAGATTACCCCTCCGTGTACGGTTAGGTTAGGTAAGGTTAGGTTTCGGGGTTCTCACACTTCGCAGTGCTGTGCTAACATCGGCGTTCCTTCAAACTTTATTAACTTACTACAAAAACATTACTTATGAGAAGCTTTAAATATACTTGACGGATGTCATAGGAAAGGTTAAAGAACTCTTAATCCCTCCTGAATGTCTTGGGTTAGATATACGAACGCTGTTCGAAAATATATTATTGTTCTTAACCACTGTAGCGATTTCGGTCCAACCTTGGACCACTTTATTTTTTGTAGGATTGATTTCGGTCCAAGAATGAACCAAATTTTCCTACCATTTGTAAAACATTTTTTTTTCAATCTTAACGGGACAAAAGTGCTTAAAGACTCGTTTATTTCAAGCCAGCTTCTATTTCAATATTTTATTTGGGCCTTTTCGTCTTTATTGACAGAATCGCATAAATTTGACAGCAGCAAATCGTAGTTGACAGGAATCCATCTTACCGCAAATGAATGTACATATATTATGTAAACGGTCGCTATGAGCACTTATATCAGTTGTACTTCCGAACAACTTCCGTGAGTATTAATTCCCATACTTCGGATGCATATGTAAGCGCTCCTGTTAGTAATTTTTCAAAAACTTCTTACTAAATCCATGAATATTAATTATTTAAATTTTATAATGTAAATGTTTTTATATTCTTAATCCGAACAGAAATATAAACTATTAGGTACAAACAATTGTAGGTACCATATATTGTTCTATTTTTAAATGTACACTCTTTTTCCATCCACAATCTCAGTGAATAAGGCTTCCGTGGTCGAGGGGTAAGGCTCGTTAGGTATTTGATTGATTTATGTTATTTCCGCAATTTATTAATTTAAAATAATACATAGTATATTTGCTTCACGTTCCAGAGCGAAAGATATTCTCAATATCGCCCTAGTGTAAGACTACTATTCAGAATTGAAATATTGCTTGAAATGCCTTTAGCCATGTTTAGTGACCAGATCTGAACAGCCAGGAACTTACGTACATCTCCGTTGTTTGTTTTTGGGGTGTAGTGCCTTGTTGCGCTACCTCCTTCTTTAGCCGACGTTTAGGAGAGCGTTGATGTGATCACATCGTCGGATCTGGCGGATCTGCCCTGATGATGGACACTGCAACGCTGTCCGAAACGTCGGCTAAAGAAGGAGGTAGTGCAACACGGCATAACACCCCAAAAACAAACAACGAAAATGCTTTCGGCCGTGAAAATCTAAAAACGTATCTACGTACATCTCCTTCGCCTTCCCACTACCTTCAGCCTCACAACGTACCCTAATTAGGGATGCCATAGTCTCAGTGTTCCAATGGAATTCTGGTGCGGTATTCATATAAACATATATATTAAAAAAAAGCATATGCTTTCAATGAAAGAGTACCAAATAAATAAAAATGTTAAAATATTAAAACTTAGTATTTTAAGATTATTTGCTTAATTATTTTATTAAGCTAAATCTATTTGTTTCCTTAAGTAAGTCCATATCGTGCTTGAACCCGGGATAAGTTACATGAATCCACATATCTAAACAATAACCTAAGGATATTTTCTAAATTTGTTTCAGCGTATTTATATATGTATTTAGTTTGGTGGTCCATAAACCTACATACATTTTACGTATATATATACAATATATCAACAGTCTTAACTTTTTTTTTTTTTAATTTTCTTTCTTTATTCATTTTCTTTGTTACAGGTTTATTTTACAGATCTTTTTGACTACCAAGCTAGGCAAATGCCCGTATTGTGGTAGTCGAGATTCATAACATGTTATATTAAGTATAAAATATTACTTATAATTATCCATATATGTAGATGAAAGTAAAAACATATAGAATACATATTAGGAAAAATATTCATACTAATATTAGGTACATGATCACATACATGAAAGGAGTTAAAGTAGGTGAATCTTGTATAATTAAAAATAAAATAGAATAACAAATAAAAATAACAAATAATAATATTAAGGATTTTAATAATATTTAAAAAAAAATCCATAGAAAAGCTAATAGCTCAGAGCTGCACAAAATAATTTGCAAGGCAGACAGAAATATTTCACCTTTAAACTTATACGACTAGAATGCCAACATTTTTATAAATACCAATCAGGAATTATTAGATTCCTGATCAAATAAAATTATTCACGCAAAACACTTCAATTATCTCAACCAAACGTATGTTGACAAACTTTCGTCAAACAAATGGTTGAGTATTGGAGAGTTGAGCGCAGAAATTGAAGGATTTATGCTTGCTATTCAAGATAGAGTCATTAATACCAAAAATTATAGGAAGCATATAATCAAAGATACAAATCAAATTGATGACTTATGTAGAAAATGTATGGTTTTTCCGGAAACTATAGAACATATTATATCAGGATGTTCCATATTAGCGCCGTCTGAGTATACATTTAAGCACAATCAGGTTTAGAAAAAATTCTCCAAAGTTTGGTAATTAAATATAACTTGATTGACTGTCATAATATAATACCATATTATGAATACGAACCAAATTTATTTTTAGAAAATAATTTCTTTAAAATTTACTATGATAAAACTATACTAACATACAGACCAATTGGTCATAATAGACCTGATATAGTTTTACATGACAAAATGAAAAAAATATCTTATATTATTGATGTAGCTATTCCAAATTCCTGTAATATTCAAAAATCTGTTTCTGAAAAAATAAGAAATTATACAGATTTAGGAAATGAAATTAAAAGAATTTGGCATTCTCAGACTATAAAAATATTACCTTTTGTTATTTCGGCAAAATCATTATTATGCAAAAATATTATGCAAAAATCAGTCATTTTAAATACATGTAGAATTACGAAAGATTTTTAAAATATTTATATTGAGGGATCAGTAGGATTTATAGGTCAAATTAGGAATTCCACACAGCCGAACCCTCTGGTATGAAAATATCTGGAGACGGTGAATTATATTCCCATTTAATAGTTTGGTAGATTAACGTGTTGTTCTTGTATTGTTTTGTATTAATTTATGATAGATGATATTTATATGGAAAAGTGTATGAAAGGGTTTAGTTTTTCCTATGGGAAAAACTAAACCCGGACCTAAAAATCTGGTGCGTAAAAAAAATGGAAATAAAAATATATAAATAAAATATATAACTGCTCGCAAATTTTATCAATGAGACAACACCATCCCCAATTGGGATAATATATATCGTGGCTTAAAAGAGTGGGGAAGAAAAAGAAGCAAATAATATAATTTATTTCAATTTCAGTCGAAAACTAGACCTACGCTACTGAAAGATCTTGTGCTAGAAAAACTTAATTTCGTCGTAATAATTTATTGTAGCTAAGTTGTTAATTGTGGCGTTATTCAATTAAATGGAAGGCAATGAGGCCAAGTAAAGGTTGCCAATGGAGTGTACTGAAAAAGGATTAAGTAATTAATTCTTCTACAAGAGGGATTCCTAAAATGGGCGAATCAAGTACCTAATAAGAAAATGTTCTAGACCTAATATTATGTAAGGGTCAAACTTGGCCTTTTTAAGTGCTCGCTGTCGACTTGTATTCCATGTATTTCATCCGATTTGTAGCCAAAAAGTCCAAAGCGTCGGCTTCTCAACCAGGCGTAGGCTGATAATTTTTTTTACGTAGCTCCAGAGGGCCATGGAGGAAAAATAATTCCCCTCTGGGCCTATGTCATATTTAAGGATGCCGTGTAGAGGGTAAATTTAAGAAAAGAAAGAGGTGAAGTTCTGGGAAGAAAAATGGTTTAATGGGTGGGTAGGAATCTAGGGGTCACTTTGTACAGGAGTGACGGAAGTATGAATCCGTCCTTCCCAATGCAGTACAATGCGATGTTCCGAGAGTTCAGCTGGACAGGTAAAATGGTCTCCCTCAAGCTGTCTCTCCTAATCCAGCCTGCTACGTAGTTAGTGGGCAGACACTCAACTATAGAATCTTCAAATATGATATAAGCTCTGAGGGAAAATATTTTGCTCAGAGCTTCCTAAATGGAGTTAATGTAAAAAAAAAAAATGATGAAAGCAATACATAGTCGATAAAAATGCTTTCCGGCATTTCGAATTTCGGTCATCCTAAAATACAATAATCGAATTAACCGTTGTTTATTAATATAATAATTATGATTTAAAAAAACTTAATTCTAGCATTCAGAATTTAGATCGTAAAGGCTGGGAGAGGCGGAAGGCATCCCACGCAATATTCCGAAAATCATCTGTTTTTTATTTACGTTTTATTACATTCCCTGTGGAAAATACACCCACTGCCAAATGAAAATATGCCTCTAATTCTTGAATATTAAAATGCCATTGGTCGTTTCTTACCAGGGTTATACTAAAAGTATCATAATAATTTTATTTTTTTTAACTCATAATAATTTATACTAAAATATCATCCAGACTTCTGTTTGAAGAATTTAATGTTCCTACATATAATTCCTAATTCATAACTGAAAATTGTTCCAAATGTATTAAATTGTGAAATGTGAAAATTGTGCCAAATAAATATTTGTGTTTATATATAAGTCTGGAACAGACTAAATAACAATATAGAATGGTGAGCTTTGGTGTTATGAAAATGCTTGTCTTTTCTTTGTGGATTTATAGGTTTGTTTGGTATCACCACAAGTTTCAGTTTGGAAGATCGACTTAGTACCTAATCGAGCAACTAGGCAATATATATTACTCTGCAACAATAATTCCAGGATAATCTACCACTAACATACCTATCCCTTGGATTCAATTATACTTTGTAACGGTTGCACGACAACTCAACAAAGAGGAATTAACCACACTCCTTTGAGAAAAATAATTATAAGTTATAAAAAAAATGAATAATAGCTAATAACCTAACCTAACGTAACATATTTAACCAATTCATTTTTATTTGAAATTATCATAACTTTTAATTACTGTTTTTATACCATTTGCAATTTTATTTTTATTTTCGTTAGTTACTTATTTTTCTTAGAGTCTTTTTGTAGTTTTTTATTATGTAATATATACATTCAATTGCCACTTTATATCTCTCATGTATTATGTTTTAATATTTTTTTATTACCTACACAATATAAACTTTTGCTATCTCTGCAACACAGTATTTCATGTAAAATATATAATATTGTAAATGCTTATCAGGACAAATTATAAAAAAAAATATATATTTTTAATTGATAAGACATGATTTTTATGCATAGCACAAAGGGTCTCAATAATTATCAGCCTGAAACACTTATTCCGCCGACGGATCTTGTCTTAAACATTAGTTTATCAATTAAAAATAATCAATATTTGACCAAAAAATGTAGGCATGTTATATGTCTGGACGCCACCTAGTGGGAAATTTAGCACTTACAATGCCTTTCTCATATAAAAATAAAGTTGGTTCTTTGCAGGTGAAAAAATGTAAAAAGCGGTAGTTGTTGAATGAAACACTAGCATATATTCAGAGCACCTGACCGGACATCAGAAGGACACGGGTTTGTGTCCCGTCGGTGGCATGTATCTTTTATCCGAAGATTTTTCAATGTGGATAGTATTTCAGGCTGATAATTATTGCTTATAATAATAGCTTAGAAAATAATACATAAGAGATAAATAATACAGAGATATTCCTAGTATGGTGGAGAAAAAATCACCAATATTTATATAGATCATAAAAAAATGATAAAAACAAAAATTATGAAAGGATTTAAAGATATATCTTTAAAAAAGCCTGCAAAAAAAATACAAGTTAACACTAACTTATAGGTTAATAACATAAAAAGGGTGGACTACAATAATATTGTCAAAATACCGTAAGATGAATATTGCTTGGCCTCCACGATTGCTTGTATTGTTGCTAAAACGGCACGGAAATTCCAATAACAATAGTGGTTGGATTACTGGGATACTTTAACTGAAATTTGCACAATTCTATACCCTTCCTGATATTTACGTCAACTAACTGTTTTCACCCTCCGCTAGATGTCACTGAAACACTCCTTTATAGCGATGATCAAAACCAGCAAATAATTTTCACGGATTACTACTAACGTCAGTTAGTCAAACTAGAAAACATAATATTTACAAAAAAACGTGGTTTATTATTTTTGTTATTGTTTTGGAATCGAAAACGCATTGTCAATATTTTTTTCAGCATTTATAATTTTAACTAGTGACATCTTTTGCCGGGTTTCAGAAAAATAACGTATATTTTCGTACAATGGAATAATAATATTAAAATCTTATGAAACCGGGAGTACTTATTAACTTCACACAAATGTTATAGATGTCGCTAGTGGTCAAGTTCATGATGTTTTCCAATCATTAAATAAATAGGAAATTACACAATATCTCTTCAAACTAATAACAGGTTGCTGGGTGTTGTGGGAAAATGATTATTAACCATATATATTAATACCTTCTTCACAAATTAAGTGTATTTAATTGCTTTAGCGAGTTGTCTCAAAGATAATTTATAATCAAGTTTAGTTTTAAACGGATTGGGTAATAAATTGTTAAGTTTGTTGTCTCTATTAACTTAATACATAAACCAACTGAATTCGGTTCCGCCTGAAGGGTTTGATAAAACATCCTAAAATAAATACTAAATTACGCCACATAGGAAACATAGAAGGGGGTTAGAAAAATTTTACTCTTGGGGGGGACAAGGTAGAGTTAGGTAAGAGGAAGGGGGTTAGAATGGATTTAGAGAAGGGGAACATGTTTAAAATTGAGCTATTCGATAAATCTAGTTGTCTATTTAATAAATTGATTTTATTTATTTTTATGGTTTTATTTATTTTTAGAGCTTCTAATACATCTGTCATAGTTACACAAACGTACGCTACGTTTGGTGACTTATCAAAGGTGCCCAGTTTCATCAGGTGAGGTGTGTTCGGGTCTTGGCAGATGACGCGCCTACGCACCAGCTGTGTAAGGAGAGGCACCAGATTGGGAGAGAACGGTTTGGGAAAACCATTAGATCTCTTCAGCTGGTCTCTCTCAACCCGTCCGTAGTCGAGTGGTAAGACACTTGACTCCCATTCGGAAGGTCGCGGGTTCGAACCCGGCGTGCGCAAATAAATTTTATTTGATTAATTTGTGTTATTTCACAATTAATTAATAAAAATAATATATGTTATGTTTGCGGCACGTTTACGCTGTAAATGCGATACGGTGTAAGACCACCATTCAGAATTGAAATGTTGCTTAATAATGGCTTTAGCCGTGTTTAGTGACTAGATCTGAATAGCCAGGTACTTTCCCACCTTCCACTTCCCCATCTCCTTCCCTTCCCCACTTACCTTCAGCCTCACAATATACTCCAATTGGGGATGCCATAGTCTCACTGGCTCCAGAAGGGAGCAGTTGGGACTCTTGTGAGGTTTCTCTATAAAAAAAAATAAAAAAAACCATCATCTTGCACTGCAGTCTCCTGGATACACTCACCCCATCTCCTGGATACACCGAGCCCTAGATTTCTTCCCACCCTCAAACCCTTTTCCTTCCCGAAACTTCATCCCCCAACTTTCTTTAAAAATGCCCTCCACACAGCATCTTAAAAGATGGCAAAGGCCCTGAGGGAAGTTATAAGTGAAATGGGGTTGTTGTTAAAAATAAAAAAAAGGTGGTCCGATTTTTTGAAAATTAAAAGTTCACTGAACTTTGAGTAAGCAATATTACTACTCAGGAATAATTCACTCCACTTGCTAATGCACCGAAAACCGAAATAAATATACTTACCTACATTTATAAAGCATAATTAGAATTAAGAGTCTTAATTATTCCTAATATAAACAACATCAAATAATATGAATAATAATTATTTTAGCGAAACCAAAATGTTTTATATTCCTTGATTTTAAGCACATATTTCTGATTTTTTCCGCTTTTAATTATCATCATACACAAAGTCCTTTACACGTTCAAACTCAAACAAATAATAACACATCAAGGAAAAACAAGAACAAAAAAATTCTCCATATGACAACTCGAAATGAAATTTAAAAGTCATATCAAACAACAATTGAAGAGCTTTCAGGCCATTTCATTGCTAGTTTCAAGCCTTTTGTGTCCGACCCCTTCCCACCCCCTTCCGACCTACACAGAACCCTCGGGCTACAGCACAAACTGACAGATGACATAATATATTATTATAATATACATGCATGTTGTTAGGGCTATCACAGAATACCGTCACTGTACACGATTTGACAAGTAGCAGTGGCGTGCCGTGGAAAGTTAATTAATTTATGATTTTTTTACAAGTTTATTCTGTTATAGTTTTCAATAAAAAAAATCCTCACGAGGTGGTGAAAATATGGATCCTTTATTGTAGCGCTTCCTACCGTGTGCTATACGAAGTACGTCTTACCGGGACGGCACTCTGCCGATTCAGCCATTGCGTTCGATTATTAAACCGCCATAATTGTTAAAAGTCATATTTGAAATTTCAGAAATAACAATATTGTCTTCGACTAATGTTTTTATTTTTCCATATTTTATGCAATGGCTCAATCGGTAAAGCGCCGTCCCGGTAAGACGTGAGAGTCCCAGTTGCGACCATTATGTTTTTTTTATTTTCTGTGTCTTGTTCATTTTCATATTTTAAATTTGATTATTATTTTTATTTTCTTCTTCAATGATATACAACAAAGTTTATTTCAACGCCTTTGAGGTGATTTTCACCAAAAACCGCGCTATACAAACCATCCAAATACGATTTATTTGTCTTTTGCTCTCTTACGGCGTAAATAATCCGATAAAGTGATTTAAAAATAATATATATATATATATATATTTTTTTACAATAGCTCCATACAGGAGGAAAAATTCCCTCATGGACTATGCCAGCTTTGACGTTTTTTAAGGGAAAGGAAGGAGAGGAAGTCCTGGGAAGGAAAAGAGTTTGAGGGGTGGGTAGGAATCTGGGGATAAATATGTCCAGAAGTGATGGACGTGTGAAGCCATCCCTCCCACTGCAGTGCAAGGCGATGGGTCGAGAGAGTGCGGATGGAGAGATCAAAAGGTCTCCCTCAACGAGTCTCTTCCCATCCGGCCTGCCACGCAGATGGTCGGCAGATGCATCCGCCCACAAGTCCCGGACAAACCTAATCTCATGAACCCGGGAACCCCTGCTAAGTCACCAAACGTAGCGAACCACTTGGGGTGACCTGTGGCAGAGGTGTTAGTCGTCCAATAAATGGTTCCCGGGGCGGCGGTACCTATACCCGCCTCTGTAATTGTTTTGGTTTTGTAAATTTTTTCTCCTCTTATATCAAATTAAAATATTATTATTATCGTGGTTCTCGTATCAAACTGTTCTCAGCAGAAAATTGTTAAAGTAGAATAGGTACGTAAAATTGATAATATGTATATATATATATACATATATATATATACATATATATATATATATATATATATATATGTATATATAGGTATATATATATATCAATTTTATCTATAGCCTGTTAATTTGACTTCGGTCAAAGTTTTCTTGTAATATTGTTTGTAAAAATTGTTCTGTATTATTTTTTTTAATTTACATAATATGGTACGACACTGGTCGCTGGTAGTCAACGTACAGGAGATGCGTATAACGGACATGACAACAATAATGTTACGGCTGGGAACGTTATTTGTGGGATGCGGTATTTTGTGCTGGACAATACCAAGGACAGGCGCTTACAGACACCGTATTTCAAACTGAAAAACGATGTACTTGAACATATTTATAAAAATAAAAAAATTATTTGAAATTAGTTGAAGGGACCTCATTAAAGAACTATTTAACACAAATATGCCTTAACGAAACCTATCTTACAAAAGTAAAAAAAAAAATACCATTCTCGAAGGTGTGGAAATAAAAAGCACTCTGATTTTTTTTGGGATCCCTCTGATTTTTGACAGCGGTCAAATCAACTGGCACATAATTTCAAAACTCCACACGGAAGGCCTTGAGGATTTCTTTGCGTTGAGGATGACAATTTCCCTCAGGGCCTATATCATCTTTGAAGATGCTGTGTGAAGGGTCTTTTTGAGGAGAGGAAAGAGTGAACATGAGTCTTGAAGAGACCCATGTTGTAGGAAGGTGGAAACACAGAGGCCGGCAAATCGTTCCACAGCTGAGCTGTTGAACTCAAGAACGAGTCGTAGAAGCAACCTGTTATCATGTTACAAATGTCAACCGTGTACATATGTTAAGTACGCGTTTGGCGTGTTTCCCGACTATGCACCGAAGCCGAGGGGATAAATGATGCAAATTACTCAGAGCATCTTCAATTGAAATACCTGTAGAACAATACCTGTATGATATCATTCCTAGCCGACGCCTGTGCTCTAAAGATTGCAATCCGTTTGTTGAGAAATTGAGAAAATTACGAAATCCCTAACAGCTCACAAACAAAGAAAAATGTCAATACCTTTGCAAAATAGGAATATAATAATATTAGTACATATTTGACCAACGTTTTTTCTTTAAATTTGGTTGTATGTTCCGTGCTCGGTTAATGCTGTCAAGATGGTAGCTGTGTTTGATAGTACTTTTTTATTCCGCCAGAGCGCACGAGCGTTGTGACTGTTGCGAGCTGTCAAGTCAAAGTAATCAACAGTACACTGTTCACAGAACTACTGGTCTTATTAAAGAGACCATGTCAAAAAGTCAAGGAGATTCCACTGTATCCACAGTTTAAACATAAAGACCGTTTGTAGTAGCTTAGGTAAGTCTAGAGCAATGTACGTCCGTTGCAAATCTAGGCAGTTGAAGGATGGTACAGAGATTTACTCATAGTACAAAGCTTAAACGTCTCTTGGTTCCTGGAATCCACTCACTAAAATGTTGATTTTCTCACGTTAAAGCTGGCACAGATGTACTTATTTCACTAGGTTCCGTAGATGACTCTCTTTACGTTAACATGTTTGTTTTTAACTTCTTTTGATTTAACCCACACAAATATTTTTAATAAAAAAATCATTTAGTATCAAAGTTTAAAAGTGATCTCAACCTATTTTACGGTAGTCGAAAAGACAGCTCTTCTATTTTATAAATACATTTTCCATATTTTTTTGTGTTCCCACTTTCAATCTGCAGACCAAATTATAGACAACACAGGTAAGTGCTGGAAAAGACAAAACTTTAAACTTAATAAATGGATAATAAGTGTACCATGATAATTAAATGGAAAGCTGTGAAATACTGTTCTTTTTTTATTGTTATTAAGTTTATTGTGTAGAACTCCATTTTAATTTTTTTATTTCTTTTATATATTTAATAATATTATTATTCATCGCTATGCACTAAAATTATGTTGTTAGTCATTTGTAAATGACGACTCATGGTTTTTTTTTTTTATATATTATCCAGCATAATTAAGTATTTAAAATTGGTTTGAACATATCTAAAAGCGGTGAGTATATTATATTTTTTTGTTCATTGATTAAAATGGCTCTAGGAGGGCGAAACAGCTGTAACGCTTAATAATAAATACGAAGCAGAACTTGTTTATAATAAACTATTTTTATACATTGAATAATAATATTATTAAATATATTAAAAAAAAAAAAAAAAAAAAAAATACTGTTCTTTCCTCTAATGAACAATTCAACTCTGATGATTGGGAGATTCAATTATACCTCGGTTAGTGTAGATTACGAGTCTTGTTTATTGTAGTACCGTATTTACAATGCATGTCTAACCTGACTTAAGAGGGTATTACTAGACAAAACCGGAAATTAGCCCTTTTTAAATATAATTCCAGACGTATTGACTCTTTTTTACAAAAAAACATAAGTTGATTTTGAAAGATTATTATTTTATATGCTACACGCATTTTTAAAATTCTGAAAAACTAAGTATATGTTTAATATTTTATTTTATTTTGTTTATTTAATACATGAATTATCGAAAGTACATATAGTTAGTTACTTGTGATATTTCACCCTCCATGCTAGGGATGACCCTGTGTTATGGCCGGTGAATTTTACAGTTTGCGGATATACATTCATTAGTATTGGTTGATAATTTTCAATACACTAACAGCCTTACTAAAAAAAAAACACTCCGCGGCCGTTAAACGGTGTTTCTGTAGCACGTTGTGTAAAGTCTGTACATTTCGTTTTTCAAATTCTTTCTAAACAAAATATATGGTTTTGATCTGACAACGTCGTATTTTACCAGCCTTACTAATAAACTTTCTGAAAAATTTGTACAATGGTCAAACAACAATGTATAAAAAATCCTTACTAATTAAAACTGACAAAAAATTGTTCATGGAAAGATATGTACATTGCTTACACGGCCAAGGAGGGTAGTTTATCTGTTGTATATATTTGTTCCATTTGTAATTTTCAACGAATTTCGAATTTTTTTTTTTAATGTCCTATATATTTATTATTTTTTGAGATGTCGTAAAAACAAATACCATTTTAGAACCAAAATTTCAAAATCTAAAATATAATAAGTGTTTAAAAACTGTAGTATTTTAAGCTTCAAACATCAAGTTGAAAAAAAAAACTCACTTACCCCAAACACTTTCTATTAAAGCATTAAAATATTTGGAAAAATTCAAAATTCAAAAAAAACAGTCCTCTTATTTAATGATTTTGAAATAAAACCACCTCACATTTTACTCCTTCACACAATAAAAAAATCTTGATTTTATTTTTTATTGTGTGAAAAACACGATTTTTGTGTCACAATTTGACTTAAACTAACGAAAAACAACACAAATTAATAGTAAATATATTGCGTACATGAATATAAGTGCGAATTAGTCAAGGATTGAAATCATTATCGAAAAAATCATCTTAATCGCACACACATTCGCGACCGACTTTTTCCCGCATTTGCCGCTATTTTTTTTCAGCGGGAAAGCAATGCGCAGGCGCATCAATCACACCACTTAGCGGATTATTATCAAAACTCCAATTTAAACTAGTAAAATACGGCGTTGCCAAATCTAAAAATTCACAAAAACAAAACAAAAAACGTTTAACGGCCGCGGAGTGCTTTTTTTTTAGTAAGGCTGTAAGGTTTTACCGTTGATCGTTGGCAGATTTGTTCAGTTTTCAAATGATAGATTCTATTAAACCACACAATTTTCAAATCATATAACTATACAACAAAATAAATCAATACATAATCTAGTAAACACAGTTTTCATAATTTTGATTTTAGTTAAATTAAAATCTTTCAAAAATAAATCCGAGAACGTGTTTTGTGACCAAAATACCTCAGTTTTTCTTTTTATTTAAGGTCTTAAAAACTAAAATAAATCAAAATTTTTTACACACTTTTTTGTTTAGATATTATTGAAAAATCATAAATACTTATGATCAAAAAATACTAACAAGAAGTACACGATATTTAATAATTTATCATCGTGCGTTTTGAGCATTTTTATTGCTTACTTGAATGTAGCAATTCTGAATGAAATTAATCGATATAAAAATTTTAATTTAATAAAATTGATACGGGGAATAATCGATCATTCTCATTAGAACTTCCCTGTACAGTTGCAAGCATTTTTAAACTTTTATTCTCAGCCGCTGGTCAATCGCTCTTAAAGTTCGTTCTAAAGGATTCACTGTGATAATCTGAAGCGGGGAACTGATCACTGAAGGTGCCCGCCTGTAGATGGGTATGATCGGCTGTCCCTTCGAGTATTAGATCGAAACGTACGATATTTTTCTTTATCATGTACTACTACCAATAACATCTATTGAAACATTTTTAAACTACATATACTACCGACAAATGTTGAGAGATATTGAAACTGCATATATATTCACATACATTGCAGAAGCTTTCCACAACCCCTTGTTCTTTTAATTTGCAATTGAGATTTCGTTTTTTTTCACCAAATCCAGGACATAACTTAAGGAAAAAAAAACTGTATTTTGATTACCAATGTCAACACCCAACCACACGAAAAATAATTTGAAATCTTTTTATTTGCCTCTCTTAATATAAAAGAAAACATACTGCCGAGTGTCAAAAATCGTTAAAGACAAAAACGGAGTATGTAAGAAAAGATTTTCGGAAACCCAATTTAGTATAAAATGAAAGAGACGTTTTCAATTTGCAGTATACTTTGGTTATTTATAGATGCAAACCAAAACATGTTATGTTTTTGTGCACGGATCAATACAACCACTGAAAATATTATCCCTAGAAGTATGATCTATTTTTTCATTGTTATAACTTGTAGTGAACCTACCCCTGGCCTTACTAACTTCTATGGGTCTCGGGACCAGTTGTAATGTACCTGTGGGGATACCCGGCACCCGTTGTAATGATCCGTAGTCGTCTACCCTTGGTTTTTCTATTCTTTCCCTTTAACACTAGCTGTCGGGATCTACTGGCTACGCTACCCTTATCTTTTGGCCTTCGATCAATATACCCTTGTATCTAGCTACACCTAACTTTTCCTTAAACCCCTGCGATTTTCTCACAGTAAATAAGATTTAAGATTTTATTGCACATTATTCCTATTTACCCCGTTGTGTGATTTTTTGATTCGGTAATTACATTTGAATGTGTAAATTAATACGCATACACATGTAGAGGAAATAATGTAGTATGTGGTAACCTAGATTCTTTCAGAGGAAAGTGTGGAAGGAATCCGTTTGATGAACTAACCCCGTTTTTAGATTGTTTTGTTTTATTTTAAAGCCTATCCGTATTACTCGCCTTTTCTCAACTTGGACAAGTATGTCATTGACGCTAATTCTACCGTAAATTGTCACCCGGTTTATAAAATTCAAAGTCATAGTTTTCTTACCTGATTTTTCCCTTCCTATAGGTATATATTGGGTTATTTTAACATAACCTGGAAAGAGTGAATTTTGACATGCATGCTAGGTTCCTTGCGAAGCTCTCAATGTCGTCGTACTGCACCTAAATGGTCAAGTTATTATTGTTATTAGTATACACTACATGTACTGGGGAAGAGGAAGGTGGGGAGGGGTGATAGGTGGATTTTTGGGGGATATTGTTTCCTGAATAAGTCGGCTCCTCCTCTAACCAAATAGATACTGGTGACCAACATTCCAGACAAAGACTCAATCATTACGTTTGCTAGGATGGTCCTTAAGTCCTGATTTTGTTCTCTTGCATGAACTTCATTGCTACGAAAGGGTCCCTTCACGCCAGATGAAAGAGCGCAGAGTCCTCATGTTACTTCCAGTATTATCCCGACTTCCTTTCCTCCAGATTTGATTTTAACTCGACTGATTCTAGAAGGGGTATGTCCATTTCTTCCCTTATCATGACTCTACTCGCGTTGAGTGCGTACGGAGCCGTTTGAGATGATCCTTTCGTCTCCTTCGTAGGATAATCATTGGCTTGCGTTCCTCGCCTCTGAGAGCTGACATAACTTCTACCTCGTAAAAACTATGTTTGCTTTCAGGTCGACATCGATGACAAATACGCAAATGGTCGATTGTTTGAATGCCGCGCCAGCGTGTCAAATCAATACAAACTACACCTTCCTCCTCACGTGCAATTCGTATCTTTGACACCGTCGAAGGAATCAAAATCACTCCTCAAAAAAACAGTTGTGGGCTGTTTAATTCAGAAAATGTTTGCGTACCTCACCGAGGAAGTGTAATTTCGCAGGGCAAATATGGATTGGTGGACTGTCTGATCTTGTTGTTTGCAGTGGTTTTTTTATTGAAGGTACTGACCCCTCGTGTAAGGAATTAGGTAAGGTTACCCATCTGTTCAGAAAGGTATGAAATGGGGAAAAGGGTTGAATTGCGTAATCTGAAGGTTGAAGACTATCTGTCTTATGATTGTGGGTCCAATGGAATCCTTTAAAATTGAAATTTAAATCTCTATAATATTAATAGCGTAATCGATTGAGGGTAAGTATATGTCTGTTGGAATCATAATACTAAACCGAAGTTGAATATGCTGGTTCGTTAACCTCTGGCGGAATGTGATACCCGAGAAATGTTTATATAAGGCCCATTTAATTGTTTGTTTATAAAACACTTGGTTTGGCCTACTGCCCTAGATCGGAGGATTCTGATTTCAAGGTGAGGTACCTCTAATATATTCATGTTGGATCTCGATAGTGATAATATCAATAATAAGATGATTTACAGAGCGCCGTTTTAGGGAAACTCGTATATATTTGCATTGTATTTATTGAGGTGAAGGTCACAGGTGACGAAATGACGTTAGTGCTAGGTATATTTGAGATGACCTAGTTCTGGCTGTTAAGTACCGTTGATAGGTAAAATCTATGGTTAGGTATTTCAAAATGACCTACTTCCTGTATAGGTACTTGGATGGATAACCTATATTCTCAGTTAGGCATTTTCGTTTTATTGAAAGGTGAAGGTCACAGGTGACGAAATGACGTTAGTGCTAGGTATATTTGAGATGACCTAGTTCTGGCTGTTAAATACCGTTGATAGGTAAATTCTATGGTTAGGTATTTCAAAATGACCTACTTCCTGTATAGGTAATTGGATGGATAACCTATATTCTCAGTTAGGCATTTTCATTTTATTGGAAGGTGAAGGTCATAATTGACGAAATGATTTTAGTACTAGGTATATTTGGGATGACCTAGTGCCGGATGGTAAGTACCGTTGATAGGTGAAATCTATGGTTAGGTATTTCAGAATGACCTACTTCCTGTATAGGTATTTTGGTGGATGACCTATATTCTCAGTTAGGTATTTTTGTTGACCCAATTTCTAGTTAGGTACTTTGTGATGCGGCTGAACATACATCACGCTAACCTGTGGAAAAACGATCTATAAAATGTTACATTTTGTTAGTGTCAATCATGCTATTTCGCAAAAAAAAACGTAGACACGTACAACTGCTGCAGAGCTCTCCGGGGTCTGGAAAATGTATAATATTTAGCACTTACCGAGATCTCTCCAAATTACCAATTTTCCACTGGGAATACAACAGCTTGGCAATATTTCACTGTGTTTATCTTACCTTAAAATTACAAAATTTGTGAATTTAATTTCTCAATATTTCTCCCTGATCTAAGAAAAATATAACTAAATCTAAGTGACTATCTCCTTTGATTACATTGTACTTAATGTTCAAATTCTAAAGTTTTCTAAATTGTGCAATATCTCTTTCCGTACTTTTTTTATGACATTATTTAAAGTTATCTAACGTGAAGGATTTATTTAATTTTCGAACAAAAAAAAATGGAGTCCGTTTTCCTCTCAAGTCCGTTGTAGTATATTTATTTAAATTTATTTAATTCGTGAACTTAATCCTCCTTCCTTTATTTTTATATCACCTTGTGTTATAATAATGCACGATGTTTACTGTTGATTTATTTTAATTATTTGAGATTTTTCTCTTTTCAATCACATTTAAATAATAACCGCGAATAATTTTTAATTTTCACATAAATTTATCAAATTAGATAATTATTATTTTCCCGAACGCCTTCCTATTTCACAATAATAACCGAACTCTGTCTATCAATACTTTGATTATTATTTTATTTAAACTTTAAAATAAACTTTTTCTACACTTAGATGTACACACACTTTAATTTAAGCACTCGGATTTGTTTTAAACTTTATTTTTAGGCACTGTTAAATATTTATAAAACTAATCACTTTTGTTATTTAATCTTTAATTTTTATATATTTTATAAACTTCACTGAAGTGTTGATCATTTTGGGGCACGATAATCTTTTTGTTTACACTCACAACACCCTTTATTTTTATTTATCACCATTTTTATAACTAAATTAATAAGGTAATTATTTCCACTAAAACTTTTCCGTTTAAATGCAAGTCACTTTAATTGTTAGCACTAATAATTATTATTTAATTCAACTCTTTTACTTTCACTTGATAAGAATAAAACCAAATTCTAAAGAAAACTCTAAGTGTTGAAAATTATTTTGAACGAATTTATAACAACACTCTTCAATTATGTAACTGGACTTAGAACTTTTGATCTGTAAATTTCACTTTGAAAGTTAGCCGTACGTATGTCGCGTTATTGTAGATAATCCTTCCGTTGTCGAATCCCTCTCATTCTGAGCTCGTCATCAGCATTTATACCTCCCTCAATTCCAGAACATCTTAACTCCACTTGTCCTGGCATAAAATAATGATTCCTATCAACTCGTAATTTTTTGAAATGGACACATTATTATCGACTGTCTTGACTTAAGTCATTTTGTTTCGTGAAGAAATATTTTTTAGTTGCAACCCCCCTAGCTATTTCACTCACTCGCGGAATTCGGATCCGGACTGGTAAATATAATCAACTATTCGCCCAACCTTTCTGAGAATACAGATCAAGTGGATATTTTATTTATACATATAAAATTTATTTTGTAAACGAATATGTCCATGATCGCGGACACAATGCGAGCCTGTCACTGGGTGCAAATACGCTATTTTCCCGTTGATTGAGTACATCTCTCTTCACTTTCAAATTTTTTGATCCAAATTTTAACTGAAATACCTTCAAACTCTTTCAACTTTATAATCGATCATTTAGTTGCACATTTTTCCTTCGTTTTTCGCTGAATTTTACTGCAAAAATGGCTTTCGCCATGCCCATCTATGTATGTATTAAATTTCTTTCTGAAACCGGTAGAATACCTATATTCGTCATTATGTGCATTCTATTCACCCTCGAATCGTGCTAATTTCGATGTGATTTAATTTTTTGGCACCATTTTTTGATTTTAAAAAAGGGTTTCCGTTCTATAAAACATTTTTCCCTCTTTCCAAAGTGATTTGCCATGTATTCAAACGCTTTCCAATAATTTAAGGGGAACTTAATTTTGTCAAAGCATTTTTTCTTCCCTTTTCTTGCACCTCCACTACAAACGTATCACCAATTCGACCCCGTTTAAATGTCATCTTTAATTGTTTTATTCAAAGTACGTAAGTATTTTGTTTCACTCACTCTGGGGAAAAGCATTAATATCCATTAAATATCTATGTTTATCATTCGATTTGTTTATATCCCAAGACTCCGCTGTTTCTGTTTACGTTACGTATTATTTTAATGTGTTTCCTCTGTTTAGATTATCTCATAAGACCAATGTATTTTTTTACGACCTCTAAAGCTATAAAAGGGTCCTTAATTGCTAGAAATCATGTTCAAATTTTGATGTGTTTATGTTTTGAATTCGTCGGCGGCCGATAACCTTTCATATCCGAGTTTCTCCCTTGTTAAATCACTATGTCTATACTCTGGTTTCTCCTTTAAATTTCATGGTTCCGTACGTCCAACCATTTCCTTCTATTTTCCAACAAAATTGGCTGTCGGTTTTCAATAATATTATAACCCTCGCATTAAGATTAAAGCTGTTTTCAGTGTTTTAAGCTATCCGCCATCTGTCGATAAAGTACGAATTTTCCTTGATTTTCTTTTCGATTTGCCGTTCCTCTCGACTCACTATACCATATCAATTCTCATAATTGTATATTTCCCGTTTTCTGATTTATACAAATCTTAGTTCGGAATTCTCGTTCTGTCTCGCCTTTTACGTCAATTTTCATCAATGTTCGTAAGTTTTTTAACACCTCAATCATTGTGTGTAACTTTTCCTTTATCGTACTGACGCATTTTATACATCTGATTTTCATAATCATTTTACGTGAACTTTTTAGTAATCTCGGAGGCAGTTTCTTCCCGTACTTCAATGGTTAGTTATCCCTCTACTGCACTCGTATTGTAAACATTTGCTAGGGTCATCGTTCCGAATGCACTGATCGTGGGACTTTGTTTATTTCTCCGGGCATGAACCCTTATTCGATTTTAATAAATATCAAGGTTGGATCCATTAGTTTCTTGAATTATGTTTCAAGTCCAAAGTCCAAAGTGGTCTTTCATATATTGTCACGCCTCCTGTTTCTGATTGGATAAATACCTTCCTGTGAGACCCCTCCCTTAAAATTTTAAACATCACGTTTTTATTTATCGACATCTTTCGATGGAAGGAGAAATCACCATAATTTTGTTGTTTTACAGATCTCTCTAATAGTTTGTTGATTTATCGCAGGTGTCGCTATAGTGTCCGATTTGAACTTCGTTTGGGTGGGAAAAAAATTGTATGAGCTTTTCCGATGAAGAAAATGCTTTTTTTTTTCCTCTTTCGAAAGTAATGTTGAAGTCGTCACAAACTCCACACAGGAGGCCCTGAAGAAAATACTTCCCCACAAGGCCTATGTTATCTTTGGGGATGCTGTGGGAGGGTATTTTAGGAAAGGCGGCAGAGGATGTTTTGGGAAAAAAAGGTATGCGGCTTGGGTAGGAATTTGGGATCAGGTGGGACCATTCCATGGCGATGTTCCGGGAGAGGTCAAAGGATCTACATCAACCGCTCCAATAAATCCAACGTCAAAGAACGGACGAACCTCTACCCATGAACCCGGGAATTTCTGCCAAGTCACCAAACGTAGCGAACAACTTGGGGTGACCTAAGGCAGAGGTGTTAGTTATGCAATAAATGGCTCCCTGGGCGGCGGAAACCATACCTGACTTCCAAATTGAAATACTTGAAAAAATATATATCCGTTATATCCATTTACAAAGTTCTAGGCCCCAGATAGTTCAATGATATTATTTATATTTTCTAGAAATAATTGGGGTGTTTGAAAAATTTCTCCCATTTCAATTTTGATCATATAAGTGTAACGGTAAATAATTTTTACTTTGGGCACACAGACACGCACACTGCACTATTCTATTAGTTGAACACTTCAGCGAGTACAGCAAAGGATGCAGTGGAAAGTGTTTTTATCGAGAATGTAACATTTTAACTGTATGCCCGCTAATTACATTATGCAGATTGTTATACGTTAAACAAGGAAATCTAAGGGTCAGTTGGTTTCTCAGACAAAATTATTTTTTCAAGTTTTATAGAAGTTCTTGGAACTCAATAATAAATTCTTTATTTTTCTTTCTGGAAGCGATTATAAACAAATGTCAGTGGTTGAGTGGACATCGCGCTTGGGTCCCACCCAGGCGTTCCGTGTTTGAGTCCTTCATCACAACACAAGCAACATCTTCCGCTCAGTGTGGTGGTAGTAGGAGATGTTCAAATGTTGTTGGGTTATTCGTAACCCGAGAATGTTTGTCTATCTTTATTAGCCTGAAACACTCATCCATAATGAAAAAATCTCCCGATAAAAGATACATGTCGCCGATGGGACTCAAACCCGCACCCCTCTGATTGCCGGTGAGGAGCTCTACCATTAAGCTACGGCGGGTTACCTCCTACCCGCTAAAAGATCCAATATATACCTAGTGTTTCATTCAACAATTATCGCATATTAACAAACAACCAACTTTATTTTTTATATGAGAAAGGCATGTAAGTGCTAACTCTCTCACTAGGTGGCGTCGAGACATATTATGTTTACATTTTTTGGTGAAATACTTTAGCTCGTCAAATATTGATTATTTTTTTAAATTGATAAACTAATGTTTAATACAAGATTTTGTATGCATATGAAAAGCTGCTTTTGCATGAAGACGTTCTCTTATAGGTTGGTGCATCTTTTTTATGCATTAGGAAATTTCGGATTACCATTTTTGAAATGTTTTGTCCGGAAGGAATATTTACATTATTATTTTTAAAGGTAAAAAGCCCGCTTAGTTTTGGGGCTATTGATACGCCCCAGGCTTATAGAGTTCTATTCATGTTCCTTTACTATATAATTATTATTTTTATTTTTAAAAGTTTTAATGGTATTATAGACAGCCCTGATTTTTTAAGTATAAATAACTTTCACATACCCTCAAGGACTACTCGAACTACAATTATTTTCAATTGCAACAATAATATCAAAACTGAATCATTTGGATACTCCCTTATACCTAGATTACATGCAGTTGGCAATTCTTACTCAGAAGTAGTAGATGTGTTCAACTGCATGGAATATAGTTATAAGCATGCTATAATAACATACCTCAATCACAAAAATCATTGTTAGGCATGATATCATTCTTCTGAATGGCTTCCAATTCAAATTTTACTACAGAATCTAAACTACTTACTTCAGATATCATAACTATCAGACAGAAGAGTGTTGGCCAAAAAATGTATAATCTTATTAAAAATTATTATTTTTAATCCAAAAATTTATATTAAATCTCTAACTGACAACGCTGATTAGGTACTTGCCCAGCCATTTCAAACAAATATAAATTTGAAGGTAATAATAATCGCAATACAAAATTTCAATTCCTAGAATTCAACGAATGCAAATAAAACTATGTATGTATGAATTGATGTTATTTTTGAGATATATTTCGATATTATTTCAGAGTACGTATTTTGTTCATAATCTATTTCTCTCCTGTGTATCTTTGTAAATAATGTATGTATCACTTGAATGTAAAAGTATTAATGGCGTTTAAATAAATAAATTATCAAGTAGATTCACACAACTGAAATAATATCAGAAATTAAATAGACTATGTACAAATTAATTAAGCATTACAATTAATTAAATTAAAACAAATAACTTTGTTTAAACCACTAATATAATCACAATTACCTACATGTTTCAAAACCGATGGTTTCTTCGTCAGGGTAGTAATGACATTAATAACAAAATAAACAAACAAGTATAGACTAAAAAGAACTATGGACAAAAATATTTTAGAGAGAGGTGATTAATTAATTAAAAATATCGTAAAAAACAATTATTTAAAATTAAATATAAAAATTATTTAAAAAATATGAAAAATTACATTATATAAATTATCAAAACATAATAAAGATGTTTAAACAACAAAAATAAATTATTTTAAATATAATTATTAAAAAAAAAAAAATAAAAAAAAAAAAAAAACATTAGATACAATTAATTTTGAAATTTAATGAATTGAACAAACTGTTTCAAAGTTATTTGAGAAAAGGATTAAAATATCTACGAAGGTATAATAACTGTAGTATTATCATAGCTGGTTTCCGTTTATAGAATGTTTTAATTCTAATGGTTTCACAGAAAAGGGGAAATGTTAGTTAATGAAAGATTTTTCCAAGAATAAAGTGAGTGAAATTTTTCAAATTTAATTATTGAAATTTAATTATTGAAGAAGAAGAAAATCTAAACAAAACATGAAATAGAATAAGGCACATAAAATTATAAAAATGGTTAAGGTTGCAACTGAGTACCGAATCCTGGATCTGTCGGATAGTCAGTATATTAACAACATGTAGACGGAAATCCTTTATATTTTATAATTAAATGAAACAATATAACTTAGTTACAACCACTGATTTATTTAGTTAAACGCCGACCGGTTTCGGAACAACCGTTCCTTCTTCAGGGCAAACATATAATGATTTTATTTAATTTTTACTTTATATTTTATTTAATGAAAATCTTTAATATTATTTTTTATTGCATTAATTAATTTGTCATTAAGAAGTGCTTAGATATAAATAATCCAATTAAAAATGTTCACAATGTGGGTGAATGAAGGTTCAGTTTGTTGAAGGTGCTACTAGTGAAATAACAGAAATAATAATAGGGTGTATATCACCTTCCTTCTGATAGCTTATCCATAAGATAACGAATATTAACAAATAAACAAATAAATGCTGGCAACAGGTGGAAAACCCGCTAACGTATACCATATATAGCCTCTATTCATAGGTGCAAGTACAGAATAGTAAACAGAAAATAAATATATCGTGTTTATTATCGTATGGATAATTTATTAGGAGGGTGGTGAAATAACACCCTAAGCATAATAAAACATAATCAGTACATGTTCAAAGAAAAGGAAGAAAGATTGAAAGGAAAGAAATATTAAAAAAAGCATAAAAAGGCAATTATACAACTCTATCATTCGCATTTATATCATCTCCCTTTGAAACTACCTTCCATTATATAATTTTTGTTTTTGAATTTGAATTCTTTGTTGATCGTCATCCATTGTTGATTAAATTACCGGCAAGCGATGCGATGCGCTTTACAAAATTCCACAGCTTGTTCAACTCCAAATAAGATTACCGAAGTACAACAGTTCGATCTCTGTGTGTTGTTCCCCGAACTGGGTAAGTCAATAGGGATGTTCTAGTGGAACGGATATAAATACGATAGTGCAAGGAGAATATTGTACAGATGGGGGTCTTTACTGTATGTATAATGTACCAAATGCTAAAGTTTGTCTATTGGTTGGTCCGTCTACTCAATACCTACACCTGCATGTATGTACTACGGCCGGCATGGCAGAGGGATAGGCAGAGGGAGAGGCATCTGTAAGATATAAAATGCGGATTTAATTTTTTTTTTATATTATGATAGACAGTATTCCGAGTGACCATTTGCAACAGTGATTTTGAAATACCGTTCACTTCTCGCACGATATTTTATTTTAATTTCGTTATGTCCTTTAAGTTGCTATCGTGCACTTTAGCCTTAAAATACCTCCACAGAAAAAAAGTTCATGGGGGTAGGATCCGGCGATCAGGGTGGCCACACGATGTCATCATAACGATTTATCAGTTTTCTAGGGAATTGTTCGCGGAGAAGGCTATGGTGGCTCTCACAATATGGCGCCATCTTGTTGAAACCACGTGTGTAAACTGTGCGAATGATGTTCTTGAAGTCTTGACATTGAATGATCGCTTATCAGGCGGTGGTAAGAATCGTCATTAACAGTTACGGTTGCTCCACGGGAAATTTCGAAGAAAAACGGTCCGATTATTCTATTCGTGGATAGAGCGGCACAAATGGTTTATTTTGGGCTGTGCAGAACCTGTTGGTGCATTAACCGCAGGATTTGTCCTTAAGGTGTCCAATAGCGGTAGTTTTTGCTTGTTGACAAAATCATTTAAATTGATGTATGCTTCGTCACTGAACCAGATTGGGTTTACAGTTCGAAATTGGTTTAACGTGTTTCACAGAACCTTTTACGAAATCTGTAGTCAATTAGTTAAGGTGCCTGCCCTAATTGGATCTTATAATGGTATGTTATTATTCTTCCTTTCGATACTCGGCACGGATTTTCATGTGAGCTGCTTGCAATACATTCAATGTTTTCTGTGGTGCTTGATGTGCTTGATGTTGGGGACTGCCCTTGGATTTTTTACTGTTGAACCTGTTGTATAGAACTTCTGCACTCACTTCTAATTAAATTTTTAATATGTGCGTCACTTAAACGTCAAATATCGAATCGCGAACAACATCTTCGTCGGGTATCGGTGCACGAATGGTTGGCTTGAAAATACGCTTCTACTACAAAGGCGTGTTGCTCAATAACCTACTGTGACATCTTTATTAAATAATCCGCATGAATGCCGCATCAAACCATACCCCCTCCCTCTTATTCGTGCAACGGTTTAACAAATATTTGAATTTAACATGAAGTTATACGCCAAATCACTATTTAGATTTAGATTTATCTTTTTTGTATTTCTTGGGCATTAACTATGTAACATTTTCTAGTCATTTTGTTTTGAAGAATTTTAATTTTCAATGTACTATCGTTACTTAAATTTAATTTTTTATGCTACCGGTTTCAACACATCTGTGCCATTCACTAGCAAACTTAAATCTGCAACTGCAAATCTCCCCTTTTGACTATGTTCCCATGTGACATTGACCCCGCCCACTGTTCTCCCCCTCTCCCAATATCACCACTCCCACTACCCCCACCTACTAACATCTAATTCATTTCGGTGCTTGTTTAAATTTTAAGTTTAGTTTTAAGTTTGATAGTGCATGGCACGGATGTGTCGAAACCGGTAGCAGAAAAATTAAAATTTTAGTAACGATATTACATTGAAAATTAAAACTCTTCAAAAGAAAATGTCTAGATTTATCTTTACTACGAATCGGTTTACATAATGAATTTGAAGAATTTGTTATGGATACATTGAAGCTTTTCCTACCTTTCAAAATTAATAGAATTAAAATAAAATTATAATTTACGTTACAAAAAATTTAAGCGCAAAATACAAAATAATTTGTTTTTTCATTAGATGAATATGAAGTTATAAAAGAAACAACATTTTAAAAATGCCCCTTATGGCTTAGATAATTTTTGATTGATTTGATCGATTGATTGACTAACTTTTTTTCGTTCTTGTAAAATTATTGATAAAAAATAACAACTTTTAAATACGCGGAATTTTCAAGGGGTGAGAAATCGACTATTTCTGGCGTTCTTCAAGTCGAAAATCTGCCACGGGACACCCGGTACACAATGTTTGTCCAAGTTGAACTCCGAAACTATTTAACCGATTTTGATGAAATTTGGCTTACTGTGTGTAATTTAATCCAACTTAAGATAGTTTTTAATGATTATTAATTATTTACCTCAATGATTATTATTGCGATAAATGTTTTTAGTGGGACAATTATTTTTAATTATTTTTCAGTTCCACAAGTTTCTAGCAGATGGCGGTGTGAGTTCATTTATTGACACAAAACTTGGTTATCTGGGTTAGGCAACCATCCGGTAGATAGCGTTGTGTTTCGTTAGCCACAGCGTGGGCGGGTGGGCGGTTAAGCTAGTGTATTTATAAAAAACAGTGTACAAGGAGTAAAACCATTTCACAGCATATTTGAAGGAAAAAAAAATAATTTTGTTGTCCAATGATATTTTTTTCAATAAAAAATAAATAAATTTAGATCACACGTCGCAACAGAGTAATTGGGGATAGCCAGCAGGGATCACGTGTTACGCACTCCATCTCGTTCTAGCAGCGCGGTTGTGGAGAACAAAGAGTGCACAGTGACGTGTGATACATGCTTTTATTTATTTATTTGATTTGTTCTTAAAAAAATTTTCGGGCAGCAAAAGGGCATCTACGTTTTTCTCCAAATATGCTTAGGAATCGCTTGTTTAAATTCTTTCCGGTACGTTTTAACACCATGTACATGTTATAATTTTCCATTTGTTTCCCCAGAATAGCTAGTTTTATTTTCAGAGAAATGATTTTTTTAATCATATCCGGTTTCGCCATTGTTGAAGAGGTTAACGCACCCATTATTCTTTTTTTACACTTTCTCAACTCGTCGTACATTTTAAGTAAAAAGTTCTGTGACTCTGTTTTCTTATACATGCATATTGTTTTTTTTTTATTTCAGTCCTTAAAATTAGCGGTTTACGTTCAAAAGTGCAAACCTTAGGAATCTGTTAGCCGCCCGGGTGCGCAGTGACTATGAGATGTGCTACACATCTGCCCTGATGATGAACACTGTAACGCTGTCCAAAACATTGGCTAAAGCGCCATTCACATGGTTCACTAATCGCTCATTTCCGCACTTCATTCGGCCTAGTTTACTCGGAATGACACGTCTGAACATGAAATGAATCGAAAGTGCCGAACACTGCCGAATGAAATCTTCAAGTGAACCGATCCAACAATGTTGGATATTTTCATTCGGCATCCTTCACTTGCGCGCGCATGCGCGCGGAAGAGAGCAAAGTGAAACGTCTGAACACCGAGTGAACTCTCAATCAGTTTGTCTCGCGTCCTGTACGGGAAGGACCATGAAAGGACGCTATCACATCGCACACAAAACGTCAAAATGGTATTCATTCGGCTAATTTTTATGCTTTTGGGAACACCTCTCATATAAATTTTTGGGTCTCCCTTATTATCCATGTATTTTATATGTTTTTAATATATGTAAGATTATTAATTTGTAGGAAAATGTTCGTAATAAAAAAAAGTAAAATCAAATTGTGTTATTATGTTATAAAAAATAAAAAGGTCTATAAGACGAAACTATACTGTTTTCTTTATTTATTTTTATTTAATTGTGTCAACAAAATTGCGTAAAAATTGATGCATCTGACATGTTTTTCCTTAAAATTCAGGGCCGGACCGCGCTGGAAATCAAACGAATTGCAGCGCGGTTGACCTCGCTCGGCGACGCTGTGGTGGGAATGGACGAGTGAACGCTTATTTCTATAGCGCCGTGTGAACATGGAATGAAACAAAATGGACGATTAGGCCGAAAAAACATGGCGTAAATCTTCACTCGAGTGAACTGTCTGATTCCAGCTTAAGGAAGGTGGTAGCGCAACACGACGTAAAACCCCAAAAATAAAATACAAAAAACATTCATATAATGCCGAATATATTATGATAATAAATAAATAAATTATTAGTTGGCTAGTGTTGAGGGCCGTTGAATTGTATCTTGGGATTATCTAACTTGAGTTTATTAAACACGTATCGAAGTCTTAAATATAATGTAACTTAAGATAAGCTTTCAACACTTTAGCCGCCATCTTTGTAGTTCAGTCTAAACTAACTAACTAACTAAACTTTTAAACACTCGCTTCACGTCTTCCATGCAAATTTTGTAAACCTACCTATAGTTGAAATTATTCATTCGGAGAACTTAATTAACATAATATATTAATAGAGCCGAGCAGATTCGCAGAAGTGGAATAACAATTAGTTATGAGAACCGACGTATAATTATTAATATATGAAAAATAACACACTTAGAACACCACAATTTTTTTTAATTGACAGGTTTCGCATATCTCAAGCATCATCAGAGCAATCTATCTGTAGGTAACTATCTTTAGTTATAATAAGCCCTGACGAAGCTTGAAATAAGTAAAACCTGGTTGCCTGTCATCATTTGTTAGCCCCAGGCCTCGACCGTATTTTATCAGAGGGTCAAAATATTGCCGTTTTGCAATAATATCCAAATAGATGGAATACTTCTGAATGTAACCGAAAACTAAAAACTGTGTTGGAAAGGTGAAGTTATACGCTTTAAAATTTTATAATTCGAAATGAACATGTAATTATTTCAATTAAAAAAAAAATTAAAACACATAGATATAATAAATCTTATCTTATCTTACTAATATTATAAACGTGAAAGTTTGTATGGATGTATGCATGTTTGTTCCTCTTTAAATCGAAATGTAATTAATAGATTTTAATGAAACTTTACAATAATATAGCTCATACATCAGAATAACATAGGCTATAATTTATAAAGCTAGCTATTTATTTTCAATATATTGAAAATAATAATTATAGTTTAATAGAAAACGTCAAAATTTGAGAATGACATTTTGCAAAACAATGATTGTTAAATCAAAATTCTATTTTGGAAAATATTTGAATTACTGAATTTATTTGAAGTACTCGCCTAATACTTTAAATCGAATGAAGAATTATACATATTTTTAATAAATAGGTTAAGAATTTTGGTATTACTTTTTTTTTGGATTACTCGAAGTACTAATCCTACGCAGACAAAGTCGCGGGCAGAAGCTTGTGTATTATAAAGGTAACTGTTGCCTCACTTTTTTATCGTTTCGTGTAAAAATAATTCATAAAAACATTCTCAAAGTTTTATAATTTTTTTTCAAATTGCGGTCGGAAACCTTGGATTCTTAAAGACGTACATTTAAATTATTTTTTTACTATTAGATTTTAATATAAAGCGTGGTATTTCCTCTTTCTAACACGATTCAGATCATATTTCTAAGCATGATAGTAAGAGAGACGATTTCTACCAGACCCATGTAGGTTGTTACGAAATCCGAATAAGTATAGACCTGTCAGGTATTCAAATAAATGGTGATGTATTACAAAGTGTGTTCTTTCATTTTATATTATGTTACACCTGTCCTTATAATGAACTCCATAAGGCTACACAAATAAGGCTATACATCATACACCATAAGCCTAAACAAATCTTTTAATAAACAAGGCGAATATTAGAAAGTATTGAAAAGTAAAGACGAATAATTTCGATGTTTCTTTAATGTAATTTATTTTGCTTGAATATTGTACACATCCAACTGTCCGGATCCAGTGAGAGAATGACATCCCCAATTTGAGTTGTGGGCTGAAAAAGAGTGAAGAAGGGAAATAAATGAGGATGAGAATAATTGGTGATGGCATTCGTAGATAGCAATCCAACTATATAACTGCATGCCCACCACATTGAAACAACTACTAACTACACATATATCTACAATTATTCACAATAAACATGTCACAGACCGGGATCATAAAGCAAGGTATTTACTTTTGTCAAAACATTATAACACCCAATTAAACATAACCCAACCCAAACAATTAAAATAAAATTCTATGTCACATCACTACTGTAAAGTAGGTCACATCACTAGTGGAAAGTACTTGTGATCATTATGTCTATGGTGTACGCTCTCTCTGTGTCGAAGTCTGATCCAGCAAGTCGTGAATAAATCTTCATTATAAAATATTAATGAAAATGTTCTCAATAAGATCCTCAACCATTTACCCAACAAAACATTCTAGACAGAAAATATTACCTAAATATTATTTATATCAGTAGCGTGTGGTCCAAAAACAAAAATATACTTCCTGCTTTTGAAGACAATTATTTATCTAACTTCAACTGTTACCAGTCTTAAATTTATGGAACCACAATGCCCTTATTGACAATATTAAGAAGGATACTGTGTTTTACTTACGCAACAGAATATCACTTGAATCAAAACACGCGAACACCTCAGCACAGGTTCTCCCAGTGAGGTGTTCACAAAATGCTACTACCAACTTTTTTACATACCTTTTTACATCCTGCTACTGAACATTAACATTTTTGTACTACTATGTACCACTGTATTCATTTGTAAAAAGTATGTTCCAAATAAGTATAGAAAAAAAAAATTAAATACCAACAGGAATCTTCTGTATTTCATACTAAAAAAGCAAAACTTTGTTTTTTTTTTTTTATAATATCTAACGAATCTTGTAGTCACCGGCGTCTTTATCTTTAGACTTTTTGAATATCGTGTTATTATTTCCACGAATAATAATTTGATAACAACGAAAAAAGTTGGCGAAATATTTTTTTTTCTTATATTCAAAACAAACGAAATTTAATCAAGTCTTCTAACGCACAAAACGGTATCAGCTGGTTTTGCCTCAAACATTATAATTTCAAACGAAATTTGGCAGAATAATAATGGAAAAAACACCCAAGCAGAGTAAAATAAAATTTTGTAGATCTTTTCGCAGAAAATAAATATTTAATTTAACTTGCTCTCTTCTAAAAAGTGGAAAGAAAAATAGTTCGTAGAAGGGATGGATGTTAAAATCAAACTAATTTTGGAAATTCATGTTATTATGTAGGAATTGATGCAGAAAATTAAATAAAAGATTTTGCATTACTACCAGAGTTGAGGTTAACTCAGTTACTACAACTCACCACTCATTCACAGGTGCATCGTTAAAAACATCACATTTCAAACTTATTATTTCACTTTAATAAAGAATATTCTACTAAAAAAATTTATATATATTAGATACAACAACTTTATATGTCTTAAAATGTTATAAGATAATGTGAGTCTCACTGAAGTGAAATAAAATAACATAATAAAAGCACTAATGAAAAAAAAATATTTTGGAAATGTTGTGGGGTGCGGTTAATATAACTAACTAACTAACCATCACGACATTTTCCCGCAGGGGTAGGCAGATAGGACAGACCGCTAAACAACTCGGTCTTGGCATCCACTCCATGCTTCATTCACATTCATACATGCTCTTCTATTATTCCGACTATTGACATGGCCCGACTCAAATATCTGGTTCACTTGATCGTGCCATGTCTTCCTTCCTTCCGTAGGGGTCCACAACTTCCTCTTCCATTCACATTTGTGTCATATATTCTCCTTACACTTCTTTCTTTATTCATTCACTCTACATGCTCTGAATGTCCCCTTCTTAATCTTTCTTATTACGCTCACATTAGCCTTGCATTATTTGCTGATATCCACATTACTCACACTATCATTCATGGTTTTACCACACACACCCCCCAGGGACCTCATCTCTACAAGATTCACTTTTTTTAAAATTTAATTTAATATATTTCTATACTTGTACATAGATTTAACATAATATTTCAATTGTTTACAATGTTTACATATAAATACAAAAAAAGTTCATATTCAGTAACAGAATGTAAATCATTCTTCCTCTGCCAGTTTCATGACTCACTGCCATACATCAGGGTGGGTATCAGCACTCCATTGTGGACTGCTGGTTTCGCTTCTGTAGACTGTTTTTTGTTTTGGACAGGTTTGTCCCAGATACGTTTTTAGATTTTCACGGCCAAAAGCATTTTCGTTGTTTGTTTTTGGGGTGTTATGCCGTGTTGTGCTACCTCCTTCTTTAGCCGACGTTTCGGACAGCGTTGCAGTGTCCATCATCAGGGCAGATCCGGCAGATCCGTCGATGTGAATTTGTAGTGTTAAGTGTGTGCTTATTTAGTTGGAAGCGATACCGTGCCGTTAGCTTTATTTCAGAAGAAAGTGAACTACTTTGAAAGGGAAATTTGGTGAAAGCGCAGTATTTACGTTAGCCTGGGGCCCGTCCACGGAGAAATGTAACGAAATTTCCAAACGAAAGTAGTGTCATCTTGTGGCGAATAGAATAAAAAAGAATAATAAAGCTGACCGATGCACTGGAACGAAACGGTTACCCGACAAGGCAGACAAGGCAAATTATAAGAGCCAAATCTACACCGAAGGAAGTCAGAGTTGAACAAGAGTCAAAAGGCTGTGCTTTCCTTCCTTTCGTTCACAATGTGACAGACAGAATTGCCAGGATGTTGAGAAAAGAAAGCATCAAGACTGTCTTCGGAACCACAACCAAAATCCAAGACCTACTGAGGTCTGCAAAAACTAAGTTTCCTCTGGAAGCAGACGGAGTGTATAAACTCAGCTGTTCCGGATGTGACAAGGTTTATGTAGGCCAAACAGAGCGGACGATTTCCAAGAGGATAGCAGAACACTTTCGTGCTTGTAAACTTGGCCATCCTGATAAATCGGCAATCGCCGAGCACTTAATTGAAACCGGCCATTATTTTGGATTTGTTCCTGAGGTCCTGGGAAGACCTAAAACTTATAGATCACGCCTGATTACGGAGGCAATTGAAATCTACAAAAATCCAATTAATATTAATAGAGACGACGGAGCTAAGCTCAACAGCTCTTGGTATCCGGTAATTGACGGCTACACCAAAGCTAATCGCAAAAAACCATGTCTAAGTATACTTTAATAACATATAATAATTCAATACAAAAGTATAAAACCATTTGTTTATACCTTGATATTCGCTACATTCGCTTCAGATTGGTTTTTTTCTATTTCTAGAATTCGCCACAAGATGACACTACTTTCGTTTGGAAATTTCGTTACATTTCTCCGTGGACGGGCCCCAGGCTAACGTAAATACTGCGCTTTCACCAAATTTCCCTTTCAAAGTAGTTCACTTTCTTCTGAAATAAAGCTAACGGCACGGTATCGCTTCCAACTAAATAAGCACACACTTAACACTACAAATTCACATCGACGGATCTGCCGGATCTGCCCTGATGATGGACACTGCAACGCTGTCCGAAACGTCGGCTAAAGAAGGAGGTAGCACAACACGGCATAACACCCCAAAAACAAACAACGAAAAAAGGTTTGTCCCAGTTTCGAATAGTTTTAAATATGTTCGTAATAAGCATTAACTTTGTGGTTCGCCATAATTAACAATAAAATATATAAATTTGTTTTAGACCACTTTAAATTTTAATTACACTATACTGGTTTCGGAGAACCCTTCCTTCGTCAGGAGAATATTAAAACTAACCTATGATACAAAATATTGATAGATATATACCATACATTTAGATGCTGGAGTGGGAGGTCAAAGGGAGAGGGAGGGTAATTACGGAATTCCAGCAATAAGTCGGATCGCATCGTCTACTGTTCACAGAACTACCAGTAACATTATATTGGTAGTACTGGAGATATATTTAGAGAAACGAAGAATAGGAAGTTCTGGGAAGGAAAAAAAATAAAAAGCGTGGGTAGGGATCTGGGGGACAATGTGTCCAGGAGTGACGGACGTATGATCCATCACTCCCACCGCACTACAAGGCCATGGGTAGAGAGAGTCCGGTTGGAGAGGTAAAATGTCTTCATCAACCAGTCTCTCCCAATCCGGCCCGCCACGCGGTATGTGGGCAAACGCATGTTCCGCCAAGACCTAGACAAAACGCACCCCTGCTAAGTCACTAAACGTAGCGAACCACTTTGGGGCAACCTATGGCAGGGGTGTTGATAAATGATATCGGAGAGGAAACTCTCTCATTCCTTACCAAGAAGATATAATGTATTCTTTATGTTGTCATAAATATGGATAAACGAGATTTTTGGTTGGGGTAAGAGTATCCCTCTCTTTTTATTCGCGGTCCTAATATACAGAATTACAAATACAGAGTGGGTTTTTCGGGATATAAGCATATCAAATAATATAGACCTCGAAAACATTTCATATCCAGGAATTTAAAATATAATAAACTCAATAGGAAGTAGAACTTTTATAAAAGCCTTTCAACCATTACTGTAATAATGAAATTCGAACTTCAAAGTGAAAGACAACAATAAAAACAAATTGTTTTGGCTTTCCACCCTTTGAGCTGAACTCTCCCAGTAAATATGGTTTTAGTACACAAACAACCAGTCGCATTCATGGTACGTGTTTTCTAAATATACTTGTTACGAATTTCAACTTTAGATAAAGGTAACTCATTTTAAAGAGAACCTTTCTGTAATAGTACTGGTGTACTTTATGGATAATAAAGTTCGTTGACCTTTTCTAAGCTTGAAGTTTGGATGCAAATTTAATTCAAATCTTTTTTTTACATTAACTTCACACAATTATCATTTGAACGTGGTGTTTAATTAAGACATTTATAGATATGGGTAACATTAAATCACCATATTAGGCGGCTGTCGTTTTGGCGTGAATACATAGAAATATATAACCCAAAATAAATTGGAAATATTGTAACACACGGCTAAAAATGAAAAAAAAGTCCATACCCATAGTTATAATTATAATTATTTATGCATATTTTTGTTAGAATTAGTCTAAAAATTGAATTTTTTTTTTGATTTCCAAAAAACGGAAAAAGGATTTTTCGATGTTAGGTAGTAAATGTTACACTAGAAAATGGATTATCTTAAAATTATAGCATGAAAAAAAAAACCAAAAAAAATAATAAACAATTGTTATTATAATAACTAAGTAGGTAGGTATATAGACCTCATGAAATTTAAAACACCGACTTTAACTAAATTAAGCCAAAATAATATTCGGATATTAGTTTTGAAATTAGTGTACTGAGAGTTTTGTCTCTGTACACGACCAAATAACATATATTATATATATATTAATGCTCTAAACGACCATATTTTAAGACAAGCCCTGCAGGCGAAAAACGACCACTCTCCCCCTTAAGTTTAACCGACCCGAAAGCTGATTATCGCGAGACAGGGACCGTGGATGAAATCACATACGATTTTTTCAGACCTGATTTGTATGGGAAAAATTCAGCCAGAAGTTTTACCAATTGCAAATTTTCATATAAAAAAACGGATGCAAAAAAAAAAACTGCTAAAAAAACTGATGTATTAAAACCTAGCGGCGAAAACTAGAAGCGCTCATTATTCGACGAAGAAATTCAAAGTTATATTGCCAGCCGCCAGGTTCGCCCCTCAAAAAAGGAATAATTTATCGTCAGACCTTCACGAAAAATTTCTGAAAGAGCCTCAGTACTGAAATCGTAAAGTGTATATTTTTTTAAATATAAGGCGTCTCACCTCAAAATTTAACATTTCGACGAGCCTCGAGGTAAATCAAAATTGCGACTTAAAAAAGATTCCCGGCTTAGATGTTTTTATATTATTGCGACTACGACAGGTTTCGGAACATTAATAATATATTATATTTGTGACTTTTCATGGAAATTTTGTCAGGATTCGTTTTCAAACGTCGGTAATTTCTGACGTTTACGAAAAAAATTCCGAGTTAAAAACTGTTAAAATGTTCGTAGCCAGTAAAAAAAAATGCTTTATTAAGGAAAAATTTATCGTCAGACCTTCAAAGTACTGAAATGTTGGGGCATTTTTGAAAATTATTCTATGGCGTCTCGCATGTAAATTTGATATTTCGACGAGTCTCATGTATATCAATATTACGTCAAAAATAGCATATGTGGATAAGATGTTTTTCTATAATTTTGAAAACCATAGATTTCCGAACTCCAATAATACATTACATTTACCACATTTCATGTAAATTATTTCAGGATACATCTTCAAAAGTTGAAAAAATTCTGACGTTTATGAAGGAAAGGAAAATTGAAAACAGGTTAAATGTTACCGGCCAGCTACACAACGTTTATTTTAATTGCTGTGTAGGTACTTTTGTACAGACAAATAAAATTCGAACGGTTCAGGCTGCTGAGATCATAGAAAATAATTTACCAGTGGGTAGGTACCTAATTGGGTGGGAACGTTATTTTTCAAATATTGAGAATTTAACATGATGAATAAAACTGTTTAAATAACTCAGGATAATCCTTTTTTTTTTGCCAAATGGTGTAGGTACTTTTTTAAATAGTGCACAATAGTGTTATTCTAATATCATTCGGCGTGGGTGGTGTGCATTGGTACTGCCACCCCGTGAATCATTTATTGGATGACCAAACCCTTTATAACCGGTTAATCTGAGTCGATTTAAGAATATCTAAATATATTCAGGTTGGCAAAAAGATGTATCTCAGTGACGTTTTGCATCGTTATATGCACCAATACACACAATCCTAAGGGCGGGCTTTTTCGTGTGAATGTTTATGCATTTTTTATACACAAACTATGGATCTTACTCGACTAATTTAAAACAAAATTAGGAAAATCTACCGGGAAAAGAGAAGTTTATTTAATTTTTATAATAGCTCTACACAGGAGGCCTTGAAGAAAATAATTCCTCTCAGGGCCTATGTTATCTTTGGGGATGCTGTGTGAAGGGTTCTTTTTAGGAAAGTAAGGAGATGATGTTCTGGTAAGGAAAAAGTTATGAGGGGTGGGTAGGAATCTGGGGATCAGTGTGTGGAGTGACGGACGAAAATAATTCCTCTCAGGGCCTATGTCATCTTTGGGGATGCTGTGTGAAGGGTTCTTTTTAGGAAAGTAAGGAGATGATGTTCTGGTAAGGAAAAAGTTTTGAGGGGTGGGTAGGAATCTGGGGATCAGTGTGTGGAGTGACAGACGAATGATTTTATCCCTCCCACTGCGGTGCAAGGTGATGTTCCGAGAGAGCTTTGCTGAAGAAGCCAAAAAGTCTCCCTAAACCAGTCTCTTCCGATCTGGTCTGCCACGAAATTGGTGGGCAGACGAATCCACCGCCAAGACCAGGACAAACCTCATGAACCCAGGCACCACTTCTAAATCAACAAACATAGCGAACCACTTGAAATGACCTATTGCAGAGGCGTTGGCCTACCCACCCAGCGAATTTTTTTAGCGTAAGATCCTCACGGCTTTTGCGGTAGGTCAGAGGCCCTAGCACGCTCGCTCTATAACGATCGATAGGATAACTATCGGTAACTTCTCATCGTTCCCTAGCATGACTTCAGATCGCCAACGAATAAGTGACAGTTCACAATGACTAAGTGTCCTTAACATATTCGACATCAACTGTTGTTTGTTCGTTAGCGATGTGCAGTTGTCCTAGGGAACGATGAGAAGTTACCGATAGTTATCCTACCGATCGTTATAGAGCAAGCGTGCTAGGGCCTGAACAAAAAAATTAGACTTTAGCCTTTAAAAAAATTGAGCTTTGGCGTATTTGAGAATCCTTCATTTGCAAACGAAATTGCGTCAAAATGACGGCCTCTGGCGTAAATGTTTTTTGATATATTCAATGGCAAAAGGTTTCGAAAACTTATTCAACCGTTTTTTTAGTGGCATTCCATTGAAAATATTCCACAATATCGAGCTAAAAATTTGATATTTTACAAAAAAATCCATGAAAAATCCGCTAACAAATTTTACAAGATTTAAAAATATTACTGGTCAGGTGGATTGGTATAATAATAATCACTGGGTAGGTACCTACTTTGCTCCATCGAATTACAAATAAATGGTTTGAAATTAAGAGAAATCACCAAAGATGGTAGGTACTAAATGCGTTTCTTCTGGAAAAATGCCGATTGCATTTTGTCGGTCTTTTAATTCAAATTCAGAAACAGGGTGGTAAAAAAAAATCCGCTCGAAATATACTGATTAATTTTTTTATTAAAACTCATGATTTTTTCCTTAATTTTTTTTTGTTTAGAAAATATTGTCGTGCGTTTGCGACCAACGTTTTTGCGGCGCATTAAAATTTATCTAAATAAGATGCAAAGTTTTTTTTCTAATTTTCTATACATTTATCGTTATTAATAATTATTGATTACGAAAAGAGTTATGGCGTCCGTGACATCAAAAGGTGGACACTTGAAAGATGTCATTTCCATAAAAAAATATTAAAGAGTCGATTTTAAAAAAAAGTCATTTTTTTAATCGATTGGTTTTTGTAATAATGAGTGAGGAAATTTTGCCGGACCCTGTCGTTCATTTTGACTGACCAATCAGGGAGGTGGTATTAGGTGGAGGTGGAATACACTAGACATGGTATTCCATTGAATTCAAATATCGATATTTACTGTAAGTAAGAACTTCTTTCCTTTAAATCACAAAAAAATTATGATATAAAATAAAAATAAGTAACCAAAGATGGATATTTCCAAAGAAATGTAGGTGTACACGGGGGTAGGTAGATATGCAGGTAGGTAGGAACTAAGTACTGAACAGGTACTCTGGGTAGGTAGGTATGTATGAAGGTACTTTTTATAAATTAGGTGGGTTCGATGCAGTGCTACAGATTTTTTATATGCATATAAATCGAAAAATAGATCGGACAGGATTCGTTCGTTTACTTTGGACATTATTAAATTTTAAAATAAAAATAATTATACGTGTGCACGGGTACCCGGATTGTATATTGTTAAAGAATTTCTTTGTGTAATTTTTTTGCTGCAGTAAAATTGAGTTTGATAAGATGGTTTTTTTGATAAGTAATAAAATTGCAATGTTTTTTTTTTTAGAAATTACGTAGGTAAATGAACAAATATTTTTTGTTTGAGGGTTAGGTAGGTTTTTTTCCAATACTATTCATCTGATGGCGACAAAACTTTTGGGATTTGATGTGTGCATGCCCGGGTTGGTTTCTACGCATAATAGTAAGCTCTGGCTTTATGAAATTATTTTATATTTTCATTCACCCGATCGAGATGAAACTTTGGGAATTCGATGTTGGCATGCTCGGGATGGTTTCTATGTAAAAGAGTAAGCTCTGGCGTTATGAAATTTTTTCCAATACTATTCATTTGATTGCGACAAAACTTTTGAGCTTTGATGTGTGCATGCCCGGGTTGGTTTCTACGCATAATAGTAAGCTCTGGAATTATGAAATTATTTACGCATAATGGTAAGATCTGGCGTTATGAAATTATTTCCTATACTTTCCATCCGATTGAGATGAAACTTTGGGAATTCGATGTTGGCATGCTCGGGATGGTTTCTATGTAAAAGAGTAAGCTCTGGCGTTATGAAATTTTTTCCAATACTATTCATCTGATTGCGACAAAACTTTTGGGATTTGATGTGTGCATGCCCGTGTTGGTTTCTACGCATAATAGTAAGCTCTGGCTTTTTGAAATTATTTCCTATACTATTCATCCGATTGCGATGAAACTTTGGGGATTTGATGTGTGCATGTCCGGGATGGTTTCTATGCGTAATAGTAAGCTCTGGCGTTATCAAATTATTTCATACACTATTCACCCGATTGAGATGAAACTTTGGAGATTTGATGTGTGCATGCCTGGGATGGTTTTTATGCATAAAAGTAAGCTCTGGCGTAATGAAATTATTTACTTTACTTTTCATCCGATTGAGTTGAAACTTTGGGAATTCGATGTTGGCATGCTATGGATGGTTTCTATATATAAGAATAAGCTCTGGCATTATGAACTTATTTCCAATACTATTCATCCGATTGCGATGAAACTTTGGGGATATGATGTGTGCATGCTCGAAATGGTTTTAAAATATAATAATGAGCTCTAGCGTAATGAAATTATCTACAATAATATTCATCCGATTGCGATGAAACTTTGGTGAGTTATTGTGCGCAAGCCCGCGAAGTTTTCTTTATATAATGCAGAGCTTTGACGTTATCAAATTTGTACAAAAAATTTAAATAGGTGTAACGGGAGTTATTAGAAAAGTGAGTGCATATCATATAATTTAGAAACAATTTATTAGTGAAAAAATTGAACCGTAAACTTCTAGGCCCCTTTTTGCGAGAAAAGGCCCATACTGAACGCCTTAACCAGGGCGACCAAAGTGGCTAAGTAGCGGGTGTACAAAATTGAGCGATTAACTCACAAGACCCTTTGAGTAGTTCTCAAAATCCTTGCTTCATCCACATTCAAAGATCGATTTTTTTTTTCAAATATTTAATTTTTAAAAAATTTAGACACACACTCTTCTTGCTTCATCCACATTCAAACGTCAAATCGCTTAGTGCTTTAACCAATTAGTTGCCTTGCAACGGGCAAAAGCTAGTATATATATTAATGCTCTAAACGACCATATTTTAAGACAAGCCCTGCAGGCGAAAAACGACCAATCTCCCCCTTAAGTTTAACCGACCCGAAAGCTGATTATCGCGAGACAGGGACCGTGGATGAAATCACATACGATTTTTTCAGACCTGATTTGTATGGGAAAAATTCAGCCAGAAGTTTTACCAATTGCAAATTTTCATATAAAAAAACTGATGCAAAAAAAATAAACTGCTAAAAAAACTGATGTATTAAAACCTAGCGGCGAAAACTAGAAGCGCTCATTATTCGACGATGAAATTCAAAGTTATATTGCCAGCCGCCAGGTTCGCCCCTCAAAAAAGGAATAATTTATCGTCAGACCTTCACGAAAAATTTCTGAAAGAACCTCAGTACTGAAATCGTAAAGTGTATATTTTTTAAATATATGGCGTCTCACCTCAAAATTTTACATTTCGACGAGCCTCGAGGTAAATCAAAATTGCGACTTAAAAAAGATACCTGGCTTAGATGTTTTTGTATTATTTCGACTACGACAGGTTTCGGAACATTAATAATAGATTATATTTGTGACTTTTCATGGAAATTTTGTCAGGATTCGTTTTCAAACGTCGGTAATTTCTGACGTTTATGAAAAAAATTCCGAGTTAAAAACTGTTAAAATGTTCGTAGCCAGTAAAAAAAAATGCTTTATTACGTATAAAATAAGTTTCACTTGCCAAATAATTCGAGTTCACATGTTTTTTCTCGGTTGTGTAATGTCATTTATTGATTTTGTCGACACCCAGCTCGAAAATATGAAATGGCTTTGAAAATATCGATCTGGGCTTTCAAAATTTAGTAAAACCTTTTCGACAAGAGTTTTACGAATGTAAATCGACGGTCATATTGACAACATTTCTTGAAAAAACGTTCGTTATTTTGATATCCAATCTGACATTTGAAAAAAAAACCACCTCAAAGGCGCATTCGGACCCCGCTATAAAAAATAATGGTTGACACGATTTACCTGCTCCACTGGCGGCAAGATTTAGTACCACTCTAATTTACTAAGAAACATTCAACATCGGTCGAAATTCAAATTATTCCCAAAGAAACTGGAGTGTTGAAAATGTTAGTACATTTTAATCATAGCTTCAAATATCGTATGTCGAATGCATTGCGGTGAAAAATTTCCTTTCTGATAAATATGAATTATTTTTTTAATTATTATTAACGATTTTTTTTCTTATTTTTTTTTTTTAAAGAAAAAAGAGTCGTTCGGTCGCGACTAACGCTGGTGTGTCATAGAAATATTTCTCCAATTAAGGTTCTTAGATTTTTTATTTTTCAGTACAATTATCGTTATGAATAATTATTTATTACTAAAATAGTATGTTTGTTGATGAATTCAAAAACTGGACACTCGACCAATGTAATTTCCAGAAAAATATTTTAAGAAAAACAAAAACAAAAAAATTCTTCTGAAAATGCACAATTTTTAAATCAATTTATTTGGATTGAAAATCGGGAAAGAAATTATTCTGGATCATGTACTATCAGGGAATTCAGTAGAGATGGCCTTTTTTGTTGTGTTCAAATAGTGATGTTAAACTGCATAAGTACTTACCCGCTAACTTGAAATATTTTCTATGCAATTTTTAGGCGATAACGAGTAGGTACCTATCCGGACAATGTATTATTGGTTTGATGTGATTATTTTGGATTTAAAAATTTCAAATAAATAATATTGGGCCATTTCTGTGCAAAAACTTAAGTAAAAAAATTATCAAAGATGGTGGCAAATATTTGCCAAAATTCGTATTGTTAGTTTGTTTTTCAATAAATAATTTTTTTTTAACAGGTTTGTGAAAGATTTTTTCTGAAAATTTTTTATTGCAATTAAGTTTAGTTTCATATAATATTTTTTTACCAAGTAGTAAAAATTTTGTAAAGCGCCGTTTTTTATTTTGCGTGTTTATAGTAACTTTCAAGGTGAGTTGTGTGCATTGGTACCGCCGCCCCGGGAATAATTTAATGGATGACTTAATTAATGGAGTACTTTCTTGAGTATTTTTATAAAATGTTCGGGAAAACTACCGGGAGTAGAGAACTTTTTTTTTTTACAATCGCTTCATACAGGAGGCCCCGAATAGTATTAATAATTCCTCTCAGGGCCTATGTCATTTTTGGGAATGCTGTGTGGAGGATTTCTTTTTGTAAAACGCCGTTTCTGTATGTTGCATGTTTATATTATCATTCAATGTGAGTGGTGTGCATTGGTACCGCCGCCCCGGGAATTATTTAATGGATGACATTCTAAACGGGGTACTTAACTCGAGTATTTTTGTACAATATCCGGAAAATCTACAGGGAGTAGTTTTTACAATAGCTCGATACTGGAGGCCCGGAAGAAAATAATTCCCCTCGGGGCCTACGTCGTCTTTGGGAATGCTGTGTGGAGGGTTATTTTTAGGAAAGGAAGGAAAGGATATTCTGAGAAGGAAAAAGGTATGAGGGGTGGGTAGGAATCTGGGGATCAGTGTATGGAGTGACGGACGAATGGTTGTATCCCTCCCACTGCGGTGCAAGGTGATGTTCCGAGAGAGCTCTGCTGGAGAAGCCAAAAAGTCTCCCTAATCCTTCATTTGCAAACGAAATTGCCTCAAAATGACGGCCTCTGGGGTAGATGTTTTTTGATATATTCAATGGCGAAAGGTTTCGAAAACTTATTCAACTGTTTTTTAGTGGCATTCCATTGAAAATATTCCACAATATCGTGCTAAAAATTTGTCATTTTACAAAAAAATCCGCTAACAAATTCCACAAGATTTAAAAATATTACTGGCTAGGTGGAAACGTATAATATTAATCACTGGGTAGGTACCTACTTTGCTCCATCGAATTACAAATAAATGGTTTGAAATTAAGAGAAATCACCAAAGTTGGTACGGTACTATATGCGTTCCTCCTGAAAAAATGACGATTGCAGTTTGTCGGTCTTTTAATTCAAATGCAGATACATGCTGGTAAAAAAAATTCCTCTCGAAATATACTGATTAATTTTTTTATTAAAACTCATGATTTTTTTCTTAATTTTTTTTTGTTTAAAAAATATTGTCGGGCGTTTGCGACCAACGTTTTTGCGGCGCATTAAAATTTATCTAAATAAGATGCAAAGTTTTTTTTTCAAATTTTCTATACATTCATCGTTATTAATAATTATTTATTATGAAAAGAGTTATGGCGTCCGTGAAATCAAAAGGTGGACACTTGAGAGATGTCATTTCCATAAAAAAATATTAAAGTGTTGATTAAAAAAAAAAGGTATTTTTTTTAATCGATTGGTTTTTGTAATAATGAGTGAGGAAATTTTGCCGGACCCTGTCGTTCATTTCGGCTGACCAATCAGGGAAGATGACTAGACATGGTATTCCATTGAATTCAAATATCGATATTTACTGTAAGTAAGAACTTCTTTCCGTTTAATCAAAAAAAAAATTATGATACAAAAAAGTAACCAAAGATGGATATTTGCATACGGTATACACAGGGGTAGGTAGATATGCAGGTAGGTAGGAAATAAGAACTGAACAGGTACTCTGGGTAGGTAGGTATGTAGGAAGGTACTTTTTTATAAATTAGGTGGGTTCAATACAGATTTTTCATTTGCATATAAATCGAAAAATAGATAGGTCAGGATTCGTTCGTTTACTAAGGTCATTATAAACTTTAAAAATAAAAATAATTATACGTGTGCACGGGTACCCGCATATTGTGAAATAATTTCTTTGGGGTAATTTTTTTATTGCAGTAAAATTGAGTTTGATAAGATTGTTTTTTTGATAAATAGTAAATTTACAATGTTTTTTTTTAGAAATTACGTAGGTAAATGAACAAATATTATTTGTTTGAGTGAGGGTTAGGTAGGTTTTATATTATGTTTTTTATACAAAAAGATTAATGAAATACAAATGTGTTTTATGAAATAATTTTTATTTTAAATAGTTTATATTTTTATAGCGCCAAAATTTCTCAAGAAATTCCAAATATAAAAAAATTTCCAATTAAAAAAATTACATTTAAAATTTTTTTTATGGGTATCCCAAATGTTTCGCTACCCGAGGATTATAAAAAATATATAAAGGACCAAAGAGCATTAAATTCTTTGGGAATGCTGCGTGGAGGGTTATTTTTAGGAAAGGAAGGAGATGATGTTCTGGGAAGGAAAAAAGGTATAAGGGGTGGGTAGGAATCTGTGGATCAGTGTGTGGAGTGACGGACGAATGGTTTTATCCCTACCACTGCGGTGAGGGGTGATGTTCCGAGAGAGCTCTGCTGGAGAAGCCAAAAAGTATCCCTAAACCAGCCTCTCCCGATCTGGCCTGCCACGCAATTGGTGGGCAGACGCATCCACCACCAAGAGCGGTAAAAACCTTACCCTATGAACCCTGGCACCCCTGCTAAATCATCAAACATAGCGAACAACTTCAAATGACCTATTGCAGGTGTGTTGGTTCCCGAGGCGGCGGTACCCATGCCCACCTACCAAATTGAGGTTTTTTGCAATTCTTGCTTCATCCACAGTCAAAAATCATATTTGTAATTAAGAATTGTTTTTTAAGACTTTTCTAAGGTTAGCCATGTGACATCGTTTTTCAAAAAAAAGTGGGGTTTCATATTAGTCAACATTTTGGTGGCCATTTTGTTTTTTAAGACTTTTCTACGGTTAGTCATGCGACATATCGTTTTTCACAAAAAAATGTGGGGATTTCATATAAGTCAACATTTTGGTCGCCATTTTGTTTTTTAGGACTTTTCTAAGTTGGTCATGTGACATATAGTTTTTCCCAAAAAAAGGAGGGGATTTCATATTAGTCAACATTTCTGTCGACATTTTGTTTTTTAAGACTTTTCTAAGGTTAGTCATGTGACATATCGTTTTTCACAAAAAAAGGTGGGGATTTCGTATTAGTCAACATTTTGGGCGCCATTTTGTTTTTTAAGACTTTTATAAGGTTATTTATGTGACATATCGTTTTTGACTAAACCGAGGATGGGGATTTCATATTAATAAAAATTTTGGTCGCCATGTTGTATTTTAAGCCTTTTTTTAGGTTAGTCATGTAACTAATCGTTTCTGGTAAACCGAGGATGGGGATTTCATATGGATTTCATAGGTCGCCAGCAGTTGTACAAAATTGAGCGATTAACTCACAGGACCCTTTGAGTAGTTCTCACAATTCTTGCTTCATCCACATTCAAACATAGTATTTTTCTTCAAATATATATTTTTTTTTTAAATGCAGGCTTACACTTCTTGCTTCATCCACATTCAAACGTTAAATCGCTTAGTGCTTTAACCAATTAGTTGCGTTGCAACAGGCAAAAGCTAGTATATTATTATTGTCCATCGCAAGAATGACGTAAATTCGTGTATACATTTTACGAATTATTAATTATTGATTATAAATATTTTTTTTCTTACTACCTGTATCGAATAGCACATGGATATACCGTCAACCATTTCTACAATGACTCTTATTGATAAGATTTTAATCACCGTACACGTGTCGTATTGCCTTTGCAAGGTTGAATTACTCTTACGACAAACCGTGGGACCTTATTAGTTAAACTTGCGGACTATAAGGTATTGTTAACTCTATGGTCCCATGCATTCCTTTCTGGATAAGATATAAACCTATTAACACGTGTAGAACTGTTTACTTTTTAGGAACATATATAGAGATGTAACTATTTCTTCAAACTTCGCAAAATCACTCTGTGGCGTCATTTTTAATTAATTTAATTAGAGATTTAACTGACTAAAACAGTCAGTTGTCCTGTGATATTCGTTAAGTCTGCGTTTCATTTTGCAAATCCTTATCCAAAGTACCTGAAGAGGAAGCCGGCATTTTTAGTCTACTGGCGTGAGCGTCCAGTATACTACCTGATATAATAATAAACAGTCATATTTTTCTTGACATATTTGAAAGAATATTCATTAGATATTTCCGGTTTAATTAATAACAATCGGTGTTTCTGTGGCATCGATAGTAAATACTAGCAAATCAATTGGATATCATATTTTTTAATCAAGTCATTTACAAGGAATAGATACAATAAATCACCATCCTATGCGGCTGCCTATTTCATGGTAAAAGATGGAATAGATATATTGTGTACAAAGTGTAAACAAGTGGAAATATATAAACAAGCTGAAATGAGAACAATTATACTCAATAGGAAAAAAAATAGAATAAATAAAATATATGCCTAAGGTTTGATTGAGGTAGGTCCAAATCTATAAATAATTATAACTTTGTACGTATATATGCGTACTTTTTGCGATTCGTCTCAAAATTGGGTTATTTTCTAATTTCTATAAGAATGAGAAAGTGTTTTTCGATGTTCGGGAGTCAATGTAACACTTGATAATCGATTTAAAAAATCTAAAAAGAGCAATATACCTCTAGAGAAAACTATAGATTTATGAGACATACCAATTAGGGCTCATATATTACGTATACTTAAAGTTCCTTTTTCGCGTTCATTCACAACTCGTATCTCAAGGGTTTATAGTAGCTTTTTCCGCGTTTTGTAGGCTACAATATTATGTCCATTGCCACTATAGTTGAAAATTCTTTGACGACACTATAAACGGGAGTCAACTAACGCCGCCAATGAGAATTTTTTACTCGTTAAAATATGCACAAATTCCGGGAATTTTTCACTAGATTGTGGAAGCCAGGAGAGTGTTGGAATAAAGAGGTAAAATTCGGGGCACTATAGGAATTTCGCAAGGGTTGGCAACACTTCACCTGACCTGATGTCATTACGTATAAATCGTTAAATTAACAAAACATTCTTTTGACTTATCAATAAAACACACCGACAAAACAACGTCATGACATACTAAACTGCGTTAATTGTCATAATAATATAATAATGGTCAAAGTAACACTCGTAACAAATTCATAAAAACCCTTTTATAACATCTCGACAATGCCATATCAAAGACAAAGGGTTCTGCAATATTGTTAATAAAAATATTTTTTTTAGCGGATTTCCACTCAAGACGCCTGCAGATTGTGACGACTTCAACATTACGTTCGAAAGAAAAAAAAACATTTTCTTCATCGGAAAAGCTCATACAATTTTTTTTCACCACCTAAATGAAATTTCAAATCGGACACTACAGCGACACCTGCCATAATTCAACAAACTATTAGAGAGATCTGTAAAACAACAAATTTATGGTGATTTCTCCTTCCATCGAGAGATGTCGATAAATAAAAACGTGATATTTAAAATTTTAGGGGAGGGGTATCAAAGAAAAGTATTTATCCAATCAGGAACAGGAGGCGTGACAATATATGAAAGATCACTTTGAACTTTGGACTCGAGACATAATTCAACAGACTAATGTATCCAACCTTGAGATTTCTTAAAAACGAATAAGAGTTCATGTCCTGAGGAATAAACAAAGTCCCACGCTTGGTGCATTCGGAACGATGACCCAAGCTAATGTTTACAATTCGAGTGCAGTAGAGGGATAATTAACCATTGAAATACGGTAAGAAACTGCCTCCGAGCTGACAAAAAAGTTCACGTAAAATTATTAGGAAAATCAGATGTATAAAATGCGTCAGTACGATAAAGAAAAAGTTACACACAATGGTTGAGGTGTTAAAGAACCTACGAACATTAATGAAAATTGACGAAAAAAATTTAAAAGGCGAAACAGAACGAGAATTCCGAACTAAGATTTGAATAAATTAGAAAACGGGAAATATACAATTATGAGACTTGATATGGTATATTGAGTTGAGAGGAACGGCAAATCGAAAAGAAAATCAAGGAAAATTCGTACTTTATCGACAGATGGCGGATAGCTTAAAACACTGAAAACGGCTTTAATCTTAATGCGAGGGTTATAATATTATTGAAAACCGACAGCCAATTTTGTTGGAAAATAGAAGGAAATGGTTGTACGAAATCATGCAACTTAAAGAAAAACCAGAGTACAGACATATGTGATTTAACAAGGGAGAAACTCGGATATGAAAGGTTATCGACCGCCGACGAATTCTAAACATAAACACACCAAAATTTGAACATGATTTCTAGCAATTAAGAACCCTTTTATAGCTTTAGAGGCCGAAAAAAAATACATTGCTCTTATGAGATAATCCAGACAGAGAAAATACATTAAAATTAACTGTAATGTATACAAAGACAGCAGAATCTCAGAATATCAACAAATCCTATGATAAACACAGACATTTAATGGAGATTGATGCATTTTTCAGAGTAAGTGAAACAAAATACTAACGTACTTTGAATAAAACGATTAAAGATGACATATAAACGGGGTCGAATTGGTAATACAATTGCAGAGGAGGTGCAAAAAAATGAAGAAAAATCACTTTAACAAAATTAAGTTCCCCTTAAATTATTGGAAAACGTTTGAATACATTGCAAATCACTTTGGAAAGAGGGGAAAATGTTTTATAGAACGGAAACCCTTTTGAAAATCAAAAAATGGTGCCAAAAAATTAAATTACATCGAAATTAGCACGATTCGAGGGTGAATAGAATGCACATAATGACGAAAATAGGTATTCTACCAGTTTCAGAAAGAAATTTAATACATACATAGATGGGCATGGCTAAAGCCATTTTTGCAGTAAATTTCAGCGAAAAACGAAGGAAAAATTTGCAACTAAATGATCGATTATAAAGTTGAAAGAGTTTGGAGATATTTCAGTTAAAATTTGGATCAAAAATTTGAAAGTGAAGAGAGATGTATTCAATCAACGGCAAAATTGAGTGTTTGCACACAGTGGCAGGCTCAAATTGTGTCCGCGATCATGGACATATTCGTTTACAAAATAAATTCTATAGGAATTAAAAAAATATCAAATTGATCTGAATTTGAAGGGAGGATGGGCGAATAGTTGGTTATATTTACCAGTCCGGATCCAAAATCCAGTGCAACTGAAATAGCCTACGTGGGTCGCAACTATAAAGATATTTCTTCACGAAACATAATGACTTAAGTCGAGACAGTCGATAATAATGTGTTCATTTCAAAGAATTACGAGTTGTTAGAAATCATTATTTTATGCCAGGACAAGTGGGCTTAAAACCATTTGGAGTTGAAGGAGGTATAAATACAGATGACGAGCTGAGAATGACAGTTGATTCGATAACGGAGGGATAGTCTACAAGATCGCAACATACGTACGGCTATTTTCAAAGTAAAATTTACAAGTCAAAAGTCCAGTTACATAACAAAGAGTGTTATAAATTCGTTCAAATAAGTTTAGAATTTTCTTTAAAATTTGGTTTTATTCTTATCAAGTGAAAGTAAAAGAGATGAATTAAATAATTATTATTAATGCTAACAATTAAATTAACTTGCATTTAAACGGAAAAGTTTTAGTAAAAATAATTACCTTATTAATTTAGTTATAAATAGAGTGATTAATAATAAATTAAAAGGATGTTGTGAGTTTAAACAAAGTGGTTATCGTATAATATAGTGATCAACACCTCAGTGAAGTTTATAAAATAAAAATTAAAAAATTAAAAATTAAATAAATAAAGCGTTTAGTTTTATAAATATTAAACAGTGTCTAAAAATAAAGTTTAAAATAAATCCAAGTGTTTAAATGAAAGCGTGCGTGCTATACATTAATCTATGTGTGTAGAAAAAGTTTATTTTAAAGTTAAATAAAATAAAAATAAAAGTATGAATAGACAGAGTTCGGTTATTATTGTGAAATAGGAAAGCGTTCGGAAAAATAATAATTATCTAATTCGTTAAATTATGTGAAAATTAAAAATTATTCGCGTTTATTATTTTAAATGTGGTTGAAAAAGGAAAATCTCAAATAATTAAAAATAAACCAACAGTAAACAACGTGTATTACTGTAACACAAGGTGATAAAATAAAAGTAAATAATGGGAATTTAATTCACGAATTAAATAAATTTAAATAAATATACATACAACGGACTTGAGAGGAAAACGAACTCCATTTTTTTGTTCGAAAATTAAATAAATCCTTCTTGTTAGATAACTTTAAATAATGTCATAAAAGTAAGGAAAGAGAAATTGCACAATTTAGAAAAGAATAAATAATAGCAAGACTTTAGAATTTGAACATTAAGTACTATGTAATTAAAGGAGATAGTCACTTAGAAATAGTTTATATTTTACTTAGATTAGGGAGAGATATTGAGAAATTAAATTCACAAATTTTGTAGGTTTGATGTTAGATAATAATAATAATAATCTGCATACTTCACCCGCCATAACACAGGGACATCCCTAGCATGGCGGGCGAAATAACACAATATGTACACTATGTATAAAATTCTTTAATAAATAAATAAAAATAAAATAAACATAGTGAAATATTGCCAAGCTGTTGTATTCCCAGTGGAAAATTGGTAATTTGGAGAAACCTTGGTAAGTGCTCAATATTATACATTTTCCAGAACCCGAAGAGCATCGCTGCAGTTGTACGTGTCTACGATTTTTTTTGCGAAATAGCATGATTGACACTAACAAAATGTAACATTTTATAAATCGTTTTTCCACAGGCTAGCGTGATGTATGTTTCAGCCGCATCACAAAGTATTTAACTAGAAGTTGGGTCAACAAAAATGCCTAACTGAGAATATAGGTCATCCATCCAGATACCTATACAGGAAGTAGGTCGTTTCGAAATACCTATCCATAGATTTTACCTATCAACGGTAACTACCAGCAAGAACTAGGTCATCCCAAATATACCTAGTACTAAAGTCATTTCGTCAATTGTGACCTTCACCTTCCAATAAAACGAAAATGCCTAACTGAGAATATAGGTCATCCATCCAGATACCTATACAGGAAGTAGGTCATTCTGAAATACCTAACCATAGATTTTACCTATCAACGGTACTTACCAGCCAGAACTAGGTCATCTCAAATATACCTAGCACTAAAGTCATTTCGTCACCTGTGACCTTCACCTTTCAATAAATACAATACAAATACATACATTTGTATACAAAATTTAAATCTTATAAAAATAACTACTAAAATTTTAATCAATCCCTCCTCGATATTTAGTGTTATTACTAATTCAGTGAATAACCTAGAATAACATAAATATCAGTGCCCTGCAGGTGAGTTTTCACTAAAGCGGCGCTCTGCAAATTATCTTATTATTGATATTATTCCTATCGAGATTCCACATCAATATAGTAGGTATATCGACTTTTTTGTATTTCTTGGGCATTAACTATGTAACAATTTCTAGACATTTTGTTTTGAAGAGTTTTCATTTTCAATGTACTATCGTTACTTAAATTTTATTTTTTCTGCTACCGGTTTCGACACATCCGTGCCATTCACTAGCAAACTTAAAACTTAACTTAAAATTTAAAACCAGTACAGAAATGAATTAGAAGTTAATAGGTAGGGGTGGTGGGAGGGGTGATTTTGGGAGAGGGGGAGAACAGTGGGCGGGGTCAGTATCACATGGGAACATAGTCGAAAGGGGAGATTTGCAAGGTGCTATTATTTTGTTAACTTAATTCATTTTTGATTTATTTTATTGTTTATTTCTAAAGTTTCTAAAGCGCACAAGTTAAAGTATGAATTTATATTTATATGTTTAAATTTGGTATTTTCCTTGATGAAGCTATGGCCTGTCTCTATTAAATGATTGGCGAATTCAGAATAGTTATTATTTCGCAAACAGAGTGTTCCCATGTGATATTGACCCCGCCCACTGTTATCCCCCTCCCTTAAAATCACTCCTCCCACTACCCCCACCTAATAACATCCAATTCATTTCTTTACTTGTTTTAAATTTTAAGTTTAGATTTAAGTTTGCTAGCGAATGGTACGGGTGTGTCGAAACCGGTAGCAGAAAAATTTAAATTTAAGTAACGATAGTACATTGAAAATTAAAACTCTTCAAAATAAACGGTATATCGACTTTTGTTATACCTACGGCCGTAAGTACATCGACTTTATATGCCGCATATCATTTCTGTTTATTTACTTTACAAATAAGCAAGTACACAACAAATAATCGTTAAAAGGCTCAACTGTCCGAGGGATCAACTGTTCGAGGTATCAACTTTACTGTTCGAGGTATCAACTGTTTAGCCGGTCAACTATCAGGTTGCCAACAACGACACGACAACGTATTAACAAATTCAAGTAATGCCATATAAACTACATGAAACGTCATATCGAGGATGCAGTAAATTCGTCAAAATATACATCAGGACAACTTTATATTTATTAATAATCGTAACTTTTTTTTTGTTGTTAGTTTTTGGGATGTTATGCCGTGTTAGGCTAACTCCTTATTTAGCCGACGTTTCGGACACTGTAACTTTGTCCGAAACGACGGCTAAAGAAGGAGTTACAAACAAACAAAAGTTAACAAAAATACTTTTGGCCGTAAAAATCTTAAATCTTAAATCATAATAATCATAACTGTTTATTTCAGAACGTATGCAGAGGTAGTGCAAAGCAATGCTAAATGCAAAACCACTTAGGACGGATTGTTTAAAAAATTTTAACAAATCATTAAATATTTTAAGTTAATTTTCATGTTCTGTGTAAGTTCTATTCAAGTTCTGTTATTATATTATTTAAAGCCAGTTGCGTCATAAAATCAAAATAATCACAGATCTTGAATAGAACTTTCACAGAACCTGAATATTAACTTTGATGAATTGTATTTTTTTTTCAAATAAACCAATCCCAAGTCTTCTATATAAAGTTATTTTAGTTGTAATTTTCAAAATTGGAACTGATTTGTCTCGAATGCAGATTATCAGGAAATTTATGGAGTCTACGCTAATGAGTAAAATTTTTAAATAACAAAAAAAAAGAAATTAGACAAAGAAACCAAAATTAAATTAGAAATAAAAACAGTATTGCGGAAAAGAAGTGAAAAATGTTAACACAAAAATATATGCAAGCTGCCGTTTATGGAGGATATTATTTGACCGTCTCCAGAGGGTCACCAGAATGCGTTGAATAGTATCATTTTGACGTTTGTACTTCAAAAGTGAAAACGCTTTGACAGCATACCTGCTCTAATGGATATCGCTCTCCTTTGTCTTTATTAAAACATATCTAAATTACAAACACAAAATAATAACTTTAATTCTACAAATATCATAAGAGCGTCCAAAACATAGAAAAAACATATAAAATAGCCTCGAACGTCTTGGCAACAATCGCTTTCGCTAAAGTTTATATTCCAGTAAATTCGGAACCCTAACGAGCCAACATATTAAGTAACCACGCGCTCAATGTCGTTTTTGTAAAAAAATCTAATGCGTGAATAAAATACATTGAAATTCTGATATCCACATTATTCCGAAAATACTGTTTCTTCTGAATATTTTTTGGCGAGGAGGCAGTTTGAGGAATAATAAATCTATTTTTTCAACCCCATGTATTTACACACCCTCGAGGTGATAAAATACCCACAACGGAGTCGACTCAATCGAGCATGCGTTTGAAAAGCGAATTGAAAGAAACCGAAAAATTTATATCTGTAGAATTAATTTTCTAAACTAAAACCTTCTAAATTAAAGTATATTTGTTTTCATTTAACTATCAGGAATCAGGACTAAAGCGATAAAGTACCTACCTACTATAAAACCACATAAGACGGAATGTTTAAAAAATTTTAACAACTCATCAAATATTTGAAGTTAGTTTTCATGTTCTGTGTAAGTTATATTCAAGTTCTATTATTATATTATTATAGGCCAGTTGTTTTATAATATCTAATAATCACAGATATTGAATAGAACTTACATACCGTGAAAATTAACTTCGATGAATAGTATTTTTTTTTTAAATAAACCAATACCTAATCATCTACAGAAAGTGATTTTAGTTGTAATTTTCAAAATTGAAAACTGATTTGTCTAGAATGCAGATTATTACGATATTTCTCGAGAAACAAAAAAAAATCTCTTTTGCTTATTACGAATATTTTTATCCGGGAACCATTTTTAATCGTGAGCTCAAAGGATCCATTAAGTATCCAAAATTTTGTGTAAAAGTTATAAATAAAATATATTTCCACAATCTCAACTCACGAGACCACTCTTTACAAAGTAAGCTGCTTACTTTAGAGATAATATAATATTCACAAAGCATAATAATGTCTACTGATATGGACATCTCCAGACATATTTCAAAGAATTCATTCACGACATCAATATGTAAACATATTTATGCGAAACCTCATGATTCCCCAAACTAGTAACTGAGCTTTCTCCAGAAAAGATATAGACCTACATCAAACATATATACAATGTACATCCTACATAAAAATAAGTAACGTACTTGACTTACTTTGACTAGTGATTTCTGACATTATTTGGAGTATAGAATGTAAATGGAATTTTGGCCTCCAGTGACTTATATTAAATTAATAATTTTTTTTTATTTTTATTTATCTTAAAAACCAAAAAAAATAATAATTCTTCCACTTATCGTCACTCAGCCGTGTTACCAATCAATCCCTAACCCTGTCCCCACCTACCTACTAATATATTATGTTTTTGTAGTTGAAAAAGAAAAACGATCAAAATTTTTTTTTTTTTTTTTTTAATTTTTTATAGTCAATACCTCACAAGAGTCCCAACTGCTCCCGTCTGGAGCCAGTGAGACTATGGCATCCCCATTTGGGGTATGTTATGAGGCTGAAGGTAAGTGGGGAAGGGAAAGTGAAGAGGAAGAGGAAGACGGGGAAGTACCTAACTATTCAAATTTAGTCACTAAACACGGCTAAAGCCATTTCAAGCAACGTTTCAATTCTAAATGTTGGTCTTACACCAGAGCGATACTAAGGGTCCACTCTGTAACGTGCCGCAAATATACTATATATTATATTATTTTTAAATAATTAATTGTGCAGTAACACCAAATGAAAAATTACAATCAATTATATAAAATTTATTTGCGCAGAGCCGGGTTCGAACCCGCGACCTTCGGAATGGGTGTCAAACGCCCTACCGCTGGACCACGCCGGCCGACAAAATGTTACCAGAGACCAAAATTACATGTACATTTTTTAATTCAAATAATGTGAGGAATCATTGGTTCAAGTATGTCCAGTACTCACCCAATTAAATTTAAGTGTAACAGAAAAAATAAGATTTATAAATTTTTATGTCATTTTTGTCCTTCTCATATTTTAAATTCATAATTACAAAATTACATTTGACTAATTTTCCCCATATTTTGCTGCTACCTTTTTAAATGATCACAAAGTTCTAAAGAATTGATTTGTAACCTAGATAGAGTCTCGGATAAATACATTCGATTTTATTTATACGGGAAATCTATTGACCTTTACCAAAAGTCTAAACGAATGTTCAATTTTTATTCGAATAACTCTTGTTATAATAACTATCGAATTAACATGGAGATATAATTACAATACATATACCCTTCAGTGTAATAAGGAAGAATAAAATAATAAGAGGTCTCAATGGCCGACTTCGTTAAGGCGTTTGTGCCAGTGCCATCCTCGGTTAAAAATGAAATTTGATTCATAGATGAAGTCGTCGATGGTGCTCGCAGAAACCCAAAAGCAATAAACAAAGGCCGTCTTATTAGATTGAAATTCATTTTGAATCAGTGGATAATAACGATATTGAGGATAATTTAATTTGTCAATATTCATTCCTGTCACTTCTGTTTTTCCCCATAATCCTAACTTGTCAGTAAATATTTGTTTCGGCCTATTGTAGATTTTGGGTGGTACTAACACTGTTGATGTTGTTCTTCTTAACTTAACTTTGACGTACAAACAACCTTCCGGTTGACGCCATGTCAAAAGGCAAGGATGTTTAGAATGGTTAAAAAATAATATCCTTTTTGTGACTGGAGATGTTTTGGTATTAAAGAATAGTAAAAGAATAGAAGTGGGTAATGTACAAAGTAGGTACGAGGGTATAGCGTTTGTGTTATTTTAGAATTAATTAATTTAGAATAATGCATAATATATTTGCGGCACGTTCCCGAATTGAAGATACTCTCAGTATAGCCCTGGTCAAAGTTAACCAATGAGAATCTTATTATTCCTATCTGTATTTAACGACCTCCGTCGAGGGGAAAGACTCTCGACTAGCAAAATCCCAGCTGGTTTATCAACTTTATTATGATATTTATGCGAATCAAATTTGAAACATTACTTTAGTAATGTATTACGTACTATTATCTAAATAGCCAATAGTACTAGATCTAAACAGCCAAATTCTCCCCAACTTCCTCTTTCCTTCCTTACCTTCAACATCTCAACATATCCCAATTAATAATGCCATAGTTTTACTGACTCCAGACAGTTGGGAGTAGTTTGAAATATTGTACGTATAGTATTCGCATAAAAAATAGGACTGTATCAACAATAGTTTTAATAAAAATGACAGTACTATTATATTTTTTGAAGAAAGACAGACATTCGCGGATTTCGAATAAACTGTATGTATTGTAAAATCTCCCACTACTACCACAGTAAGCCAAAAATGTTGCTTGTCTTAATGGAGGACTTAGCAACGATTAATAGATCATACAACGCCTGGGTGGGACCCAAATGCAATGTCAACTCGGCCACTGATCTAATTAAAAAACATGTTTGAGAGATGCTGTATGCACAGATCTGTGTGAATAGTGTGATCGACCCTACAGCTCAACACTCGCAGTGATAACTGTAAAATTAATCATTCCATAAAGGACGTTTTTTATGAAATTCTGTCTTCACTTCTCGTCGCCTTTTTCAATTTCCGATTCGTTTCATAAAACTGATAAAATAAATTTGTTAACATACCGCAGTATATTACTGGCATGTAAAACTGGTTATCCCCAGCAGACAAAATTATTATCCAAAAATAATGTGAAACCCTGAATTCGATGTAAAAAATATTCATGTCACATTCTATTTTTACACATATGTATATAGAATAATATGTACACACGTACAGTAAGTCAACATAAACAAGAAATTTCATAAAATGTAAAATTTATTTTAAAATTTAAAAATTTTTCTGGCTTTCACCCTTCAATTTGTTTTAGGCCATCATTTTCAATTATTGAGAAAGGAAAGGTGAAATTAAATATAATTTTAATTTAAATCAGCAAATTTCAAAATTATATGGAATATTGGAGTAAAATTCAGACTAAAAAGGATGAGGTGTTGAATAGAGGGGAGACGATTTTAGATAGGGCTTTATAGAAGAAAGGATATTTGACTTCCATATCTGAGAGGTGACTGAACGGAAAATGTGAAATATAATTTTTGTTCAGTCTTTATTTATTTTTAATTTAATAGGTAAAACCTCAAATTATACATTTTAATTATTAAAGACAATAATAGCGAAACTGAACCTAAATCTGAAACAGAAAAATCAGAAAAAGATCGGGTTACATCTGGGACTCGAATTCAGGACCTTCGGCTATCAAAATATGTAACGTAATTTAATAATATAATAACTTTTGTGTATGAAAAATTTTTGTTGCAATTTTGGTACGGTTCCGGTTTTGCCACGAACAGACCCATTTTTTTTATTTTCTATATGATGGCCTATTTGATAATAGGTACGTTTAAAAAAAAATTAAAAAGAATATCCATGCAATGATCACGCTAAATAATGTAAAATATAATTAGTTAGATACTCGTAGACAGAACATAAAATTTTCTTGGAATATGATGGAGAATCATCGACACCTATAAATTCAAAACACGGTTGATAATACCAATAAAATACTCACATGCAATTTGATAACAGGGTTTTTTTTTTGTTAATTTAATATGTAAAATCTTAGTGCTGCCTTCTAAAATCATTTAAATTGATCGCAACCTCGCTTCATATTTTGTTGACAGATTGTACATAGGATTTGTAAGAGAGTTTTCTTTTCCACAACTTTTTAGGGATTTCCTCGACGTTTTTAATATTTTTACCCATGTATGATGTATAAAGTCGGTGACGGGACCTACTCACAAATTTGTTTTCGCTACCATAATTTACTGAGATGAATTTAGACGGTAGAACTTTTCTTCAAAACTCATTTCTCTCAACTTTTTATCCAGCTTCCCATATTTATTTTCTCTATACTTTTTAGATACTGTCAACCCATATTTTATTAAATAAATTAAGTATGCTTGGGGAGGCATTTTTCTTCCAAATTTTATCCCTCGGCATGCCTTGTGAAATCGTATTTCTAGTTAGGGTCTGTGGGACCTGCCTCATGACTGGTAGGGTCTGTGGGACCCGGCGATAATTTATCAAATTTATTTTATTTGTTTTCATTCTTGTTTCTTTTTTTCACTTTAATTAAAAAAAATTATAACTCCTCTATTCACGATGAGTGAAAAAAAACACTCAAACTAATAGTTGTTTGGACAATGGGGACAGTGACGGCACCCGGTGACGCAATGTTAAGAATATTTTTGCAGTCATGTTATTATTTAATTAATACTGCTTATTTATCCTTTGCGATAAGTCCCGAATCCATTGTGAATAGTGGAAATCTCAAAAAAATAAAAAAGATCAATTAACAATTAACAGAAACAAGATAAAAGCATTTTTTACATTAGCCACTCACAGGCATGTCATTCAGACCAATTTAAAAAAATAATTATAGCTGATAGGGTCTCTCAGAACCTACCAGGCATGCGGAAGGTTAATCAATATTTTGATAATTTTTTATACTTTTCTTACGATTAGATTTTTTATGGAGGTGTTCGTTATTAATTGTGAATATTTCAATATTATATATACACATAGGTCTATTGCCAGCGGACAGATGAGACTCGTTCATACTGTTAGATAAATTATTATTTTTTCTCACTCTGCAAATTAAGACACCGGACACCGATATCCGTGTGACAGATGAGAGGTTAAAAAATAAAATGCGATTTTAATCGTTATGTATTATGTATAAAGAAACTGTACAAGGACAAGGTTAGAATCGCTTGCGCCAGTATCATTGCAGATGTAGCTTTTAATTTTAGAATTGTGGCTAGGTAAATATCATCCGACATTCAAAATGTTAAGGGACGAACTTAACTTAAATAAACCAGTGATCCCGACATTACTTGGGGTAAAAATATACTTCAAACTTTGGCTCCGGTGACATTTTTCTATTTAAATTTTCTATCAAAGCAAACAATAAAAAAAATCACATGTCATCACAGGTCACTCAGCCGTGTAACCGCCCAACCTCTCACCCGGACTCTCCCTGTCCAATATCTGCAATTTTTTATATGTTTTTGGTAGAAAAAAAAGAAAACATAAAAAGAACGTCACCGAAGGCCTAAATTTCATTTATGTTTTTTACTCCAAATAATGTCAGGAATCACTGGTTAAAGTTAGTCACATACGTCGCTTAACATCCTGTGTAAGGATATTTCAAATTTTCTGATATAATTTTAGTACATCACAATTACAAAAATATTCCTTCCTTTTCTTGTCTGGTAAGACATGTAGGTACTTCAGATTAGAGTACTTAATTATATTCAACTATTGATAAATGTAAAAAATATTGTTAAGTTCGTAATTCGAAAAATTCTAAAAGTTTTTAAACGTCAAGCTTTTTGGTCAGTCTTAAAATGAAATTATTGTCGGTTTCCGTGAATTACGTGAATTGAAAAATTACGTGTTTCAAAATGACATTAAATCAAGCTTTCATGGTAGGATTGATATGTGTTTTGTGTATAAAAGTCGCTCGACTCCTGAATTTACTGTTTTATGGACCATGGTAAAATTTCTATATTTTTATAATATAAATAGCTGTGTTCATATTATGTTCACACCTATTGGTTGCTTAATTTCAATGGACATGAACAAGAAACCACTATAAGGTAAACTTTCGATCGAACTGGCCACGCTTATTACGAAGATACTTTGTTTGGCGGCCAGCTGTCAGTTTGATATGTTGGTATTCCCGACAGAACTAGGAGCTAGATGCTAGATGATCGTCGCCGACTTCATGCGAAACATAATTGGCGCGTATAAAAACACTAAATAATTCATTTATAATAATAAATATTTTTTTCAAAAAACCTTTAGATTCACCTTAATTACTGTAAAATACAACTTTTTGCATTCGGGGAAGTGGAATATATTGCAATTAAAATTTTTGTAAATTAAAGATTTACTGCCGCGTACGAGAGCGCGATGCCGCGATATTTGGCGGCCCGATATAATACCGTAATATAACAAGGAGCTAGAAATATGTCACTACTAGACAATCTATGCGAATTAGGTAAGCACTAGTTTGGCGAAATTCTGGAAATAAAATACAGTAAATTGAATAAAGACCTTCAGGCACGTTTTTTTTTACATTCAATTTTTTAATGTTAAAAGGTTTACCTAAAAATCTGTTTTAGCACTAGTTTGGCGAATACTGGAAATAAGGGGAGAGTTCGATTTCCCTGGCGCCGACATTTGACGATGGATTTTGATAAATTGATCCAAAATAAATCGAAAATGAAGAATAATTAGATATCTTGCTTCGTTTCGAGATATCGACACTATGAAGTTTTTTAGTGATTTAATAAAAAATACATTCATTTTTGTATCACAAACCATGTTACACAAACCTAGCGTAGCCGCTAAACTTCTTGAAAACTGGGATGTTTTTCTTGCCTTGACGCGAGCAGGCGCTATAAAGGGGCACTTTCTTTTGTATCACAAACCATGTTACAAAAACCTAGCGTAGCCGCTAAACTACTTGAAAACTGGGATGTTTTCCTTGCCTTGACGCGAGCAGGCGCTATAAAGGGGGCACTTTCTTTTGTAAACTAAAATTATATCAGAAAATTTGAAATATCCTTACACAGGATGTTAAGCGACGTATGTGACTAACTCCAGTACCCAATGTGCCACCTTCGATTTTATCTCCAACATCCAGCAGTACATAGACCAGGGCGAATATGTAGCAGCTATATTTATAGACTTAAAAAAAGCCTTTGATACTGTAGATCATGAAATACTTCTACAGAAAATGGAACATTTGGGTATAGTCGGGAAATCTTTAAAGCTCCTCCGAAGCTACCTATCTGATAGATATTGCCTTGTCGATGTCGAAGGGAACCTAAGCGGCTTTGGAAAAATAACATGTGGAGTGCCACAGGGCTCGATTCTAGGACCCCTACTTTTCTTACTATACATCAATGATATAACTAAATGCGGAATCTCGGGAAAACTTCAACTTTACGCCGATGATACTGTGATCTACTACCGTTGCAAAAATCTGAGGGAACTTGAATTTCTAATGAATAAAGATCTCGCAAAGCTAGCTAAATGGCTGCGAATAAATAAATTAAGCCTCAATGTCAAAAAAACCCACTACCTCACTTTCGGGAAAAAAGATTACACGAGCATGAATATTATTATTGGAACTGAAAAGCTTCAAAATGTGCAAGTAACGAAATATTTGGGGTTATTCATAGACTCTAACCTGTCGTGGAACTCCCATGTTGATTATGTAAAATCCAAAATTTCCCCAATAACTGGTGTACTCTATCGACTTCAAGATGTGCTCCCCATATCTCTACTGCGTGCCACATATTATTCTATGATTCACTCCCATCTAAGTTATCTGGTTAGTATCTGGGGTATCATTACAAAGAAACAAATTTCTGAAATACAAGTCATCCAAAATAGAGCCATAAGGAATATATATCATCTACCACGGGATATACATGTCAAAGATATATATTCACTGACACAAATACTACCCTTTACGATTCTGCCAAAATATAGCATCGCAACTGCCATTTTACAAATAATCCAACACTCCTCACACACCAACACTAAACCAACATTTAATTCTGATATACACCAGCACAAAACACGATCTCAAAATCAAATACACTTATCGTCATCTACTCACACGACTAAATTTGGAATTAATTCCTTACAATACGTCGCACATACGCAATATAACGCATTACCTAATAACCTAAAACTTCCCGTATCAAACAAAAAAACATTGGCAAAAAATCTAAAAGTATATTTTCTCAACAGCTTTATTAACCCGTGACATATTGAGCAATCCTTATTTGTAACGCTTGTTTATCTTTAGCAGCTTTATTAACCAGTGACTTATTTAGCAATTTTTATTTGTAATGCTTATATATCTTTAGCAGCTTTATTAACCAGTGACATATTTAACGATTTTTATTTAACTGTTGTATATCTTTCTAAATGTATTTATGAAATATTCAACTAACTGTATCAAGTGTGCCTAGTCTGTTTTAACATCTGTGTATTTTCCTTTAAATGCCCTTTAAATTCGTGTTCTTTTGTAAAAATAATTTTCATAATTGTATAATGTTGTCCTTCCCGAAATGAGTTTTATTAAACTCAATGGGAATAATGTATTATAAATATTATGTATAATTTTGTAATATATTATCACAAATAAAAAAAAAATAAAATAAAATAAAACATTTTGTGAAGTTGCAATTTTTTTTTTTATCCCACTTTAAATCAGGCTGAAAAAGTTATCATTTTCTCATCTACTCGTCGACTCCAATTGTAAAAACCAATCTACATTATGACTCTATTTTGTCAAAAAGGTATTTTCTTATTTTATCAGTTCAGATCACCTTTTTTTAAGACTTATTATACGATCAATCTCACTATAAAGTAGTTTTATCTGTGTTTCCGATGGCGTAGGGTTTCTTTATAAAAGATCTCAGTCTATAAAGGTTAAATACCTTTTTACTGTGCTTGTTCTTAATTGGTATGAATTTTTGTACGTTTTCCACGAATATTTTTCGATTAGATTTAAATTTTATAACCTTCAATTTCTCATAAAACTAATATTTTCTTATAATTTTTCAGATCTTACACAGTAAACAAGGATCCAGAAACCAATTATTATAATTTTTATGAATAAACCACTCCAATTTAATCAAGTTAGCGTTGTTTGTTGTTCTTTTAAATATTTTTGGTGATTTTTATAATTAAGAAAAACATTTTGTTTTTATAATGTGGATTTAATGATTTAAAAAAATGTTAAATAATAAATTAATTATAATTAATACGGCGATAACTTTTAATACGGTGTCCAGGTGGAGGCAGGTCCGTATGTGCAATATATATGTATATTTGTAAAATATATTTTTGTTTTTTAGCATACCATAACACATACCATATTATGGTAGTCATGAAATATGTAAATGATTTAAATTATAATTTATCAACAGAAAAAATAATACATGTTCGTAATAAACATCAACTTAGTGGCTCGTAATAATTTACAATAAAATATATAAATTTGTTTTAGACCACTTTAAATTTTAACTACACTCTACCGGTTTCGGAAGAACCCTTCCTTCGCCAGAGAGAATATTAAAACTAAACTATGATACAAAATATTGGTAGATATATACCATACATTTAGGTGCTGGAGTGGGAGTTCCAAGGGGGAGTGGGGGTAATTAAGGGAATTCCAGCAATAACAGAGCGATTTATTGGAAACATATCTATAATGGGACTAAACGATAAACTAATTTTATCGTTATGCACCAGCACCTAAATGTACCTATGGTATATATCTTTCAATATTTTGTATCATAGGTTACTTTTAATATTCTCCTGACGAAGGAAGGGTTCTTCGGAAACTGGTAGAGTGTAATTAAAATTTAAAGTGGTCTAAAACAAATTTATATATTTTATTGTAGAAAAATAATATTAATGAGAAAAAAAAAAAAAAAAACATTTAAAAAAGAAAAGAAAAAACAAAAAAATATATATATGTTTTATGTTTGCCTTATCCTCAGACAGACATTTAAATAATTGTGTTGAGGCTTTTCAAAAATAATAGCTCCTTGTTACAAACTGGTTTATTACTAATATTTAAGTGTTTACAATATTTTATACTTCTGGGACTGACGACCGACCAAACTGTCTAGGAATTGAATCTGAGAGCTTCAGCTGGTGTCGACCAGGTGTAATCCCTGGGTGAATCTACTCTAACTGCTCGTCATCTATCGGAACTTGACAAAAGCTCTAAGCTTGACGACATATTCTATAAAAAACAACTGAAACTACTTGTCATAAGGATACTACAATGTGTAAAATTTAAAAATAAACTGAATAATAATAACATACATAATAAAATATGTTATAAGCTGCGGATATTTCACTTCGCCAAATTTAGTCCAGTTTTGCCCCGCTGTACGTATATGCAAAAGCAATTATTAGAATGTGTGCATACATTTTTACCTATACCATCCAAATTAAAACTATTTGTAAATGCTTACTTAATGATATCGATCGTCCAGATGATTAGACAGACATCTCCGATAACTCAAAATTTTAGTTGAGTATGCGTTTACATGTAAAAATATACTCTCTGACACAATATTCTGAATATTTATAAACACAATAAAATCAATTATAGAGCAGAAAAACTTGTAGGGAATAAAAAAAAATCTGAATCACTTGTTGAGTATGCGTTTACATGTAAAAATATACTCTCTGACACAATATTCTGAATATTTATAAACACAATAAAATCAATTATAGAGCAGAAAAACTTGTAGGGAATAAAAAAAATCTGAATCACTTGTAGGATATTTAAAAATGTTATACTAATGTACCGGACCGCTGTACCTCCCAGTGTTAATTTATAGCATATTTTATATGTAAAATATAGAAATGTGTAAATAATGTATGATTCATGGTAAGCATTCGAATATTACTTTCCTCATTATCTTAAAACTTTTTATTTGGAGATGTCTGATTGAACAACTGGGCTATCAATATACGAGTTTGCATGTCATATTATAACTTCGTTCATTTAAAATTCACTGGACGAATGAAAACTAATTTCTTCGAAGTAACTAACTCCCATTAACTAAGAAATTTACTGCCAATCAAAACTCAAGAAATTAAAGAACGCCGCTGAAATTATGTATTTTGACATAAAATTTGAGTTTCTCTCCATTAACCTCCCTAATAACAAATTTTAACGAAATTGGTTAAAGAGCTCTAAAATTTCAAGATTACCATTTATAAATAATTAGCTGATACCCGGCATGCGTTGCGATGCCACTTAAATAAATAAATTGTTTCTCCCTTCGTGCCATTCGCCTTTCTTCCCCGTTCCCCTTCCGCCTCCTCTTCCTCTCCCACGTCCCCTTCTCTTCCCGCGTTCCCCTTTGACCTTCCTCTTTCACATTCCCCGCGTTCTTCCTCCCCTCACCCCTTTCTTGCGAACCCCTTACACGCATTCCGCTTCCACCTTCTCGGCCTTCCCCTTTCCCTTGACCTCCTCCCGTGAAGCCCCGCTCTATAATTCCCCATCTGACCCTCCCGCATAACCTTCCCCGCAGCCTTTTTTCCCTGCCGCTTAACTCCATAAACTACACCAATTTTCCCAATAACTTGCGTGATATTTCTTTTTTATGCAAATTTCATAAAGCAAGAGCTCTGAAGTTTATATATAGAAAAATTTAAAGCATTTTTACAACAATTCGAAAAAAAATAATAGCAATCGGATGAAATTTTAATTGCAATCGGATGAATAGGATAGGAAATAATTTCATAACGCCAGAGCTCACAATCCTATAACCATCCCGGATATGCGCACATCATATTCCCAAAGTTTCATAGAAATCGGCTGAGCGGTATGGCTTCGCATAACATACGAACGAACAAACAAACAAACAAACAAACATAAATTTTTATATAATAGATGTAACATTTTCTCGTTTCATAGGCATAGCTCTACATTTTTGTAAAAGATAAAAGGAACCGATTGCAAAAACAGCAGTTTCCTTGGAAAAATAATATCTGGCTATCCATTGGATGAAAGGTCAGCGGAACACAAAACTGTGACAGGAATATCGTGGAATATGAAGGTAGGTTCAATTCTTTTTTTTCATTTTTTAATTCTATTTTGCAAATAGTTGATTGTTTAGAGGTTAGAACGTAAAAATTTAATTTGAAAGAATTTAATCAGAAAACTGGGAGGAGAATTGGTCGGGATTTTTTTTAAACGTATGTTAAATTTATTAAGTAAATTTCCGATGTTGGAAAAAATTCTTCCGGGAAAATTGAAAAATCGTAAATTTTTATCTCGGAATATGGGTCGAGAAATTTTATAAAAAACTATTTTTTTTATTTCTTTACGAGAGTTTTCAAAATTTTATGCTTTAAACTTAAATAATCTAAATAATTACGGAAAATTAGAATAAAAATGTATAAAGTATTCGAAACTGAGAATTTCTAAGCTTTGTTCAATTTCTATAAGACATTTTCTCATTGGGAATGCTTTTTGAAACTTTAACGATTCTTTTTTAACACAATAGAGGGCGCCACTTCCATTTACAATAATCCAAACTGTACAGTCATATCAGATTTTAAAGTTAAAGATTAGAATACTTGCATAAAATAAAAAAATTAACGCATGTTAACCATGGTTAGTACTCTTCTTGAAGAGTAAATATTTATTGTGTCACTGTCACATTTGAATTTAGTGATTTAGTTAAAGAAAAAACTGGAGAAAGATGTGATAGATAACTTTTTTTTTATAGTTTTTTTTTGACACAGTAAGAAACTCAGGTCTTCTTAAAAGGAAGCTCATCCGTTTTCAAATATGTATCCAATGTGAGTGGTTTATTAATGCAACCAATGATAAACACGTTTAAGAAAATGCAGAACTTTGCTTTACTTTTTTAAAAAACCTATAACTTAGTAAACACCACATTATTTTTTTATGTATGGTCAGCATTAAATATACAAAAAATAAAAGTGGTCTTTACTAGGTTATTGTATTATTTTTAGTCATATTGTCACATTACAAAGTATTTGCTTTATATGAACAAACGGATATATTATTATTATTTGATTTTGTGTCGGAGCTCAATGCTTTGAATATTTTAGGAGCGATGGACCAGAATAATTGTCGTTGAACGAATGTGGTTCTAATAATAGAGACCACGCATCCCAGCTTTGATGAATAGCGGGTGTGTGCTTGGAATAGATTTGTTGGAATTGATTGAACTATTGGGGTAGAATATTAGTTAACTAAAAAATGCAAAAGTTTGGAACAATTCACATCTTTTATTTTTCATTTCACTTTTTTCACATTCAATTCACACCTTCTTCCAGAAAAGTCTGTTTTTGGTGCACTTACAAGCAACTGAAAAAGAATTTAAAAGAAAATACGTTGGACGCCCAAAGCCCTACCGTACTAAATCAAAACACCTCCCCCTCCCACAATATCAAATGAATATTATTTTTATGGTACTTTGATGATGATCATTTTTTTAATGATGAAATCAAAAATAAAATTATTTAAAACCAAAAAAAATGTCAGGGCTACCAGTGTTAAATGCACTGAGATTCTAAAATTTTAAATATGTGTTTGACAAATATGACAGTTTTATAATAGGTGGCAGTAGCCGAATTGGTAAATGCACTTGTCCCGGTAAGACCAGAGGTTCTGGGTTCGTATCCCAGTTGCGACTGCTATCTTTTATTTTGCTTTATCTTGTTCATTTTCATATTTTAACTTAGATTATTGGTGTTCTTCTTCTTCAATGATATATTACATTGGTGGCAATAACCCTAAAAGTTATAAAAAAAGATTTTTCTTATAATTTTTTTTCTTGGCGTTGTCGCTTCTCATTCTCCCTACGTATCATGTTCAACAGAAACTTTTCATTTATACTACCATTGTAATTATTGTACCTCCGTATTATTGTAGTCCGACAGATACTGTTTCTCGTTTAGCCCTAATGATTCGTTTCAGAAATTATCAAAACTACGAGCTACGCCTTAATCAAATTTCAAACTTGGTTCAATTATTTAGGATGGTAGGTACCTACTTGAAGTGAGGGTTTGCTTATAATTTAAGATCCCTCGACAGGTACAGGAAGTATAAAATTAAACATTGCTTGAACCAATCCAATAATATTATCAAAGGATTCCATTCCGAAATCAGATGAAGACAGTAATTTTCGTCTAGTTTTGAACGTCAAGTGGGCAAAATTTCGTCGCGTAATATCTAAATTCTGCTTTCAAGGATGGGGGTAGTTCGTTGAAATTTCGTGTAAGCAGTGTCCTTTCTCGTATTTTGAAGGAAGTAGGCAAAAATCATATCTCGAAATAAAACTATAGATTTTGTATATATATTTTTAAATATGAATACCGTACAAAAGTCCCGACTGTTCCCGTCTGGAGCCAGTGACACTATGGCATCCCCAATATGAGGCTGAAAGTAATGGGAAGGGGAAGAAAATGGGGAAGAAAATGGTGGAGAAGTACCTGGATCGCCAAAGAGAAGCGCCAAACACGGCTTCATTTCAATTCTGAATGGTGGTCTTACACCAGGGTGATACTGAGAGTATTTCCACTCTAAGCTACAGCGGGACACTTCTTAATGTATACACAGATAATTAATATAGCTCATAGGTGATGTCCCGGGCGTTACCCGGGCTTTAAGCAGTTTTACGAATCAGATGTAGTAATTAATTTTCCTCTAATGTTTAACAAGTATAAAATATAAATATATATGTTATGATTAAGGTTTTCACGGGTGTAATATGTAGAATAATTTTCTCGGTTTAGCCGCGTAACGTAGTCCTTAGAAGGACTTTTTAACTCCTGACGTTTTGGACAGATCTCACTATCGATTTGACGGTGGAGGGGGTAGGCGATTTGCGTGTAGAGACCTGATTGGGTGGCTTCGAAATAATGGGAGGTACTTTTGAGGATTTTGGAAATGCCGTTTTGGGGGAATTTTGATCAATTATAACTTTCCAGGTGTTGGGAGTTCTGATTGAGTGATTTCTGGTGTTCATATTATTTTTATGTTTATGAATTTCTATAGCTTCGCGGTAAATTCTTTTTGGTTCATTATAAATGGTAGCTAAAGCCACCCAATCAGGTCTCTACACGCAAATCGTCTACCCCCCCCCCCCCCCCATCGTCAAATTTGGACGTCTTGAAATCTTGACTTCTGGACTGAACAGACATGCTCAAGCGGTCAGTTTGATACAAAACTCAAGACATAAGGCCTCTGAAGATGGACAGTAAGATTTGTCCGAAACATCAGGAGTTAAAAAAGTCCTTCTAAGGACTACCTTACGTGGGTAAACCAAGAAAATTATTCTATATATATTGCATTATTGTTTTTTTTTTGCATTATCTTTACATAGTGTCTGTCGTCGTTGGTGTTACTGTGGAAAGTGTTTGCTTATTATATATTTTTATATGTTATTTTTTTTTGCTTGTAATTTGTTAAACAACTATTAACTATCTTATATATTTTTCCCTGTAAAAGTAAAGTACGCCCATCAATCAATCAATCTGGGGCCTCAGCACAGCTATGGCACACAGTGAAGCCCACATTATCAAATAATTTTATAAAACATTGAAAGTTACAAATTTAAAAAATAAAATACAGTACAAATTAAAAAAATAAAATACATGCCTTCCTTTCGGAAGTCGCGACGTGTTAATTGGATTACATTGCCTACAGTCTACAGTTATGAAGCATGTTGCCAGTGAACAAATATACCGAAAGAAATGTAGTAATAAGAATAATTTGATCTTTTGATTGTTTATCGGCTGTCCGATTGATTACATAAGTTACGTAGGTTGAAAGGAATGGGAATGGAAGGGGAGGAGATGACCAAGCGGAAGGTTTTAGAGTATCTAGTCTTTCAGATCTGGTAACCAAACACGGCTAAAATTATTTCAAGCAACGGAACGTGTCCATACTAAATGATGATCTTTCACCAGGGCGATGCTGAGAGATATTGTATTACTGTAGTCGCGATTAATTTTAGTTTTTATTCCAGGGGGACTGGGTGGATCGTGCAAAACTCAATATTTTTCTTTTTACACTAGCTCCACACAGGAACACACACATGTCATCTTCGAAGATGCTGTATCGATAAAATTTTCATTGAGATGATGATGTTTCTTTCGGACAAAATTGAATAATTCCTACATTGAAACTAAAAATATGTTAAAAAATGAAATATATTATGGTTTATAATTAAGAATTTATCCAAAAAATTATGCGTCTTTTCTCTCTTACAAATCAAAACAAAAATCGTAAGATTTGTATTAATCTTATCTTACTAATATTATAAACGCGAAAGTTTGTATGGATGTATATATGTTTGTTACTCTTTCACTCTAAATTTACTGAATGGATTTTAATGAAACTTTACAATAATATAGTTCATATAACAGAATAACATATAGACTATAATTTATAAAGCCAGCTATTTATTTTCAATATATTGAAAATAATATTTATTTTTTAATAGAAAATGTCAAAATTTGAGAATGACATTTTGAAAAACAATGATTGTTAAATCAATATTCTATTTCAGAAAATATTTAAATTAGTGAATTTATTTGAAGTGCTCGCCTAATACTTTGATTCAAATCAAGAACTATAGATATTTTAAATATGTGGGTTAAGTTAAGAATTTTGGTATAAACGTACATGGGACCTAAAAAAAGAAAATAGATTACTCGAAGTACTAATCCAATGCAGACGAAGTCGCGGGCAGAAGCTAGTTTATCATAAAGTTGATATATTAAGATGATACCCAGTGGTGCAGAAATAGAGTTTACTAAAATATTGCTCTTCCTCCACCGGATATTGAGCGAAAGGGACAATGCACTGACAACTAACTCCTAAAGTGGACTGATTTTCAATTTTTTTTTTACCAACTACATAAGAAAAAACTATTCTATGTCTGTACGTTTTGCTTTTTTTAAAAAAACATTGTCTGGTTTGTATACTGAACATCTTTTGACGGCGTTTAAACCAGTCAATTTTATTGATTTTTGGAAGGTCATAACTTCTATAAAAAGTAACTTATCAAAAAAAAACAAAAAGTACCGACACGCTAGTAGTTGATATCTATTTTATGCAAAAACAATATTTTCTCTAGGGTTAAAATCTAGAGAGATAAATAGGGAATACGTTTGTACGGAAGATTCACCGCCGGGTATCCTCTTAATACAAATCTTACGATTTTTGTTTTGAACGTGAGAAAATTAGACGCACAATTTTTTGGACGCTAGGTTTTACAGAACAGCTAGTTTAGTATAAATACATTTCTATAGATTTTTGGTTCAGTGCCAATGCCAGTACTTACGCGGTTAACAGCGATAATTGGATTTTGATTAATTAATTAATTCCTCAGTTACAGTAAGCGAGGGGGAGTGACGCTGAATCATCAACTGGATGGCTGCTACTAGAATGTCTCAATCTTCGATATCACGAATAGTTTATGAAGTGATTCAAAGGTTCCCTAATTTCAGGCTCTTCCGATTGCAGGGTTATGTGACAAATCATTAATTATTACATTTAGATAAAACATTAATTAATTGTAATGTGTGACTGATATCTGGTTTGAAATAAATAAATCTAAATTTGTCATTTGACTGGCCTAAAACAGGATCCATTCCTAGTTGGCTAGTCAAAGTTTCCGCATATTATTGTTATTGTATAATCTTTTGTGAAATAAATTTATTATTATTATTATTAAACAGACGGAATAATCGAAAAAGAAAAAAGGGTTATAAAATGAGCATGAAAGCGGTGGTCCAATGTCTCTTCTTAATCTAAAAATTATTTAGAATTTTAATAAAAATTTTCACAGAAATTCCTGCAAAATCAATTACCTCTACACATATGTACTATATTTTTAATTTTTAATATTTTTGTTTCAACCAACACTGTTTTCATACCCACATGTTATAATGCCCACGCACAGGCTTCGCCTATGTGGGATTTTTTTTGTTACTCTCTTCATTTACGTCATTAATCAAAAAATTATCAATAAAAAAAAATCAGATAGTTCTTGAGATAACATGTGTTTTAATTCGTCTTCTTCTTTTATATTGCAACCATTTAATGTTATAAAAATACATCACTTTCATAGAAGTCTTATTAAATGAACGTGTTAGAAGTCAATTTTAAAAAATGGGCCAGAAATAATACCACTTTTTGAAGAAGGAAATCTCACATGCACGAGTCATTTCGCCAACATGCGTTGTTGCCAGGACCTTTTTTATTATAAATAATTCCAAAAAGAGCTTCTACAGTTTTTATTCAGTGGGTATCTAAAACACCGTTTAACGGTTGGAAAGTATTTTTATTTTATTTGTAATGCTATTCATGTATAGATTATTATTCTACTTTCCAACAGTGGAATTATTCGACGATAAAGTGACGAAAATTGGTGCATTCAGAAAATATATGATAAAGCATATTTTATTTTTATTTTATTTTATTTATTTGCGTTATAAACAGTCTATACATTTATATATGACAGTGAATAATATGTTTATGTCATTGACCAATAAAATAACGACATTTAAATATAGGACCATAATAAAACAAAAATATGCAACAATATACCTAATACAAACAATTCTGATGCATCTTCAATTTATAAAGTGTTTTATGATATAGATATTTCTAAGGTTTAGACTTAAATTTTAAAGGATATCAATAATATCTTTGAGGAAAAGATTTCATTAAAATACAAACTATTAAAAAAGTAAAAGAGAAAATGTGACGAATTAATAAAAAAAAAAAAAGAATTCAATGAAATTAAGTTTTTGGTTAAACATATGGCATTCGATGGAATGTCATTTTTTTATGAATGTTTTGAATTTAGCAAGGTTCGTGTTAAACACATCGATGTTTGGGCATAATCTATTAAATGTGCTACAGCTTCTTCTTATAAATACATTTTCAAGGTAATTCGTTTTGCTCTTAGGAATATAAAAGGTATCCATAGATCGAGTAACTCTTTTTGGACATCTAAAATGAATATTTTGTAGTAAGTATGGGCTGTCAATATAGTTATGAATTATTTTATAGAGCATTAATAGGTCTCTGGTGTCTCGGCGTTGATCAAGAGATTTAAGGTTTACGGGGACATAGTTTACATAATTTCGTACGCGAAAAGAGACATATTTGATAAACTTTTTCTGAACTCTTTCTAGATTTGCTTTATACGTAGAACAATGGGGGTTCCACACAGTTGAAGCGTACTCTAGGTGGCTTCTGACATAGGATATGTAGAGAATTTTAAATGTTTGTGGATTTTTGAAAGCTGAACTTACTCTAAGTATAAATCCCAACATTTTCAAAGCCTTCGACGTGATATGCTCGACGTGAGATTGAAAAAGAAGCTTACTGTCTAATAGAACTCCAAGATCCCTTACTACATTTACCCTGTTTAAAATATTGTTCTTAATTGTGTATGGATACAATACTGTGTGTTTCTTTCGAGAATAAGATATGACGCTACATTTATCTGCATTCAAAAGGAGGCGATTTTCTAGACAATACACATTAACCAAAGAGTCCAGGTCATTCTGGAGCTCTATACAATCCATCTCAGACTTAATGATTTTGACAATCTTTTTGTCGTCCGCATATAGGTACAACTGAGAGTTGCGGATAATTTTGTTAACGTCATTCATAAAAATATTAAAAAAGAGGGGACCAAGGTGAGATCCTTGTACATGTAGTCTATATTTATACAAGGATGAACTGTTCAAGGTTTTCAGAATCGATATGCGATATCAAAATTCCATAACTTTATTTAACCCTTCATTAAAATATCGGTTTAAAAAGTCACGCTTTTCCATCAGCCCAAAATTCTTCCCCAACCCCACACCCCTACTAGATCCGAATGAAATTCTTACCTTCACCGAACGGTCTGTAAATCGCATTTTTAAAGGTTTTCATATCTCATCCCTCAATATCTCACAGATCTTTGCAATCTTCTACATAAATCACATTTTGATACTCTCATCAATCATACGTGAGTTCAATTTTCCTGGAAGGGTTGGTTGTACAGTTCGCAGGGGTAGTAGGCTTGCGTCTCTCCACTCACTGGGGGTTCATTTTCATACTAGGTATCTACTTTAAATTTCCCCTTTAGAACCCATCGATAAAGCAATGAGATATTTATGCATAAAGGAACTCATTACTTTGAACGTGTCAACATTAAAACAAGACAAATACAGTATTACATACTGATAGTCTTAGTAATAAACGTGGTGAACATTTTATACAATTGACAAACAATCAGTGGGTTGAGTGGGCTCCACGTTTGGGTCCCACCCAGGCGTTCCGTGTTCGATTCCTCGGCTGGCTAAGTCCTCCATCACAACACAAGCAACATCTTCCGCTTAGTGTGGTGGTAGTAGGAGATTTTCAAATGTTGTTGGGTTATTCGTAACCCGGGAATGTTCGTCTTTCTTAAAAAAAAAAAAAAAAAAATTTAAAAAAATCGTGCATGTGAAAGTCTTACTTAAATAATACTAAATACGTGCAGAGATATATAGATACTAGATACATTGCTTATCAAGTCAAAAGGGGGTTATTTATTGTTGTACACACTGTTTTTAATAAAGAGACAGACGCTACGGAAGAAGTACGCTTGCACCAAACGTCAGCTGTATATATATAAACTGACAGATGTATAGTATGAAGCCTTTTCTTTCGAATGCAGTACTTTTCTTTTTTGTAAACAAACCGATATAGCCGTAGCCTTCGTTCACATTAGAGATGTTTTTTTGTTCCGCCGGAAAAACGCCGGAATACCATTGATATAATTTTACTTATTTTAAAAGAAAGAAAAGAATATGTTGCTTGTATTGTGATGAAGGACTTAGCCAGCCGAGGAATCGAACACGGAACACCTGGGTGGGACCCAAGCGCGATGCCCACTCAACCACTGACCGGTATGTCAAGATGTGGGAAAATCAAATATAAAAATAGTACAAATAAATACCTACGTAGGTACCTGACTATGAAAAGTGAAAAAAGAAATACATTAATATTTTTTGACCGGTCGATTTGTAAGCCTTTTTAAGTTTAATCTGGGCTAATTAATAAATTAGTAATGTTGGTTTCAGAGAATAGCTGAGAAAATAAATAATTAAGATCGTTATTAATTATTTTCATGTCAGTCCAAAAGCCGGATTGCTTCAAAAATATCTACGGTATTTGATTGTCAAATTTGACACGTGCCTGTTACATTTGGTTGATATGAAGGGTGGATATATACTGCTAACCAGAAAGGGAGTAATAGCATTTCTGAAATTAACTTAAATCAATAAGAATTATTTATGAAGGGATGAAATAATAATATTATGATTTAGAATGCTAGTGATTCGGAATTTCGTGTAATTTATGTAAATCGACTAATAAGTGATAAATATTTTATGATTATTTTTTGGGAGTAATAATAAAACGGGATAGCTAAGTGGTACTATGGAAAGCGGATAGAAAATTTACGGTGGTATGTTCGGCGTAATACGCATGAGTCAGGTGTATTCTTACGGCAGAGATTGCCATTTTATAAAAAAAAAAAATTGTACATTTATTTGCATAGCCAGAAGAATTTTATTTACTAGATTATACTGCAAGAAATGAAAACGAAGGTAATTGAATACTTTAATTTGCAACACATTAAAATGATAAAGATCACTATTTTCAGAAATCTTCGGGTGTCGATGAATTTCATAGTTCTGTAGGTCTTTTTCTTAGGACCAGTTGTTTCGGAAAATTTCACGTTTGAATTTCCTTCAAATCGACATTCACCGAAAAATTGGGTTGTTTCAACCTCCGTCAGAAGAAATTTCATCGAAAATTCCATAGGACCAGTTGTTTCGGAATTCCCTTCAAATTTGAATTTCCTTCAAATCGTCATTCACCGAAAAATTGGGTTGTTTCAACTTCCGTCAGCAGTGAAAATTCTATAGAAATGTGATGTGAATGTGATCAGCCGAGTCCGGACGGTTAGCGAAATAATAGGAGGCGCATGCGCAGACGTCAAAATTGTGATTCGGCGGGGAACACTTGAATAAAATTTTCATATTTATCGAACGTTATTTGTTGCTATTTACTGCTGACGGAAGTTGAAACAACTCAATTTTTCGGTGAATGACGATTTGAAGGAAATTCAAATTTGAAGGAAATTCAAATTTGAAGGGAATTCCGAAACAACTGGTCCTATGGAATTTTCGATGAAATTTCTTCTGACGGAGATTGAAACAACCCAATTTTTCGGTGAATGTCGATTTGAAGGAAATTTAAACGTGAAATTTTCCGAAACAACTAACTGGTCCTTAAAATTCTAAATCTCAATAAATATATAAATCCCTAAAATTAAATAAAATCCATTTTATTCAGTTAACAATTTGATTTATCGAATAGCCCAATAGTTAAAATGTAAAAAGTTATTTTTTAACATTTTTACCTCCCTCTAACCTACTTCTCCCACAAAGTTGATGTTCTCTCTCTCTCTTGTTTGTTTCCTATGCTGTAAATCCGAAATTATTTCAGTATGTATTTTATTTAACATTGAGAAAGATTTAGGCTGATCCCAAACGGGATGGTTTATATATTAAGTTATATAATATATTATACGCATTAAAGTGGTATTAAAACGAAGTTTTTTTCTCTAAAATTTTCTTTTGAATACATACTTTGTAATTCTAAAATAAACTTCCACTGTGCCCAATTTTACTGATCAACAGTTGAGCCGAAATTATGGCTCAACATTCCTTATCCGCAAATACACTCTTCCAAACGAGCACTTAGACAAACACACGAATCGAGAGTCACAAAACAAATCATACAGCTGATGGGAGACCCAGATTGATAGATCGATATGTTGGAAACAACGGCCGTTAATCATCCACCAGATATCGATAATCGAATATCAACAATTATTGGTTAAATACTTGGTGAAAAGGAAAAATATGTAAATATCTTAGTATTGAATTTGGATGATTTTTTTGTTGTTAAAACCCGAACATAAACTCGTTCGAGAAAAAAACACTTTTATGGTTTCCTGGACAGCTTCATTGGTTTAGATAAAGTTTATTTTTTATTGCGGCAGTCTCGATTACTCCTCCAACTTTTTCTAGAATGAAAAACTTGGCAAGTACCTACCGGAAAAAACAAACCATTGTATTATTTTTAATTTTTGCAAAATTGATTTTGTCTATTTGTTGTGCAAACCTCAAACGCTGCCCTAGTGCTTGTATGTTCAATAGACCATTTGCAAATTTTACAGGGGACGTTTGTTTTTGTTTTTTTACAGGCAAATTCTAAATAATTCTCGACTTCAGTCATTTCGTTTTATACCGTATTCAATAGACATTTATAAAACGAAATGACTAAAGTCGAGAATTATTTAGAATTTGCTTGTAAAAAACAAAAACAAACGTCCCCTTTAAAATTTGCAAATGGTCTATTGAACATACAAGAACTAGGGTTCCGCAAAGTAAATCGATAAATATTTTCATGATCATTATAACGATCTTTCAATGATGCACAATGCATTGTCCCATAGCCAAAAATACAAAAATTGACATTCGAATTCATGATTTTTTTATTTTATTGTAAAGATTTTGAGTTAAAACTCCGAGGATTTTAGTCATTTTTTTCTTGCAAGACGGTCGTTAAATAACTGTATTGTCGAGAATCTATAAGGTTTTTTTGTGATCACTTTAATTAAGGCTTTTTGCGCTTTGACTATAATTTGTATTTATTTCGTTAATTTTTTTGACAGACCTTCTTATTTTTCACAAGTTAACTAATAGTGTTCATTCAAAAGGTTAATTTCTGATGACTCTATAATTAGTCAACACAAAAATATGAATATTTGTTTTTGAAAGGCAATAATGATCCTGAGATAAATTTTGAATGAATGCTTTCATCTTCACAAATTCTGCAATTGTAATATTCCGTGATTTTTCACGGGCCTGCGTTAGTTATATAAATATACAATAAAAATACATATATTGATTAAATATTAATTGCTTGCGCAAGCAGTGATCCACGGCCTTTCGATACATTGCTTGAACTGGCTTTACACGTGTTAGGTGACCTGATCTAAATAGCCCAGAACTTCTCAATCTTCCTTTACCCAATCTCATTCCTCTCCCCACCACTTTCAGTATCACAACAAACCCCATTTGGGGACGCAATTTTCTCACTGGTTGCAGGCGATTGCAAGCAGTTGGGACTCTTGTGCGGTATTCACATAAAAAAAATATGTATTACAAAAAAAAACAACTAATAAAATACATAGTTGAGGATCATATCCTCTGAGGCCGTACGGTGACATTCAAATCAAACCCTACTTTCCTTAAACAAACGTTTAAAAATACCCCATAAATACCCACTAAAGGCGTATATTCAAAATTTTCCACGCGAACAAACACAAATTTGAATTCAACATCGGAACCAAAGTGATAAGATTCCTAGATTCAGTAAAAAGACAATCGACCCCTATTTTCTAGTGCTTTAAAATCTTTTTGATGTCGCTTTTTCCCCTTGATTTGCTTTCCATTACCTTGATTCACAAAAGAAATATTATACCAAGTATTTTGGCAACCGAACCCTTGGTTCATAATACAATGTATAAAGGCTCCGACATTTTATTTCCCATCTTCAAGGGTGAAAAGGCATTCGGTTATTTTGGTGAACCATTCCATACAAAGATTCCAGGATTTCAACCTTTCCAATGCCAACAGGTGTAACCAAAATCTCCAAAACCACTTTCCTGGTATAATTTTAAAAATAAACCTTATTTTTTAATATTTTTTTTAGATTCCTACAAAACTTAAAAACACATTATCTACCTCAAAAAATAACTACAATTCTCGATATTTTTACAACAAAATATATAGGCATCATTCCTTTGACACGATTTTTTTTTCTAGGAACTGACCCTGGAACCGTCCCACGCGGGCACAGTTACTGCCTCGCGGGAAATGCGCACCATCTCACTCGCTCACGCTATTATCAAAGCTGCGTGAGTGTTTAAGGTAATGTCGCCCGCCCTTCGACGCCATCCAATAAATTAATGGTATGAGATAGACAAAACAACACCAGTATTATTTTTTTAGACTTCAATATTTCAATCATTGATATTAAATGCGATATAATTATTTTTCGCAAATGCACATACAGACTTATTAATACCTTACTCGTCAGTCCATCCATTTACTCAAAAATTGTCTGGTTTTTATAAAAAAAAATCATAGATTAATTAATTTTCCTAAATCCATATATATTTATCCCGTTCAAAGAAATCAGAAGAGGAAAAATGGAGGAAAATATTGTTTTTAAACAACCAATTTCAAACAAATTTAAAATTGTGATTTTTTTATAGGTGAAAAATGGATGAACTTTGATATAAGGATAAAGGAACCTAATATTATAAATGTTTAAAAAGTAATAATTTCTCGGAGTATGCTACTCATTATTTATTGGAGACAAGCCATACTTATGATTAAAATAACGGTATTGAGAGCTAAACTTGAAATCTAAATCTAAAAACTTATGTCATCCCAGAAGAACTAATCATTCCTTACGAAACATATTGGATTTTACAACAATAAAAGAGTTTAAATTTTTAATTATAATGGTGCCAAAACATATTTTTGCAGTGTGATTGAAGAAGTATGATAATGAAAAAGTATATATGGAAAAAAAACGGAATTAAAGTGATAAAATGTGTGGGGTAACAGAATCACACTCCATAGTATCCCATGTTTTGTTTTGCATCTTGGCATGCCAAAGGTTAAACGGAAATAGTTGCTTACAATAAAAATAACTTACATGTTAATAAATTTACGGGAGATTTATTAGCTTGGATATTTAATGATGAAAGAGAAAGGGAAAATGATGATTCGGGTGTTCTTGGTTATTCAAATCGCGCTAATACAAGCAGCTAAAGTTATTTAACCTTCATTGAACCCTTCAATTGTGTCACATCACCACTCCTCCACCCCTCCTCTATCATTCTGATCACCTTCTAATAGATTTATTTTTGTGTTACATAATAATATATCAATATTACAAAAATTTCGACCTTATGTTTTCTTTAAATTACGTCCATATTTTTGTTGTTGGGGTGTTCTAATATCAAAAACAACTTTGTATACGTTCGGTACAACGGTGTGCCAAAGCAATTTAAAATTGCGATCTCGGTTAATTTCACTGAAAAATATTTGTAAAAAATACACAAATCAGTTTTGCCAGATATGTGTTGACCAATTCTCTGAAGAAAACCTTCAAAAATTTATTGCCACAATAATTATGATAATGTAAAAACCATGAAAATAAACGATTTTCAATTATTGATACTTACTTGTATCGGGTAATCATAGAAAAAAATACTAAGCAGAAACTAAACACACCCTTGTCGCTCAAGGGCAATTTAAAACATACAGCATTATCACAAAATAATTGCAGTTGAAGGTAAATACAAATCGTTAGGTAATATCGTACGATAAAAATAATCGGTAAATATTTTGTCGTTTTTTTAGGTATATAAACATTTACGTTTCCTTCACATTTTTGCCTTTGTAAAAATTAGATTAATTAAAAACATCCGTATCAAATAGATGCGTATTTGCCACGATATATAAAAAGTGTTGACTTACGTTGTGCCATATCTGCCACCGAGTGATACGTCATCACATATTCATAAAACACTTTTCTATTATAGTCAGGTTAGGTTAGGTTAGCCTTCTTTTTGTCAAGCAGGAATATTTCTAAAACATTAATGATACATTTTGTAACTATCATGATATTATTTTGTGTTTATTAAGAGATTTCATAATTTTTTCAAAATTTTATTTTCCACTTTGGGTACATAAAAGTAAAGTAAATTTGCGGAATATGATGTTTTTAGTGAAAATATATCAAAATTAAAAAAATTTTGACAATATAATATTTATTTTTGGTTTCCTGTGAAATCCTGTAATTCATAACTTCCTGAAATATTTCTTGTCACTCATTTACCCTTTCTTCATATCGGATGAAATTATGTTTGAAATGCTTTTTAAATTTATGAACACAAATTCGATGTCTTTTTAGATCTTGGTAAATTAAATGATATTTGTGAATATGTTCTATTATTTTTTGAGCTTCATTGTATCTGAACGTGGAAATTGCAAAAAACCATACGCAATTAAAATTACCTCACGCGTAACTAGTCAAATTGTATAAAATAATTTATGAAACTTTCGTTACATTTTATAATTATTTTTTTAGTACCAAAGCTTGTGGTAGAAGGCCGTCTATCTAAACAAAAATTTAACGGTAAAAAGATCTTGAGAATTTGAAGGTAAACAAAAATTTTTACGGTAAAATTCAGTGGAGTTATTAGATTTACCTGTTTATAATTTGGTTAGAGATGTATTAGGTTTAGTTTGAAACGTTGACAATTTTTCAGTATATTAAACCATAATGTTAGTATAATTCTTTAAAAATTCCGGAAGGAATCTAAATTTATTAAAAAAATATATATTTATTTTATATATTATTAACAAATTTACCTCTTTGACTGTAAGCTGGGCACAGTGCCATGTCAAAATAAAAGAGCGTCGTAATGTGTTTTATCAAAAAATAGGGTTTTATTTTCCTTTGTCAATCCAAAATAGCAAACGGTTACAAAAATTTACCTGGCACTACATCAGATATCCAAAAACACCCTCATACATAAATCTTCAATTAGCAATCAGCCCTAAATCTGCGGTTAGATCCGGTCTATTGCCGATTTGATTAGGGGTGCGCCAAGGGATGGATCCCATTGATCAGATATCGAGCCTGGACTTAGTTATCTCGGATCTCAATATGGCCTCCGTCAGCAATTAAACCCGGACAATCGAATTGACGAGTCACGACTGAGTGAGCCGACTCAGCAAGTGGGATAATCGAAGAGAATTTGCGAGCGATTTGAATCTTGACGTTACGATGATTAAAGATTTATTAAGGTGAAACTAAAATCTTACTATTAAACGTTTGAAGGTAGCCAAGATCAATGCAAATTTGTAATCACTAGTGGTAAGAAAGGAAAACATTTTCGTATTGCGAAAAATTGTAAAATAACAACGAACACAAAACCAAGATACTTTATAATGTCTTTATTTTATGAAAAATATCTATCGGTTAATTTAAAACGTCCCAGGTGTGCTAGCACGGTAGCTCGATATGAAGTTACCGACCGATTGTCGGTAACTTCTCATCGTTCCCTAGGACAACTGCAGATCTCAAACGTACAAACGACAGTTGATATCGAATATATTAAGGACACTTAGTCATTGGGAACTATAACCTATTCGTTTGCGATCTGCAGTTGTCTTAGGGAACGATGAGAAGTTACCGATAGTTATCCTATCGATCGTTATAGAGCAAGCGTGCTAGGGCCTCTGATCACTGAAAGTATATCTGATTTTTATCTCACAGCTCTGTTCTTAAATATATGCTAAGAAATATTATGATCAAAATATCTTCAGTAAAAAAATCGTCAAAAAAATTGTGTAGAGGTTTTTGCATGGATGTAAGCCATGGTTTAGCAAGTTAGGATATATATTAATATAAACAGTGTATTTTTTACAAGCATATTTATAAGAAGTATCCCGGCTGAATGCGGCAGTTTTAGATATTAGACATCTGCCTAGATTATGGACAATGTAACGCTGTCCAAAACGTTGGCTTAAGAAGGAAGAAACATATCACAGCATGGTAACCCAAACTAATTAATGAAAACATGTGATTAATTGTAAAACTATTGCGTCAGACACTATTCATAATCCATGGCGTTCTCCAAGGGATCATCATAGGACCTGTATTATTTTAGTGCTTCAAACCTGAAGTTTTATTTAATGGAATAAAATTTCATAAATCGGTTAAACTTATTAATAAAAAAACTACAAAAATTACCTTTTCTTCAAATTGCTACTCATCCAAAAATTTTACTTTTTCACACTCCCCTAAATTGTTATGATTGTCAGATTTTTGTTCTCGCTTTTCAAAATCCGTCAAGGGATTCACGGTTACATTAGTGTCAATCTGTCTTTTGCACCTTTTTTTTCTATGTAATAAAAAAACGGTGATTGGATTGGATTTTATATATGAAAAGATGACATACAAAAAGTTATAAGGTCTGATATATTATGGTAATAGTATTGATTATAAAATCCATTTTACCATCATCCGCTCCTTTTCACAAACAGGACGGTTAACCTAATAATTTTCTTTTCCCGACGTCCCTTGTCTTAACGTCATTTCCGTCACCATAATTCCAGCGATCTTGACACAATTATATTAACGTCAATTCTCGGCTCCGCTTGGCAAAACTCCATGAGTTTATAATCACCTCAGAGTGGAATAACTTCGTTAAACTCCCGGACTTAAAAGTCAACGTTGGTTAATTCAATCTGGACTCCTAACTTATTTCAACATTTATTTTGTATACAGAACAATAAGTATTTTCATTGTAAGATCAAGATAATTTGATAAGATGGTAGAACATATTTTGTAATGTTATTGTTAAAATACAAAATTACGTACTAGTTACGTAGTGACCCTAGTAGGATCCTGAACCATTTGCTTCAATCCGTGGCGAAGGCAAAGGATTCCGCCTGTCGGCCAGCCGAGTTTGTTGATCCTGACAACTTCAACCATGGTTCGTTATGAACATTGAAGTCCCCCAGAATCACAAGAGATCATCAATAGTTTCGATCAAATGTGAATGAAGGCCGGCGTAGTCCAGCGGTAGGGCGTTGGTCTGCCATTCCGAATGTTGCGGGTTCGAACCCGGCGTGAGCAAATACAATTTATTTAATTGATTTGTGTTATTTCACAATTAATTATTAAAAATAATATATAGTATATTTGCGGCACGTTCCAGAGTGAAAGATACTCTTAGTATCGTCCTAGTGTAAGACCACCATTCAGAATTGAAACGTTGCTTGAAATGGCTTTAGCCGAGTTTAGTGACTAGATCTGAATAGTTAGGTACTTCCCCACCTTCCTCTTCCTCGTCTCCTTCCATTTCCCACTTAACTTCAGTCTCATAACATACCCCATTTGGGGATGCCATAGTCTCACAGGCTCCAGACGGGAGCAGTTGGGACTCTTGTGAGGTATTCACTATAAAAAAAAATATATTTTTGATGAGCTCGAATGTGTTTGATTCGCTAAGGTTCGGTGAGCGGTATAGACACGCGTAGAATCTTACCGTACTGGCAAGATTGACGCGCACCCACGTTACGTCAAATCTGGAGTTTTCCAGATTCAACAGTCGCACACAGTTGATCAGATCAGCTATAGAGACAGATGCCTCCTTTGATCCAGATAGGAGACATTTAGAGACTCAGTTATCTGTGTTTCAGAGAGAAAAAGAAGGTTGGGACGCTGAGAAATGAGGTGGTGATGAACGGAGTTGAAATTTGTGTGCAGGCCGCGAAAATTTATCAACAGTTTTGGCCTGCACCGGAGACGCCTTCGGACATTTTGATGTTCGTGTAGGCCTAAATACACACTAGAATAGCAACAAAAGAAATTTGGTTCTACTAGAATTTCATATTTGAAACACTACTATTATACTGTTAGATACTATTTCATATTAAGGTCATAAAGAAATCCCGTATTAGGAACAATATCAATACAAACAAATATATTAATAGAAATAAAATCTACTTAAATTTAACGTCAAAGCATTACGAAAACATAAAGGTTAAATAATAGCATTGCCGATCATTGAAAGATTGACAATTTTTTGGAGAAAATTTTTTGAGAAAAAACAAAGTGAAACTTTCGTAAATATCAAATCGGTGAAACCCGTGTGTTATGGCCGGCGTCCGGAAGAGTACTGACTCGTTCAAGTAGGTGGGAAATGGGGAAAGATGGGTTAAAGAGGCTGTTCTCCCTTTTTAAGAAACACCACCATCTCATATTAGGGACAGATGCTATATTCAATACGTCTCCTCTATATTATAAAATATGAAATCTTTAATCATTGCAGACGATATTTAACCGCTCTCAAATCAAAAAGGTTAAGCAGAAAAGTCACAGAATGATTCGGTGGGATTCTGGATTTCATAAGATCACATGAACTCTGTCTTGCCGGAGCAGCCCTCTGACCAATGACCTAATTAGACCATGTCAACATTACTTCCGTCATCTTTAACTATGTATACGATGTATATTATTCTTTCGACCATGAATTACAAACGTTATCTTCATTTTCTTGATGGATATTTTTAGCCTGCATTCTTTAAATTGCAACCTAGATGTGTGTTTAGATTATGTCGATAAATATAGTTTTGCATTTATATTTCTTTTTACAAAAATATTTAATTTTTCATGGTGAAATAACTTATTGAGTTAAACCGCTAATTGGAATATTTGCATTCTCAAATTCCTTCTGGGAATTAAACCAAGGACCTCTGCCTTACTGGGGCATTGTTCTGAAAATTGAGCTCAATTTTCAATTATTCGCCATGAGTGTACGATAAAAAAAGGTCTTAGATAAACTGGCGGAAAAGTTTTTTTTAATTCGGTTCAGACCACAATTCTAGGAAAAATATCCTGTCCAGTGTGCCCACCTATTTGAAATGGTAAAAAAAATCAATTTGTCAGGTAAATCGTACAAATTACAAGACCAGTCTTCGTTAAGTCCAACTAACGGCGCACGTAGGAACACTATATCTAATACCGGGTCGACGTAAAATTTTAATTTGAAATCCTGAGCTTTAAATTGCTTATTTTTTCAACCCGCATTTCTGATTTCACGTGCCTGTGTTGACTTTCTAAGTTATCGGATTACCTGAAAAAAATGGTTTAAAATATTATTTTGCCTAAATTCTTTATCTTTAGAATTCTGGCGTTCAGCTTTAAACATTGGTTTAACATCCGAAGAGCCGGTTTTATAAGCATCTGTTTGTTTTGCTTGATATAATTTTTAACAAATATTCGGTCTACCCTCAAAAATATATTGTTAAAAATAGTAGCATAACAAACGGATGGTTTTCATCCCGGCCTTAAATAAATTATATTTTCATTGGTTATATTATACTTACTTGGTTAGTAGTAGGTTAATTTAAAATCACACTATGTACGTTTTAAATAAAGGGAAACAATTTTATAATCTAATACATTATTCATTCGCCAACTTATACCAAGTAACATATTTTTACTGGGGAAAGTTTTTTAAAGAAAAAATAGGTACCACAATTCAATTCAAAGTAATTGGAATTTATTAATATTTTTAGGATGAATTACTTTTTTTAAACTACTTTCTTATATTCGATTAAGAACCGTTCTCATCTCAGGAAAAGTTATTAAGATATATTGAAGTATATGGTAACAGGTCTTTAACCATGTATAATTTAATATACATTAATATCACTTTTAACAAAGTGCATTGTCTATGTCTAGATAAAAATAAATTGTTGTTTTTAAATGTGAATACCACACAACAGTCTCCACCACTTCCACCTGTTAGGGGGTCTATGACTTCCCCTATTATTGGGGAACGATAATTAGAGAATCTACCACTGCATACTCACGCTGGAAAGGAAAAATGAAAGCGCCAAATCGCTGTGATTTAAAGATGAACCTATACAAAAAGCTATATTGTTTGTTTGAGCTGGTGTTCATCAAATCAAGTTTTCTAAGGTTTTCCACATGTTCTGGCAAACTCTAGAAATGTTGATTTGATGAACACAGGCATAAACAAACAATAGAACTTATGGTGGTAGTAGGAGATTTTCAAATGTTGTTGGGTTATTCGTAACCCGGGAATGTTTGTCTTTCTTTTAAAAAAAAAAAAAAAAAAAAAAAAAAAAAAAAAAAAAAAAAAAAAAAAAAAAAAAAAAAAAAATGTAATTCCACAATTAAATGTTTGTTTTTTTGAAGAAAATGCGCCCCGATCTGTAATAGGTAGGCAACAAACATTTTTTACACAGCTCCACAAAGGTGTGGTGTGTTGTATAGTGATATAATATAATGGTATTTTTAGGAATGGAAGAAGATGAAGTTCTGGGAATGATAAAGATATGAAGAATCGGTAGGAATCTGGGGTTAGTTTGTCCAGAAGTGACGGACATATGAATCCATCCTTTCCATTGCGGGTTTAAGGCGATGTTCCGCATTTTACAATTTTTACAAATTTACATTTTTATGCTTTCCTCACCTGTATGATCATATTTTCTGTGCAGTGGTTTCATTAAATTACACACATTTTGTACAAAGCTCCTTCGATACACAAAAATTACTCCCCACCGGTTTTTTATAAATATGTGGTAAAAAATCGTGTCATGAATTTAATAATATTTATGCGTGACGGACTTTCGGCCCTTAGATAATTTTGAAGTAAATTCTGCTGATACAACTTTATTTGAAAATTATGCCGAAGCACTCTTGATGCTGTTTTGTTGTCAGGAAATAAATGATTAACGGCTATATCCATACAGAATAATGAGTACCTAACGCGAAATATTAGTTACAGGTCATTAATTTCATTACGTCCATACCAGTGACTCGGGGAAATTATCAGATATTGAATAATTTTAATTCTATTTCCAGCGCTTCGATAACATAATATATTTAATCAATTTATAAGGGGAGTGCACTCAATAAAGGCCAGAACTTGTGCTTACTTCAAGAAAAACTATGTAAAAAAAAGTTCTAAAATTTTGCTGATATCAGTTGCTGATAAAAATATTATTTTTTATTAAATTGATGATTCGTCAATTCGTTACCCGAGTGCTTAATTATTCCAAACGACCATTTTAGTTTTTGTTCAATCTCCATTCTTAAATTAAAAATTAAGTATCAAAAACGATAATTAACACTTAATTATTTAAACTGATGAGACATTTATTTTACGGATATAGCTTCATCTTAAACACCTATCATAATGGTTTATTGAAATAATGAAAGAAAACCCCCTCCTCCTGTAAAATTTGCTAATAATGGTCGATTGAACAAGCACTCAGGCGACGAATTGGAGATAACATTCTTATAACTGCAAATATGTATATATGTCCGAAACGTCGGCTAAAGAAGGAGGTAGCGCAACACAGCATAACACGGATACACGGAATATGGCGAAAATGTAACCGTTCTCAGTAAGTTGTAGAAACATTTTGTGTACTTATTAATGTTTTGTAGACTTATTAACATTTAAGACGTAACAACACTTTGTACACATTGCAAACATTTTGTAAGATGCAGCAACATTGATAATTTTTCAGTTTCCATCCGGTTAAGTTTACTATTAAATTGAATTGTTTTCCACTGCTAACTCTAAGTAATTAATCCGAATATATTTATCAGATTAGGATGGCTATGTAAACACAAATCAATCCATTAATTAACCTCTAACGGAGTACCCATATGGAATAATCTTGCTTTTGGTTATTTTTGTAAATTTTGAGAACCAAAATAGTTATCTAGGCGATTAGTGAAATGAAAATTCCAGAAACACATCAATAATACGATGTATTGGAAATTAAATGTATTGTTTTCCTGTTTCCATGAATATGGATTTTAAGGGTGTTAAGATTCCTAGTAGAAAAAAAAATACTTTGGAAAATAAGTATTTTGAATTTAATTACAATAAACTACATTTACGCGATGATTTTCGATTTTATGCTTACCCTGCTAAAGACTAAAGATTTTATGCTTACCCAGTTCTTGTGTAGGTTCTGAAGTAACTGCTTTTTCGACTTGCGAATTAGAAATAAGGAAGATTGATGGGATTCTATTATGTTTATGTATATCACAACGGGTTTAAAAATAATGACACTGTGTTTGCAATAGAGCTGATAATAACACTCCGCATTGACGTCTGAGTAAGACTGCTTTGTCATATAGCAAGTAATTAACAGAAATGACAGCAGGGTTTAGTCAGGCTCCGAATCTTGTACCTTTTTTGTTAGTTTTTAACCAATAGAGAGCATTGGTATTAATATTTTTAAGTGGTATTGCTTTTTAAACAAACAGGAATGTTAAATTCAATTTTATTAAAAAAGGGATGAAAACATGGAAGGTGCATAATATAATATGACCAACTTGTCATGGTTTTTTTCTGATTTTATTTTATGTAGTTTGCAGGTTACCTGGCGTGACGAGTAAAAATATAGATGTCATTTTGCTTTTCCACGCTATATTTTGTTACCTATTAAAAAAAAAATTTTTTTTCTATCACACATCGCCACTGATCACACCAGTAGCGGTGGGATCACGTGATATGTGTTTTGTTTTGTGTGTCTTCGTGTTGCTAGAATGAGACGGAGTGATTATCACGTGACCCTTTATCCAAATACTCAGTTGAGACGTAAGCTGGAATTTTTTTTCTTTTTTAATGGAAATAAAAAAACCCACATGTACGTTTCTTACTCTAAATCGGTCAAGAATCGATGGTTAAATTTTTTGGGGTTAGTGCGGTTACATTTTGTATTATTTGTGTATAATATTATTATATTATACTTTTTCATAAAGTTGATTGATTCTTGGTTCATAAAATATAATCGATGAATTTTTTCGGCTTTTATTTAAATTTTCAATACCCAGGTAACGCAAAAAGCAAATTTAAAATAAAAATAAACGATAAAACAGGGCATTCCAAAAGTATCGTCCACATAAAGATACATTTTACGGATTCGGTTTACAGTTAATGGACACGTTTATCATGTATTCCGCCATTATCCGAGTATTGGGCCATTTTGCACACAGAACGATAAAAAGTTTTAGAAACGCACTGCCCGCTGCGCCCAAAATATCACAAAAATGATGATCCTAAATTGCTTAAATGTGAAAATGGCAACAACCTGTAAGCTATGTCTACCATCAAAAACGGCTCTTAAAACATCCAGATGGCTTCCATACAATTATCATAGAGCACCGCATACAATTATATTATTTATTTTTATATTATATTAATAGGCAAAACCTCAAATTGTATTATTTTAATTGACGAAGACAATATTAGCAAAACTCAATAGAAAATCTAAAACAGAAAAATATACGGTCACATCTGGGACTTGAAGGTTCGCAAAGGTTCTGGGTTCGAGTCCCAGAAGTGACCGTAACTTTTTCTGATTTTTCTGTTTCCGATTTTCGACTGTGTTTCGTTAATATAGTCTTCAATAATTAAAATATTACAGTTATATTGTATTTTTTGATATATAAATTAGAACAATATACAAATCATAACTAGCTGTTTTAATAGGTTTCGCTTAGGAAGTTGATATGAGATTGTGTGGTAACCAGCTATCTCCAACCCATACAAAAAAGGCTTCGAATGGTTTACAATGTTCCAGAACATTCCACAACATTGGTGAGTGTTCTGAAATGTTCCACAATGTTTTCGAACTTTCCAGACTATTCCCGAACATTTCACAACATTCCATAATGTTCTGGCATGTTCTGGAATGCTCTCGAATGCTCTTGAATGTTCTGGACTGTTCTAAAAATTTATAGAGGGCGAAACTTCCAGCCTTTATTTCTTCAAAAGCGTGTCCTTCAGGTAAAAACGAAAACGTTCTTCATGGATGGGGGATAGAAGGCTACCACACCATATAACTACCTTGATCGTACCGGGGCCCATATATGAGTTTTAGTGGCACGCTCATTGTACACTTACTTTTATAATAATTCATATTGATTACGTCGAGACAAAAAACTAAAGGAAGTTCATAACATGGCAGTAAAACGCAGACTATGGTTTTGCCCAGTGGGATGTTTTTAGGGTGATGGGAGTGGAAAGGAAAGAAAATGGAGAAGAAAAAGGTTGAACAGTTTGGAAACTCTTTTCAAGGCGTATGTGTGTATGCGTGTATTTACGTGCTCATGCATGCATGTACACTTACACTACTAGAAAAAAGAGTTATGTACTCGTATATGATTTTTTCCTGCATAAAAGCATGTCTTATTCTACTTTATTCTTTTTTATTCTTTTTTATTCTTCTTTATTCTTTTTTATTTTTATTTTTTGGTCTTCTGTTTTCTGTTTTCTATTTTAAAATTTTAATTTACATTATAATTTTCTACTATAATCTTTCACACTTTTAGCATGTGTTAATACTTAATTCACATATAGTTAATACTTAATACTTAATTCACATATAGTTAATATGTGAGGTCTAGACCTCACATATTAACTATATTTTATTGGTCACCATGAAACAGGCAGTCGCCTAGTGTGGTGATCTAATGTATTAAAATGTCTTAAGGTATAACCATGTATTCTATAAATAAATATATAAAATAAAGCAAGAAAAACTCCAGATTAGCCTTAAGAAAATTCTTGAAAAGGGAAACATTTTGTATTTAAAAGTTCGTAATTTTTAAAGCGCCTCTCTAGCATTTTGTCCGTTCTGTGATACGAGTATAGGGCTTTTCAGGCTCGGTAGGTAGCAGGTGTTGGCAATACAGGATCCCTGGAAATTTTGCATTTTCTGCTTAGCGTTTTCAGAACAGATGAATTTTTCAGTATTATTTACATGCAGAGCACACGGGGCTGGAATTCTTGCTCCGTACAGAATTTATTCGTCGTAGTTTTGAATATATCACCATTGGCAGGGCACTCGTAGGTATTTTTAAAATTTACTACTTTCGTGATGTGTTTGTTTTCTGTTTTAGGTTGAGGGAAGTCGAGTTTTTCAACAAACAAAAATCAGCAGTGAATTTAGTACAATTGCTAGTTTTCTAAATTATTTTATTTAAATAATAATGTTCAACGATGCGCAGTTAATATTGCCACTGGATAGGCAGTATGTGATCTTTACTGATTTTAAAGATAACTGACATCACCAATAATTCATTGAGTGATCTCGGATAACTTTACCATTTGACATTTATCCGTCTATAAATTGGTTTTGCTACGTTCCGGTTCCGGATCAAGATGGTGGCCGTGATGGATGCTTACTACCTTTTATCTCGTCAGAGTTCTCGTGAGTGTGGTCAACTGCGAATCGGCATAATGAATATTACGGTACCTACCGGCCTGAACAAAGATTAAAAATTAATTGTAATTGAGATGGTGATATTTCTTTGGACAATTTTTTAAATTCCTTATTTAAAAAAAGTGTAATGTAAAATATGAATGGTTTGTAGTACCCAGGAATAAGACCACCATTCATAATTGAAATGTTGCCTGAAATGGCTTTAGCCGTACTTGGTGACCACATCTGAAGAGCCAGGTACTTTCCCACCTTCCCCTTTCTCAAATTCTTTCCCTACCCACTTACCTTCAGCTTCACAACATAACTTAATTGGCGAAATTACTGGCTCCAGACGAAAGAGGTTGGGACTCTTTTGCGACATTCAAAAAAAAAAAAAATTTCGCATGATTATTGATACTACTACAAAATATCACATAGGAATAATTAACATCACGGTATGTATCTAGTAGGTTGTTACCGTAATACCGTACTATCTGCCGGCCTAAAGATAAAATTGAAAAAATAAATTTCGTTGAAGTGGTAATATTTTGTTGTAAAAATTGTATAATTCCTAATTTGAAATACAATCCAAGACAGATCCACGTTCTAATTAAATATTTTCCGTTAAAATGTGTTAAACTAAAATACTTAACACAAGTTTAAAACTCAAAATCAGAAATCGGTAAATTATAGTTTGTGAGAAATGGTCTTTGCAAAGTTTTACACCTCAGAACATCGTAAGTTAGAACCTTATTCAACTAAAGTGACCGACTAAACTGCGCCTCGACAAAACGATCAACTGTCAGATACAAAAAGGCAATTGCTTAAGGTTCAACGTGAAATTAGAACCTTGTAAAATAAATGGAAGCTTTAAAAACTTGACGTTAGAACTTTTTCATATTTTTTATTCTCTGAAAAATATTTTGGCTGTAGAAATAGAAAATAAAGAAAAAAAATCAGTTAAAACATTGTTCAAATAACGTGATGAAATCATGTTTTCAGGATGAATTTTCAGGTACCGGCTAAATGAGAACGGCATATTTGTTAGCGCTTAAAAATAGCAAAAGCTCAGTGTGATGAATCTATCGTGTTAAATAACGCAAGTTTGCCTTTGAAACTGATATTGTGTATATTGTGATAACGAGTTGAAAGTAAACGAACACGATCGATTTTGCATAATTTAAAATATGATTCCAAATTTAGGTAACATTTTTTGCTACAACAAAGCGATAAGGGCTTAAAAATAGATTTATTTTAGTAAAAACTCATATTAACACCAAAAAATTATTACTCTTCTTTCTATGTGAATACCGCACATGAGTCTCAACTGCCACCAACCGTCTGGGGCCAGTGAGACTATAATATCCGCAATTGGGGTATGCTGTGAAGGAGGAGGCAGTTGGGTGTTGAAGGAGATAGTGGAGAAGAAGGTGGGAAGTATCTGGTTATTCAGATCTGGTCACTAAATACGGCTAAAACATTTCAAGCAACGTTTCAAGTCTGAATGATGGTCGTTGCTAGCGTGTCGCAAATATACCTTATATTATTTTTAATGATTTAATTGTGAAATTATACAAATTATTCGAATGAAATTTATTTGCTTATGCCGGGATTTGAAACCGTGGCCACCAGATTTATAGTCGAGGGCTTAATCCCTCGACCACAGAGGCCTTTCAATGCAATTTCTAGGAAGCCTAACATTGATAACATACGGATTATAGAAACAGAGAGAGATATGACATAGAAGCATGCCGACTGCCGACTGTGACTGATGTACGATTAGACCATAAAAGCGGTGGGTTGAATGCATATTATGCGTTTGTGTGTAGGCAGGAACAACGGCAGGACGCCATTGTGCATCGTTGGGAATTGCAGCAGTATGATGTTTGTGTGTGCGGTTTCATATTACTTTCTGTTATCAACTCGAGCGTTCGCGTTAATATTTGAAATACACGTCCAGCTTCCGGGAATTCGGAGCGTCCGATTCTGAAATTTCCCGCCCGTATAAAATAATCATTCCTTTGAATTTTTATAGAAAGACACTGTAAACTGATTATCGTGTAAGAAATACATTGAATGCACCTATTTTTAACCGTATTATTCCTTATTTTAAGGATAAAAAAATCGAAACATTAATAAACGCATGAATTCTGAGTATTATTTAATTTAAAATTGGTGTACGTGGTACCTTATTAATAATATAATAATAATAAACCTTTTATTCTGGACTTCTGTTAGGTATATGAATATTAGACATGTTTTGTTTGTTATAATATATCACGAAGCTCAGTTTGCCTCTTGGAATAGGCCTCCTTTAACATTTTCCATTGGGACCTGTCACGCGCTACTCTTCTCCATTGATGTCCAGCCATGAGTTTTAGGTCGTCTTCTCATCTTATGTGTTGACGTCCTCTACTTTTCTTGCCGTCTCTGGGTTACCAGTCAGTGACATTTTTGCACCATTTCTCTTGTGGATCGCGGATCATGTCTATCTCCATTTTTATTGGTCTATTCGGGTAACTATATCGGCAACTTTATTTTTCTCCCTTATTATGCTACATCTCACTCTGTCCTGTTTCCTTATTCCTGTGAAACTTCTCTCCATAGCCAACTTTTAGCAGGTAACTTTTTGCAGAATATTAAATATTATGACTTCAATATGATTTCTATAGCCTCACAGATATGAACTTGAATATGAACATGCATTTTTTAAATATGTAATACTTGATTACACAAAATGAATAAGGGATGATAGTAGCTAGATTTTCTAATAAACATGGCACGCGAACTTTTGAATACATTTTACCACTTATATTTAATATGCTGCCATATGGTTAGAAAAAATGTTGTTCGACACCGAAATTTGCGTTATTGTTAAAAACATGGCTATTGGAATCAGATTTTCCATATTGACTGACTCCTTCCTAATGTAATTTTTTTTTACGTATTCTTAATATTTTTATACTTATTTATGTTTTTATTTTATTGCATTTTATAAAATTTCAATATTTGACACTTTGTATTGTAATATATTCTTGTTTACACTGTTTTCTGCCGACAAGCTACTTGCAGCAGCTTTGGAGGTGTGATGTGAAAATGGAAAAAAAAATCTATTTTCTGTATTAAAAAAATATATATAGGTAAATTAATAATTTGTAAGGAAAAATATTTCTTTAATTTTGATTCGTAAAATATATATAACAAATAATTCAGAAGAGATGCGAGATATCTCTTAATGAAAAGTAAAAACTCAAAGTAATCTTTGTGATTAATCGAAGTATACAACGCATGGAAACTTTTGAAATAATTCCAATAAAAGTTATAGAATATCACTATAAATTGGCCACATTTTGGCCAGCGAACGCGTGAAGTGGCTTGCAAATTGGCCAAACGTAGCCAAAAATGATCCAGCGGTTAAATTCGGTTATTTTCCTGACATACGTGAACCAGCCACATAACTTATAACTACAGTAGAGCCCTGTTAAAACGCTGATAACGACATCTCAGCTGTAACGAGCTAAAATCTCCCATGATTTAATTTACTCAATTTTCCGGAATCGTTTACGGTTATACCAATAACCTCCCGGATGCGATCCTACTAAATTTTGCAGGCAGAGAAACACTACAACTTTCGTAATTAAAGTTTCGTCGGTCTCCTCAATTCTCGGAATAATAGACGAACATGAACAGTTATAGGCGACTGATATTTATAATTACATTTCATCGGAATACGGCACAACTAATCAAGATGAAACTCTCATCCTGGTGAAAGGTTTCCGTTCAGAATCGAAACGTTGCTTGAAATGGCATTAACCGTGTTTGGTTAATAGATCCAAAGGCGAAGTTTTATGCTAAGTCACTATTTTAGATTAGTGTTTGATTTTGTACTTTTTCAGTAGAAATGTTTTAACGCTTTTAACAAATAGATTTCATAAAATAAACGTTTATGGCTAAAATTATCTGTGATAGTTTTAATTGATTTTTTTTTTGTTTCATATAAAATTTTTATTAACAAAATAAACTAAATCCACCTTTGTGATTTTATAGGCTAGGTTTGTAGGCTAATAAATACAGTTTCCATCGGTGATTCAATCCAATATAGTATTTGTTAGCCTTTCTTGAAAGATTTGAGTTTTTTAATTGACAAAACTATTTATTCATATTCATATTGCTTGTGTACGCAGGGAAACAGTATTTTTTATTATTATTTCAAAGCATAACTTGTAAAGGCGCTCTTGTGAGATGTCTTGAAGAATTTCAATTGCCTTCGGATTGTAAGCCATATGATGTAAAACAAATCTCTGCTCACAAATATCAGTGTATATAATTGAAAATTCAATAAATTAAACAAACATGTTTGTGTACACAACTTATATAATCACAATTATCGACATGTTCATGTTAGTATATTATTATATACATAATCATATTATCCTGACGAAGAAAAATGTCGATATTTGTGATGTAAGTGGTGAACACGAAGTTATTTATTTCATTTAATTAAAAATGACGCCATACAGTGATTTTGCGAAGATTGAAGGAGAAAATTCATTGTTTGTCACTGACAATTAGCATTAATAAGATTGACATAACTCTTATATCTGTATAGGCCAGTTGATTCATAAAACTGAAATAATCACAGAACTTGAATAAGAACCTTCACAGAACGTGATAATTAACTTCAAATTAGTGTCCGACCGAACTTTCGGTTTCGGTTTCGGTTTCGGCCTAGTTTCGGCAAAATAATGGGTTTCGGTTTAGTTTCGGTTTCGGCTGCCATCCAGCCGAAACTACGGCCGAAACCGAAACTGAATTCGGGAGGTTTCGTGCTGCGATCGGATATGTTCGGTGCACTGAGCTGCGAGCGACGAAGTGTCATTTTGCTGCGTTAGCGCTCATAGTCGTGTCAGGACAGTCAGGACTTGTTGATATGCATAAGTTAAATAACATCCTGCTATGTTTTTAGATTTTCACGGCTAAAAGCATTTTCGTTGTTTGTTTTTGGGGTGTTATGCCGTGTTGTGCTACCTCCTTCTTTAGCCAACGTTTCGGACAGCGTTGCAGTGTCCATCATCAGGGCAGATCCGGCAGATCGACGCATAACACCCCAAAATACAAACAACGAAAAAAAAAAATCCTGCTATGCTTATTTCAACATGATTGGATCCCAGATTAAATAATACATATTTGAATTCTGATGAAGTTGATAATTGTGCGCAGATGTCGTTAGTGAAACAATGAGCAAAAGCTGTAATTCTGAGGACCCACAGCTATCTTATATTGTTCATTTAAAAAAAAAATTAAAGAGGAGAAGGGCTATGCTATGCCCATGACGTTTAATGGAAGAAGCTTCTTGTGTGGATAATTGTGATAATCGCATATCACAAGTTAAGCAAATTATTCAAGCCTACTTAACAGAGCCAAGGTTACAAAGAAACGCAGATATTTATTCTTACTGGAATTCTAGTCCATTTCTGTCTTTGACAAAGGTTGCAGTGAAATTCTTGTCGGCTCCACCGATGAACTTTTCCAGTTAACAACTATTTAGTGCTGCTGGTCAAATTTATTCAAACCGGAAAAGAGATTTCTATGGCAAAAATTTTAATAAAATTATTGTTTCTCACTTATAATATTAGATTGTTTAATTATGAATACTGATAATAATTAATAATTAATTCATTAAAATATTAATTAAGGAGCTCTTCACAGTTTTTTTTTAGTTTGAGTTCAATTCTGAATGGTGATCTTACACCAGGGCGATACTGAGAGTATCTTCCACTCTGGAACGTGCCGCAAATATACTATATCATTTTTTATATTAGATTTTATTTTTAATCAATTAATTGTGAAACAACACAAATTAATCAAATGCAATTTAGTTGCGCACGTCAGGTACAAACCCCCGACCTTCGGATTGTAAGTCTAGAGCCTTGCCTCTAGACCACGCCGGCCGTATTTAATAGTCCAGTTATTTGGTTCGAAAAAAAAGGTTACCAGAAAGTTTTCGGGAAGTTTTGAATATTGTTAATTTTTGGCTCTTTTCGAATTCCAAATTTGCCACCTCGTTCTTTGCCTGTCGGATAGTAAAATATTTTGGAGAAATATACGAAAAAACGTGGTGGTGTAGATGGATAATAGTTTGCGGCGCTCGTACGACAAATTATTGATTTTACCAAAAAAAAATGTTTGTACGTTAATTGTAAGAAATTTTCTCTACTTTAATTTTGTACATATTATATTTTTATCGTAAAATGAGTCGGAAAGGAGATGTTGTCAAAAAAAAACTATTAGGCGCCTTTTTTCCAATATGGCGGCGCGAGCGGCAAAGATACGAGCACATCGAAATCTAAAAAATTACCGTTTTTCAAAAACTCCCGGAAAACCTTCCAGGTAAAAACTACCAAATGATTGGGCTATAAGTATTATTATCATAAAAAATATTTTGTTGTTGAACTTCGTAGATAGGTCAATTTTATTTTTATTTTATTGAATTTCATTAAAAAGAGTGCCTTAAAAAATGACCAAAGTTTAGAACAAATTATTTTGTTCGATGTAAGATATAAAGTTTTTTTGTTTACTGTACCTAAACAAATTAGGTAAAAAAAGTAATTGTGTTTTGTACCTATTATTTTATGTTTTTCGTAAATAAAGTTAAAAAGAAATAACAGACCTACCATTTATTATTTTAATATTATTTATGAAAGAGTTCATTTGAAATAAATATACCTAGAATAAGAAGTTATATGTATTTCAAATCAATGTAACTAGAATAAGTATGTATATTTATTTCAAATCATTATTTCAAAAAGCACAAATAATTTATTTGAAATACGAAGAGACAATTTTTGTTATGTTTATTATTAGTTCACATATCCGAGACTTAATATTTAATATAAGATTTAAAAATAAAGCTCGACTGATTAAGATTGATTATTTTTTTCCCATGATTGCATGAACTTATATGGAAGTTTCGGTTTCGGTTTCGGCCGAAACTGTGATCAAGACCGAAATTCGGTTTCGGTTTCGGTTTCGGTCGTAAAAAGTAGTTTCGGTCGGACACTACTTCAAATGTTTGATGAATTGTTCACATTTTTTTAAACAACTCATCCTAAGTGACCAGATCAGGCACGGGGGATACATCAAAGCTAAAGTCATGTTAGTCTCTCAGAAGCTTGGCGTACTGTACAGGGCCCGCAGATACTTTAATAGTATAACTGCTCACCCTGTACAAATCGCAAGTGCGCCATATTGTAGAATTTGGTAGCCTCCTCTGGTCTCGAGCCCCAAAATACCTGAAAAACCATTGACTTTGTGCACTACAGGTATTACAATGGAAGATGCTCCCGGGAAGTAGCGTCGTTGATCTCTTCGCTGGGTTCGAACCCGCGACCTTCGGAGTGGAAGTCCAACGCCCTACCGTTAGACTACGCCGGCCGTCAAAACCGGACGTTACTAGTGCAATAATCCCGTCGTGCGCAATAACCCTTAAAAAAATTGGCGTATTTTGTCAGAGGCTAAAAATATTCCCGCTTTGCAATAAAATCCAAATAAATGGAACATTTGTTAACGTATTCGAAAACTAAAAACTGTTTTCGAAAGGTGATGAAATAGGCTTTCAAATTTATATATTAAAATTTACTATGTATTTTTTAAATAAAACTTTTTTTTTAGAAAACTTTAAAAAGTGTTCAAAATGGCTTACTTTACTTTTTTTTCTAACTAAAATTACTGATAATGAAAAATAAATAAAACACATACTTATTTCAATAGATAAATGAATTATAAACCTTACTGTCACCTCACTTTTTTTCGTTTCATGTAAAAAAAAATCTTAAAAAATTCACAAAGTTCCATAATTTTTTTTCAAATTGCTATCGGAAACTTTGGTTTCAGAAAGGGGTAAATTTTAATTTTTTTGTGGTTTTCTTTTAGATTTGAATATATAGTTTGTTGTATTCTCTTTCCAATACCGTTTAGATCACATTTCTGACTATGATAGTAAGGGAGAAACAACGATTTCTGTGAGACCTATGTGAGCTGGGACAAATATGGTCTCCTGTGATTAAACGGGATAAACCTTATTTGAATAATTTGTGTTGTTTCACATTAAATTAATTTAAAATTATAAAGTATATTTGCTGCAACTTAGAGAGTGGAAGATACTCTAAGTATCACCCTGGTGTAAGACAAATAATAAATAATAGTTCAGAATTGAAATTTTACTTGAAATAGCTTTAGCCGTATTTTGTGACCAGATCTGAATAGTCAGATACTTCACCACTTTATTTTTCCCATCTTCTTCTTTCCACCTTCAGCCTTATAACATACCCTAATTGGGGATGCCATAAACCCAATGTTGTGCGATATTCACATTAAAAAATCATGGAGAATTAACCTATATACTTCTGCGATCATGTTTCAAACAAACTCTTACATTAATACTTGCGTTCTTCCCCTTTCCTTATCTTTTCCCCATTGTTGGTATCTTTCACCTTACGGGATGCCGCATATTACATTAAAAGTTCGAGAATCTACGGCAAAGATTTATCAGTTAACGTTTCCAATAATTTATTATCTACCTACGACTTCTGGAAAATCGGTCTGAATAATTCAGGTCTAGACAACACACTGGAAAATACACAATAAGTAAACACCAATGGATATAATTGCGAACCAATTTGTGCGCAATGCTTTGTCTGACTCGTATATAACTTTATCTTAGACCATACATATCTAGATAATATTCATATATCCATAGAAATGCATAACGGTTAACGGTACGCTAATGAAATTCCTAACGACAGGTTCAAAAGATATAATCTTTTGAAAAAATTCAAGAACCTTAATGAAAATATCATCCCTAAAGGAAAATATATAGTAACTACCTACTCCTATACACGTCTCTTTTAGTATCACCTTTGAGAAAAATGTAGCACGGAGATCCACTGGGAATTTTATTTTTGAAGAGGGAAACAATTACCTTTTCGATTAAATATTATGTAACGCAATTTCATTTTATTTTAAAATTGTGCACAAATTAAAAATCAGAAAAAGATACGGTCACATCTGGGAATTTTTTTTTCTGATTTTTCTACTTCAGATTTTCGACTGTGTTTCGATAATATTATCTTTATTACTAAATAGTTAAGACTATTAACTTTTTATTATAGTTTGTTTAAAAAAATCCCTGTATCTTTTTAATTATTTTAAAAAAGGCCCTGAAGAAATAAAATACTTAAAGGCTTGTGTCTCTTTGGGGATGCTGTATAGAGGAACAAGAGTCACTATCTACATGAAAAACTATCGACATGAAAAATTCTGCGAAAAGCCTGGGAAACGCCGGGGACTTCAGCTAGAATTTTTACTGTGGCGGGCGGGCGGGCGGACAACGTGTGGGCGGTGTGGATGTAATTTTTATACAAATCTTCTTAGTATATTATAAGTTATGACATTACATTTACAGCGCCCTTGAGGTGATTTGAGAAGATCCTTTGAAGCGCTATTAAGTGTAATTTTTAATATTAAAAAAAAACTCATTTGAAATATTTCATTATTTAAAAAAAAGGTTCCTAGTATTACAGATTATATTATTATATATTGATGGCATCAATCGAACCTGGTTGTTTGCAGGTGAACGAATGTAATAAGCGGTAGTTGTTGAATGAAACACTAGTATATATTGAATCATTTGGCGGGTAAGGGGTAACCCGCCATAGCTCAGTGGATCAGAGCACCTGAGGCCCTAGCACGCTCGCTCTATAACGATCGATATGATAACTGTCGGTAACTTCTCATCGTTCCCTAGCATGACTACAGATCGCCAACGAATAAGTGACAGTTCACAATGACTAAGTGTCCTTAACATATTCGACATCAACTGTTGTTTGTACGTTAGCGATGTGCAGTTGTCCTAGGGATGAGAAGTTACCGATAGTTATCCTATCGATCGTTATAGAGCGAGCGTGCTAGGGCCTCTGACCGTATATCAGAAGAACATGGGTTCGAGTCCCGTCGGCGGCATGTATCTTTTCTCGGAAGATTTTTCAATAAGGATGAGTGTTTCAGGCTGATAATTATGGCTTATAATAATAATTGGAACCTTAATTATTCTAATAGTTGATCTCACCAAATCGTACATATAACTGGCTAATCCCTTAACATTTTCCCCAGCGACCCGCGTCAATACAGAACACATCCGTTACAAATAGTAATTCCACCGGTGCCTCTAGTATCACCATTAATCTTACAGCCGTACGTTTGAAATGCCTCAATAGGGATATTGGCTTATCTCAGGCTGTCAAGTATAGATAACACCCTGATGCAGCATGGCAGGCGCTGGGGGCAGGCAATAGGTTCGGTACGCCTCTGGGCAGGATACACAATGTGTTCTCAAAGCTTTGTGCAGTCAAACTAAAAATATAACAGCGGCTTGTACAGGGAAATTTGAATATTATGATAAGGTATTCAAGCATCTGCAGTGGCGTGCCGTGACTTTTACTTTTCTCGATTTCTGGAACATTTATAAATAATAACATTATCATTTGATATTTTAAACACAAAACGTAGTTTTTAAATCGATTTCCAATTCAATTAAATTCATTATTCATTTAAAGAACATTACAAAATTTATATTTCAATTCGTTATTTTTTATTTTTTTTATTTAATGCCATAACACAAAGATTTTTTTACACTGTATTTTTAATAATGTGAGCTTCACTGGCTACTTTACTCGTGCTGAGGCCCTCATTTTACAATTAAATTACAAAATAATTATTATTCAAAGTGTAATTTAAATGTTAAAATTAAAACTAAATTAAAATCAAACTTAAAATTAAAATTAGGAATTAAATCAAAATTAAGATAAGAATCAAAAACAAAATTAATATTACATTTACATTTTTTGTGATATCCATTTTTGTTCTTTAATCCATTGATTAATTTTGCATATTATGAAATGATTTTTGTTTGCTTCATTTTTTATGTCGAGTGTGAGATTGAATGCTTTTATTGCCTGATATTTATGGTGTCTTTGTCCAAAGCTTAATTTTACTGTCAAAGTTTTTATGTTGTTTTTTTTTTTACTTCTGTCTAACTGGTCTATTATTATTAGTTTGTGTTTGTTGGAGTTCGTTTTTTTGGTAAAAAAAAATAGTTTTGTATTGTTTTAATGTATAATTGGCGTATATCTAATACGTCAAACATGTTAAAAAATTGGTCTGTGTCAGATCTTCTATGTTTTTTCAGTATTACTTAAAGGATGGTTTTCTGTGCTATTTCCATATGACCCATAATTGATTTTATTGCTCCTCCCCAGACAATGATTCCATATTTTGTTATGGATTGACAGAGTGCGAAATATATGGATTTCATTTGTTTTATTTTATATATATTTCTTATGTTGAGGAAAATGTGAATTGTTTTATGGAGTTTATTTGTGATTTGCTTGATATGTGTGTCCATTTGAGATTATAGTCAATTATGACTCCTAAATATTTAATTTTTTTCTATAGTAGGGCAATTCCAGATATTGGTATTAATACATTTGGGTATTTGATGTTGTTTGTATAGATTTTTGGTTGTACCCTACTATTTATACTATACGTTGTGAATTTTTTTTTGATGTGTTTAGTGTAAGTGTTTAACCATGTTTTTACATGCGTTATTCTTATTTCTGCTATATTATGGACATTTTCCCAGTCATTGGATTTAAATAGTAAAACTGTGTCGTCCGCATAACTAAGTACTTCTCATATACATATTTCTTTTATGTATATGTAAATAGTAAAAAGAACGGGCCCCGGTATGCTTCCTTGTGGGACTCCGTATTGATAACCGCGATCCTAACCCTTCACAACTCACAAATAACCATTTATGTGTAGTAAATGGCTGTTTATCAGTAGTGCAAAATCCAAAACACGTCCATCAGCACGCGGTTGCATATATCAGATTTTATTCCAGCAGCAAAGCTTTACATCTAAATTGTTCTTCGTTGATGTTAAATATACCAATATTCGAGGTGGTTCTATGTAAAAACAAGAAATCTATCCTCACTGGCATGGCCATTGTCAATTTAGTTCTGCAAGCTGGGAGATAAAATAGTCTATGTTGTCGGTGACGTAGATAACCATCGGGAACTTAGAAACTAATGCTCTCACTACTATTCAAACCATCCACCAATAAGTCTGAAGAAATGTGATACAATGTGCATATTCCTTTTGACGCGTAGTTGGTTCATCCCAAGCATGCGCAAGAGAAAGTCAGTAGAATAGAGCCACAAGTAGTAGCCATATTATTAACTATAGATATTCTATATGAAAAGTAGATAAACAGGGCAGCAACAAAACAGAACAGAAAAAAATAATAGCTAGATATTGTTGAATTAATTTTAATTTTTTTATACTTTTTTTCTTCAAAGTCCAGTTTTGTCATGTAACTGTTGAAACAGCTGAAAGTCCAAAGACAGCAAGGCTTTCTTATTATTCTAAAGTAACTTTTAAAACCACCCAAGTTAGTTGTTTTGAGCCCCTTAAACATAAAATCGTGGGGTAATTATTACAACTAGGTAACTCTGAATAAGCTTTGTTGGAATCTTCGAATATAAGATGATAATCAATCTGATAAATTGGTTATTATAATTATTGTATATTTATTCTGATAAATCATAGATTTGTGTTTTGGGAACCGTAATACTTTTATTTTGGATACAAAAAAATGGCTTATGATTTTTTTATGTTACACCTAACAAAAGTTCCAACTGCTCCCGTCTGGAGCCAATGAGACTATGGCATCCCCAATTAAGCGGGGAAGGGAAGGAGATAGGGAAGAGGAAGGTGGGGAAGTACCTGGCTATTCAGATTGTAAAACACCCTCGACTCTGTGCAGAAACGGGCGGTCCGATTGATAGATTCTCCCGTCTTTACAAACAGATTGCAATCTTTAGAGCACAGGCGTCGGGTGTGAATGCTGTCCTTGTTCTACCGGTATTTCAATGGAAGATGCTCCGAGGAGCTAGCGTCATCGATCCCCTCGGCACCGGTGCATAGTCAGGAAACACGCCAAACGCGCGCCCAACATATGTACACGGTTGACATTTGTCACATGCGAACGGGACGCTTCTACAACTCGTTCTTGTGTTCAACAGCTCGGCTGTGGAATGATTTGCCGGCCTCTTTGTTTCCTCCTTCCTATAACATGGGTCTCTTCAAGAACCACGTTCACTCCTTCCTCTTCTCAAAAAGACCCTCCTCACAGCATTTTCAAAGATGACATAGGCCCTGAGGGAAATTATTTTCCTCAGAGCCTCCTGTGTGGAGTTAATGTAAAAAAAAGTCACTAAACAGGACTAAAACCATTTCAAGCAACGTTTCAATTCTGAATAATGGTCTTACATCAGGGCGATACTGAAAATATCTTCCACTGTGGAACGTGCCGCATATATAGTATACAATATTTTTTTATTTATTAATCGTGCAATAACACAAATTGATTAAATAAAATTCATTTGCGCACGCCGGGTTATAACCCGCGACCTTCGGAATAGGAGTCCAAAGCCTTACCCCTGTACTACGCCGGCCATTCCTAATTTAATATAAACCCTTGAAGAATTTCGTTTCAAATGACAATGAAAAAAAAACAGTTTCACAAACAATTTTCAAACCCTCAGTATCCGTGTCCGTAAAAAAGTTTCAAACTCTCAGTGTCCGTGTCCGTAAACAATTTTCAAACTATCGGTCTCCGTGTCCGTAAACAATTTTCAAACTCTCAGTGTCGGTGTGAAGAAGTAACGGCCCGCCCCTGGTTTTGGTATACACACTTTGCATGATCGACTGAGCTGATACGAAGCTTTCAGAATATGGACAAATATTATGAAATGCTAGTGGCGTAATGAAAAGAGGAATTTTAGGTAGGGATCTCGGATAGCAAGGCAAATGCTATCCGAGACACGTTCTAATTTTCTGGATATTCGGAGAGGTCCAATATGAGAGGACTTTTGTAGAGCTATTAACACTGCCTTCATATTATATGTTTTTTCATAGATATAAAATGTTATCTCAATTTGGGAGGCGGGAATGGGTACCGCCGCCCCGGGAACCATTTTTTGGATAACCAACACCTCCGCCATAGGTCACCCCAAGCGGTTTGCTACGTTTGGTGACTTACCAGGTGTGCCCGGGTTCATGGAGTAAGGTTTGACTAGGTCTTGGCAGCGGATGATCTAGATATACTGAACGCCAGATTTCCACCCAACGCTCATACTTTTTTCCTTCCCAGAACTTCCCGGAACTCTCCTTCCTTTCATCAGGGCCTCCTACTGTAAAAAAAATCTGTCTATCCTTATCGATCTTCTAGTTGACGTCATTGACATTTGAGATGCAATTTTATGTTAAAGTTTACCCTCTATCTGCTATTGGTATATGTTGGTTTTCTTATCTCAAAAATTTGTATTTGGAGATGACTGAAAAATCAACTGGACTTTCGATATTTGTAAATAGAATAATGTGTGTGTATTTCATATCACCTCTTCCCCATTCCGAATATTTCAACCTCCTTTGTGCCCAGAACAATATATAGAGTCAAAATGCAAACCAGCAATAATCGATGAGCTCAATTTCATTTTTTGAACTTAAAGTACCTATTTATATTAACTTAATAAAAACTTAATTTATTTCAGTTAATAAATTAAACACAACATTTATTGATTCTGAGGCGGTACGAAGTTTGCCGGGTCAGCTAGTTTAAAATAAATTTTGGGTATTCCAAACAACAACGTGCGTGGAGCGATTATTTTCAATAATGTTAAATTACTATCGGAAATTTTGGTACTTTTTTGTACATTAACTCTACACAGCCAGACGTTACGGAAAAAAAAACCGGTTCATTCGAATTACCCTGGAGGTGGGGGTTGCGATTGGAGAACTTTTTAGGTTAAAATCCAAGTTTTAAATACGAAAATGGCTGGATCCTATAGAAATGACTTACATTGTCATTTATCGTCCATCCATTTTGGATAAAAAAATGGAGCTAGATTATTTGAAAAAACGAGCTAAAATTACTTATTTGGAACTGACATGATTTTGGAGCTAAATCTAGCTCTAAAGGAACTGAGTTGACAAAATTGTGCAAACAAACAAACTATAATTAAAATACATTAACATAAAATATATCAAAAATAAAAAGGTTCTATTCCCGGTTGCGACCATTAGGTTTTTATTTTTTCTATCTTGTTCTTTTTCATGTTTCGTTTAGATTTATTAGTATAATCTTCTTCTTCAATGGGATATTGTACTTTTTATAAACCTCCCTTTTTTCTCAAATATGTCAATATATTCAACTAACCCTCTATTTCAAACCATTACGGTTACACAATAAATATAATAATATTTCTAGCACAACGATAAAACAAAGGTTAAACTAGTTTCACGTAGATACATAGTGGTTTGGCGCGGCGATCCTTTCGGAAAAGTTCGGGCGATTCCGCCGCAATCACTCCCCGCGGACATTTTTACGGCGGTCCGTGATCCGAAATGGCCCGGTCTTGTTCAGAAAGTGCCCTCCTTCTGACCGTCCATATGTTTCCTGGTAGATATTTCACGAACACGACTGGACCGGCATTCGAGATGTATGTGAACCTTCCAACAATTTGATAAATAAAATTCGGAATGCTGGGAATGAAGTGGGATTCTGTTGATCTCTTCGACACGTTCAAATGAGCTGAGATATCTTTCTCAGGGCTTTCCTCGGTCTCTGTAAAAACATAGGTCAAAATATCGATGGCCTAAAGACATGGTTTTGGCGGACAATATTATTTTGAAACCTGTGGGGCTACCACTTTCCCATTTAGGATACATTGTGAGAATAAAAAAAGTTGGGAAGACATGATTTGAATTTTTTACAAGAGGACACATTAGCGACGGCTGACAGTGGGGGCAGATGGAGTGATTGCAAAGAAGACATAGTAAAGGTAGGGTAAAGTAGGGAGTAAATTTAGTAATCCATGCTTCTAATACTAACAGCTGTACGTGAACTCCTCATGGGTCTTAAAATCTTCAGATTTATTCATAACTCCAATATACAGTAACAAATTACAAAAAAATATGGTTAGTGGCATTGCTTCGCACGCCGGGTACTCGCTAGTGCATTTGTATCCCAAATCCACATGGAAAGTATTTCTAAAATCCATAGAATATTATTTATATTATTCAGGTCACCAGACTTTATGTCCGGGTTAAATTTTCCCCACAATATAAGTATAATTAATACAAAACAATACAAGAAAAACATGTTAACCTTCCAGAGTACCAAATGGCAAAATAATTCACCGGCTCCAGATATTTTCATATCAGAGGGTTCGGCTCGGTGAAACATTATTTAAAATTTTTTAATAATATTAGGAATTTTTCATTATTATTTCTATCATCCTTTGTGGAGAATGACTACTTTGCTAAACTTCATTGCTTCTGAGATAGATATTTTCAATTTACACAAAAATGACTTTACTAACTAAACTAACTAACTAACCATCACGCCGTTTCTCCGCAGGGGTAAGCAGAGAGAACGGACCGCCAAACAACTCGGTCTTGGCACACACTCCTTGCCTCATTCTCATTCATTTATATTCTCATACATACTCTTATATTATTCTGACTCTTGACATGGCCCGACTTAAGTATCTGATTTACTTGATCGTGCCACGTCTTCCTTGAGCGTCCTCGGCTTCTTCTACCATTCACATTCGCGTCATAAATTCTCTTTACACTCCTTTTTTCATTTATTCGCTCAACATGTCCAAACCATCTAAGCGTCCCTTTCTTAATCTTACTTATTACGCACACATCAGCCTTGCATTCTTTTCGGATCTCCACATTCCTCACACGATCATACATGGTTTTACACACATACGCCTCAGGGATCTCATTTCTACAGCATTCAGTCTACTTTCATCCTTTCTCTGCCAGTTCCATGCTTCGCTGCCATACATCAGGGTAGGTACCAGTACTCCATTGTGGACTGCTAGCTTCGCTTCTGTAGACAACTTTTTGTTCGCTCCAACGGCGTTCAATGGAGTTACCTGCATTCACCCTTCTTTCAATATCCTTATCAGTCTTCCCATCTCTCGTAAGCATACTTCCCAAATTTGGCTTTTAGATCGCAATAAATATATTCTTTAACATAAGGCTTCATCCCATGTAAAATTATTGATGTACTTACCTATGTAATTAAATGTATGTATTTTAAACTGTAATTTGTGAAATTTAATTAGATTATATTGTAATATTTTTATTAATGAAGATAATATTAGCGAAAGTCAATCAAAAATCCGAAACAGAAAAATCATTATATATTTTAATTAATCTTCATTAATTAAAATATTATAATTTGAGGTTTAACTCTTTAAGTTAAAAAGTTAAAAATAAAAATAGATTATATTGTTTTTCACAATAAATAAATTAATAAAATAAATACCATATGCTTCAAAAAACTACTCCTACTCCATTGTGGACAAAAAACTTAACCAGTATGGAATATAATTTTTCCGGCCCTGTTTATAAAAGCGTGTGGGTTTGTGTGTTCACATGGTAGCGCACACACCCACATAATAATAATATTTCCCCGCGAGATGAATTACAGCAAAGTATTTGCGAATGTTGCGGCCTTCACATAAAAAATACCCGAGTTTGGGAAGTTTCAAAACCTTTTTCATTCTATATGATGGCCATGATTTTCAGAATCGGGTTGAAATAGTGCCAAGTCGCGCGCAAAATTATTTATTAACTATTTGCATGGAATAAATTTTGTTGAATTTAAATTATGTATTATTTAAAATAGGGTGTTTTATACTGCCTTCCCTTTAATTTTGGTATCAGAAAGTGTTTTTTCTAAAAAGGAAAAACCTCCGAAACTTATTATGTATTCAAATTTGAAGTGAAAAAATCCATGTGAATATTATTTTTTCCATTTTGTAATGATGAAATCCGCATTTTGTCAATCTGGATATAAATTTGTAAACCATTTCCACACGTAGATATTAATTTGTGAAGCGGGTAGGGGTGCCATCTCCCCTGGAACCATTTATTGGATAACCAAAAAATCTGCCATAGATCACCCCAAGTGGTTCACTAGGTGACTAACTGAGGTACCCGAGTTGTTTTTAGGTCTTGGCGGCGGATCCGCCTCCCTAAATTCCTTCCCAACCCTCGTACCTTTTTCCTTTCCAGAACTTAGTATCCTTCCCTTTAAAAAGATTCTCCACACAGCATCCCCAAAGATGATACAGGCCCGGAAGGAAAAAAAATCCTCAGGGCCCACACAGCATCCCCAAATTGCGTGGGGTAAAAATTGTTAACGACCGTATGAAAGAGATGGCATGAGAGAGCGATATTAATGGACTGTAAAAGTGAGTTGTCCAATGTCTCTTCTTTATCACATGTTTTTTGATGTATTAATTCCAGAAAGAATAAAATAACGTTTTCACTTATTTGACTAGAAATACGTTTATCTTGATTTTGAACTAAATATATTTTACATTACTCTGTACACGGAGAAAAATGTTATTCGAAAAAACGATCATTTTAATAGTAAAAACGGGACTGAAGTTCTTACGAACAAATTAACAGTTCAATGTTTATTAGCGGGAAAATGTAAAAATTTGAAATGAACTTTGAAACCCTGTTAATTTGTACGTAAGAACTTCAGTCCCGTTTTTAACCGTTTTTACTATTAAAATGATCGTTTTGTCGAATAACATTTTTCTCCGTGTAGGTAGTAAAATATTATTCTATTTCACTATTCTGTTTGAATAAAAATGAATGATTTTTTTTAAAACTCTCCAGTCTATTTTCGTTTTTAATGGGTCGCGAAGGCAATTACATAAGTTACCCCCCTCGTAACCAATGGATTGCTTAATGTTTAATTTTTATGTTACTTGAGGTAATACTACATTGTGTTCAATTACAGTCTCTTGAAAATTATTTAGCCATCGGTTTGTTGTTTCTGTTAGAATTTTTTTTATATTTTTATTTTTATTTTTTACCCTTTCCTTAATTCTATCGTGTGGCGGTTTTCCACAATGAGTGGCTGTACACTCCCAAACTCCCAAAGAAAAACTACGGCGAGCAAAAATCATATGGATTAAAATATTACTACATTTTTTCAGTGTGAGACTACTCCATTTCATTTGCCAATAGGAACAAAAAGTAGTAAAGTCCATATTAAAAAAAAATCCTTTGAAAAAAAATTGGCAACACAGCGCGGCTTCATTTGTGCGGTTCCTGGAACGCACGAACGGAAAATATTTTCAGTGAATAAACCTACCTATGGGATATTTAATTTCATACAACATAAATATGGTTACGTTTTTAGATTTTCACGGCCAAAAACATTTTCGACGGATCTGCCCTGATGATGGACACTGCAACGCTGACCGAAACGTCGGCTAAATAAGGAGGTAGCACAACACGGCATAACACCCCAAAAATAAACAACGAAAACACATAAATGTGGTTTCGAACAGTGCCGACATGTCAGAAGTAACATTGACTTATTTCTGTGTTTTGTTTCTGTTTCTTTATTGAATCGCTCGTGAATGATTTTATATATATATATATTTTTTTTTTTGACATTTAATATTTTTTATTGTTTTGACATTTAATATACAAAACATATTTATAAAACACTGTTTTTAAATTATGCATAATATTGAGAGAGGGGTCAAAGGTTTTTAGGGGATTGTATTTAATCTGCAATAAAATTGCATTTTAATATATTTGATATAGGGACAACAAAAGTCTTAAGCTATTAATTGGAAAACAAAAGCAAAGATGGAAAAATATTTAAAAAAAATATATCATTTTTAATATTACTTTAGAAAGGACAGAGATGATTTAAAAATGATGGCTTTCTTCTGCTAAAATAAAAAAATACGTCTTTTTAAAAAGTGCACAAGGAATTTGATGATTTAATAATATGTTCTTGAGGTGATTTCTCATAAAAAATGGCGCTCTGCAAATTATTCAATTATTATTATAATTTTTAAAGTGGATGTTGACGGTCTTAAAAATAAACGTGTTTCATATTTTACATAACTGATAAACAACCATTAATGATGAATGTATCGGAAGTGAATGTTTGTCAATTGTGTAAAATTTTAACAGGTTCAGAAGTTAATAAAGGGCAAATGCGTAAAGGTTTTAAAAAAATATATTAATCCAAATGCTTCTTTTAGATAGAGCTTGAAGAAAATACAAAATAGTATACAGACACAACGTACCTAATAAATTTTGATTAATTAGATTTAAATAAATAAATATAAATAAATAATCATTTTTTATTGATTTCTTACACAATTACAAATTTAAATTTATTACATGTAAGAAATAATGTCATATAAATATATTACAAAAAAAAGTTTATATGTAAAAGAAATTTCAAAGAATGTAGCAATTTCAAAGAATAAAAAAATTCCAGGCAGTGGTGATGATTTCGTCAATGTGGAGAGACTCTTTCAAGAATCAAAAGAATTTCTCTTTTGAATCTCTCCTTACTGACGCCAAATATATCAATCTCGGAGGAGATTAGGTTCAGGAGCAATATACTCCTCCCTGCCGGGAGAATCATTGGCAGATTAGTTCTACAGGCAGGAAGGTAGAATAATCTATGATTACGCTGTCTAAGATAGTCATCTGGAACATAGAGACCCACGCGCTCCAAAAATTTCAAAATATCTTACATGTGACTACTGGAAAACGTGTCCAAAAACACCGTTTTTCCGTGTTTAACCTTTCGAAAACGATTCACGTTATTTACTTAATAATTAAAAAAAAAAAAAGCAAACGCTTTTGAATTCCAGAAAACATATTATTTTACTAATTAATACCAGCAAGATCATTCTCATAATTCGAATATACAATCAGAGCAAGGGCGTCATATTGTTCTTCCTGACCCCACATGCGTAATTATACGAGTTGAAAACTTTAAATTGCGCCACTGAATATTTATGATTGTGTGACTCTGATCATTGTTCCTATGAACTCTTCGTTGGTTTGTTAATTTGAGCTGGGTGGAATGAAGGCTTAACTTTAGTGATTTCATTAGAATAATAGAATAATTATCCAAGTTCAACCTGGATATGTGTTTCACTGAACAGATTATTTCTAGAACTATTGAACACTGTCGCTAACGTTACGTTTGTCAGATTCCACAAAATCTAACTGCAATTCCTAGGTTGTCATTATTCTAGCCATTGTACTATAGAAAAAAAGAAAGGGCTTAAGATTAAATTTACTTGAATAACTAGAAATCAATAAACGAACAAAAGACCCTAACATAACACTAATTAAAAAAATAAGGAAAATAATTTATCCACCCTTTCTTAAAATGTTTGCAAAACCTAAACAATATAACACATCACAATTCATGGCAGTAACGACATTTAATTTAATGCGAGATAACATATTTTAAAGTACTCTACATGATGGAGAATCTATTGGTACAATATTTTCTCAGAAAATTGGTTTAACCGGCAATAAATTAATTTATACACCTTCAAAATTGAGAATTAGAATCGTATAATTAAGCCCTCTCAAAGTGGTAACACCACAGTTTGAAAATGGGCTTGTAAACCTAAATACCTGTCACAACTATAAATACTAAAATACTACAGAACTTAATAATAACATTATTAAGTTAAATGTTTAAAATATATATATATTTCTACGAATTAAAAACGAAAACGAATGAAAGAGAATTTGAGGTTATGAATTCTATATTTTAGTTATGACATAAAAATCGCAAATAATTTATGCATTGATAATTTATTATAACTTTTTATTCTAATAAAAAATATGTCATAATAAACTAAATTTTATAATAAACCTTGCGCGGACCCCCAAATCAATTTTAATTTTCCACGGATCCCCTGAATGATCCCGGGGACCCCTAGGTGTCTGTATGAACTACTTTGGGAACCACTGCACCTAAGGAATTGCAGCCGTTAGGTGTCCACAAGACGTAAGGTCGGTAATTAGACTAAGATTACCAAAGCTTTAAGGGTAATTATTTTCCTGGGGGCATCTCGTGTAGAGTTCATGTAAAATAAGTTCAATAATGAATAAACGGTATTTGAAAATCTTACCTGTTGTAAGAGTAATTTTATAATCTTACTTGAGGGACACAAACACGTCTACAATACACTTCTGTAGGTGAATCTCTCCAGTGACTAATCGTGTATTTTGCTGGTGAAATTTTGCCATTCCACTGCTGCATAATAAATATTTTGTGGGAAAGGAACGTTAATGTTATGTTTACACAGGAATGTGGTGTTGATTCATTACACGGAAAAAATATATATAGCTAAAATTCGTCAAAATGATGAGCATCACATGCAAATCTACCTGTAATAAATTTTGAATGCTTCTAATAGCCGTCACGTGTCAACTGTCTACTGTAACTGGCGCCAAAAATATAAGTAATTCGGTTGTCAGCGTTGTTAGTAGTTTTTCTTCACGAAGTCAAAGAAAAATGACGACTTTTCACAATAATTATAGTTATGTATTCATTGTATTGTTGAAAGAAAGCGTGATAAAATTATCAATTCTTATATTTTTTTGTTATGTTTTTACTTACATTACTAGCCCTTTAGTAGAAGATATTTTCAAATACTTTGAAAGATAAAATTTAAGGAAGTCGTACAGTTTTATTAAAATATGTTTATTTTTGGAAAAGATACGTAGATGACATTTTTATGTATGAACTAGTACTAATAGACAATTAAAAAAATTTGAAATTTCATTTTTATTATTATTATTATTAAACTCAACAAAAAGATAAATTCACGTTGGTAAATGTATTACATTATCTATCATTGGATATGGATATTAATGGATAATTATTGTTCTGAATTTTTAATCTTTATTTTGGTAAAAAAAAATGGGTTAACAAATTTTACATTCAGAAACAATTAGAATATTTGTGAATTAGCTAATAAAACATTATTAATAACCAAATATTGTTTTAGTATCGCATACATTTATTATCATATTAATACCTTTTTTAGTACTGTAAGGTACGTGTACTTACTTTATTTTTGATAGTTATTTTTGTTTTTTAGACTTCTTAGTTATTCTTGTGTTAATTAATAAATGTTTTTGTACTTATTTGTTTGTACTTGTTTATCTATACTTGTTTTATTTACTATTTAATTTTCATTTTATCCTTACGAAGAAACCAGTGATTTCGAAATACGTTGATAATTTTGATTTAAAACGGTGGTGAAAATAAATTGATATGGTTTTATTTAATAGAAATGACGCTACCGAGCGATTATTGAAAATTAAATTGAAATACTAAAAGTGGGAGATTTCTAACAATGAAACTGATTCCTCAGTTTTGTAATATTTATGTAAAAAAAGCAGATCGCCCCGATAGCCCTTAAACTTTTTTTTATGTTTTTCCATATTTATTTTTGGTTTCATCATTAAAAAAATCACACAGTTGTATAAGAATATTTAAAAAAAATATTCGTTTGATGTTATAGAAGGGGGGAGGTGTTCCAATTTTGGTACGGTAGGGTTATGGGCGCCCAACAAGTGTCATCTTTTTTTAAAACAGTGCTTCAAAAACGTACACTTCTCGAAGAAAGTTATGACTATGACAAATTCGACCAAATAAGCAAAATTTGCAAACCACCACCAGTAAAGGCAAATTCTGAGCTCACTTATCTAAATTCTGGTGATAAAAATGTCGTTCGAATTGAAAATTTTCCGAGGCCACTGTTTCAAAATGAAGAAGAACGAAGACTAACTGATGACAATATTCATGACCACTCGTCATCAGCAAAATATTCCACAAATGCTACATTTTGAAAATGTGACCCCGAAAATTTTTAAATTCATATCTCATTTTTTTTCACCAAAATCTAGATCAATGGCCACTACTGGTGGTTACGAGTAAATTTTGCTTATTTGGTCACATTCGTCATTACTTTCTTACAGAAAGGGCAATTTTTATTGCACTGAGAAGCAAATGAATTTATTTAAAAGAAAACACGTTAGACGCCCGTAGCCCTACCGTACCAAAATTGGAACAAAAAACTTTCATACCCAAAATTATTGTTAAATTACGTTACATACGATTTTTGTTACAATATAAAAAAACGCTATTTTCATGTTGACATATATTTGTTCATAAACTTTTCGTACTGTAAGGTACGTGTACTTACGTTCTAAAATACAAGTTTTTCGATTTTGTGACGTGCAAATTTTGATTATTTCTTTTAATCAAATAATGACAACAGGTATGCTGTTTGATGTTTAAATCGTAAAAACTAGTACATGTTCAATATCACAAGCCGTAGATAAAGTTATTTTTTAAAACTTTATGCCTATTTACAATTATTTTTTGTTCAGAACCATAATTGGTACGGTAGGGCGATGTGGGTTAAAATACAATTACAAAAAACAACTTAATATACATATTAAAAATAAATGTTCACATTTAGCAAACTCTTTGTGGGAATATATAATTATAATAATGAAAATAAAATAACATTGTTTTAATTCCACATTACTATCTATCTTTAACAAACCGGTTTCGGTTCAACCTGAACCTTCATCAGTGGTGTATTAAAAATATTGAAAAAAAAGAGAGATGTTATTTTATTGTTGTTATTATATTAAAAATAGGTTGAAAATATTTTCAGGTTATTCGTAAACCGGGAATTTTTGTCGTTAATAAAAAAAAATTTAAAGTCATTTAGGCATGTGTGATTGCTTATTGACACCTTTGAGGAAATCACACCAACTTCATTATAACCTGATATCACTGAAATTACAATAGTTATCTACTCTGTGCTTGTTTAGAACAAACTAAGTGCTTATTAGTCATTCCATGACGCCTTCCTTACTCCTTCCAACCCCCATACAACTACTTAACGCTGTTAACCTGACATAAACAAGTCGAGTTAAATTAATTCCCAAGCTAAATTGGAATGAGACGACTTGTGCCGTTCGGCGCTGTATTTTAATTCGGTGATTTAATAATGATGTTTTGATAAGACTGAGAAAGAGCGGAGAATTGCTTTAATTTAAGACGAAAAAGATTATTAGACTTTTCGAATTTAAAAAAAATATATTTTCCTATTTTTATTTACTGAATTTTTTCATAATATAAACAATTTAAAACTTTATTACACTTTTCTATTTCATTTAGACTGACTGGACTTGTTTTAGACCCGTCACGTCCATCTTCAGGCTGATATTGTTACATTGACCGTACCTATTTATAAGCATTTGTTCGCAGCACCCTGGAATATAGCTCCATTATTTGGGCCCCTTCTGAAAGAAATCGTATCCTGGAAATAGAAAAAGGACTAGAAGTTTATACTTATAAGTTTTACTTGTACATGAGAGAATACACATAATATTCATTCATTTGATGGCCAGTGTGGCGAGAGGTAAAGCTCTCCACTCCCAATCTGAAGCCGTGTTTGGTGACTAGATCTAAATAGCTAGGTACTTCCTCAACTTTCTCATTCCCATCTCTTTTCCCTTCCCACTATATTCCGCCTCACAATATATCCCAATCGGGGATGCCATGGTCTCACTGGCTTCAGAAGGAAGCAGTTGAGACTCCATTCTTGTTTCTAATAGGATTGCTTAATTTCATCATCTTAGAAGCCCGCAGAAAACTATTTCTATCGCCCTCACCACAGCTGTAAAATAATAAGATCTCACAATCTTGAAAATAAGCAATAAAATATCCATACAAATACCTCCCTCCCTTCTGAGTTTTATGAAAAATTCTTCAATATCCTCCAAATACCCTTCGATTTCAGCTTCCCCGAGTGAAGCCTTTTCTAGACTCCGTTCCAAGCTGGTTTTTAATATTTTTTCACGCTCGAGTGCTCTAATTTCTTTCTCAATGTTATTATTCATTTTCTAGAATGTTCGGTTTTGTTTATGTAAATCAATTATTGGTAAATAAATTGGATTTATTTTAGGGTTATAATTTAGGTAGTTGGACACTCAAGACCACTTAACAACAAATGTAATAATATCCATAATTGAATAAAATCCCAGTAGAGCACCCCCCCCCCCCCCCTTCCCTAATATGTTTTGTATAAAATCCCTAGGTTAAGAATATTTTTTACGAGTCTGAAGATGGCTTTGACAAGCTGAAACCGGTTACGGTCAATAAATTAAAAGTGTAAAAAGTTTAAAATGTGTTTTATTATACTACTAGCTGACCCGGCAAACTTCGTTCCGCCTCAGAATCAACTGAAATAAATGAAGTTTGTATTAAGTTAAAATAAATAGGTACCTACTCTAAGTTCAAAAAATGAAACTGAGCTGTTAACTAAGCACGACATATTCGGCATACTAAACCATTGACAGTTCGAATTGATTCAAATTAGTTCGACCAACGCACATTATTTGAAAAGCCGTTCCATACAAAATATATGAAAAAAATAATTTTCTTCATAATTAATTTTCCCGTGATTTTTTTGATGTTTTAATAGTTATTCTGTTAATCGGCACGAAGACAAATTCAACAAATCAAAGATCATAAAAGTCGGTTCAGCCGTTCTTGAGTTATAAATGGTGTAACTAACACGACTTTGTTTTATATATTATAAGATTATAATGGAATTCCACCACGAATTATCAGTTTCAAAAATAGAAATATTAAAAAATGGGTAAATGTGATTCCAACCGTCTTATAGCTGGCATTACAGTATAACTTAAAATGGCTTTCTGCGTTTAGTTTTGTTGTAGCCGTCAATTACCAAATACTAAGGACTACTGAGCTTGCCCCGTCTTTATTAATATAAAATGGATTTTTGTGAATTACAAATTCCTCCGCAATAAGACGTGCTCCTTTCGTTTTGGGTCTCCACATGACTTCTGGAACACATCCATACAAATGACCGGTTTCAATTAAATGCTCGGCAATCGTCGATTTGCTAAAATATCCGAGTTAAAGAGTCTAAGCCCATTCGTACATGAAGCTACTTCCACGCGACTCGAGCTTCATGTGGCAAACAGACCTAGCTATAAAAGCTCAAGCGTTATTTGGTTTGGCGTATTTCGGTATATCGGTTGCCGTACATTCCCAATGGGAATATAATATATGACGAGCGATATGCTGAAGTAGGCCAAGCCAAATAACGCTTGAGCTTTTATAGTTTTTTTTTTTTTTTATAGAGAATACCTCACAAGAGTCCCAACTGCTCCCGTCTGGAGCCAGTGAGACTATGGCATCCCCAATTGGGGTATGTTGTGAGGCTGAAGGAAAGTGGGGAAGGGAAGGAGATGGGGAAGAGGAGGGTAGGAAAGTACCTGGCTATTCAGATCTAGTCACTAAACACGGCTAAAGCCATTATTAAGCAACGTCTCAATTCTGAATGGTGGTCTTACACCAGGGCGATACTGACAGTATCTTCCACTCTGGAACGTGCCGCAAATGTAGTATATATTATTTTTATTAATTAATTGTGAAATAACACAAATTAATCAAAATAAAATTTATTTGCGCACGCCGGGTTCGAACCCGCAACCTTCCGATTGGGAGTCAAGTGTTGTTACCACTCGACCACGGTTGACAGCTAGGTCTGTTGGCCCCTTCATGCGAATAACACACGTGAGTACCCGCCATACTATTTACAGTGCGATGCGTAGCATATTAGGTCCCGCATAAGAGACAAAAAAACCAACAATCATTTTAAAATCTTACGATTATTCCCAAATATGTATAACAAACTTCGCGCTTAAATGGTTACCTATGAATGGCACATTTAGTAAAAACTTAGTATATAGTTATTAATTAAAAAAATAATAATAATTCAAATTGCATTTGGCACTTTACACACTTTGGTTCCTTAGAACAGGCAATCTGCCTAGCTAGGAACCAATATCGACCTAAAACAACGTAATAACACTTAAATTATATTCATTTTAAATATATTCTCTTATTATGTAATATTATTTCTGTTATTTTGGCTTTAAATGTATCAAAAGTAAATAAATAAATAAAAATAAAATAAATCACAATCACATTTTGTCATTTCGTGAATATTTTATTTAATGGCATAATATTATTCTAACCTAACCTAACCCAACGTAACTTCACGCAAACCTCGCCTAACCTAATCCAACCCTTGCGCCCTTGAGGTAATTTTATCACGAAAATGGAACTGTAGAAATCATCAAAATATTATTTATTATTCTTACAGTGTCTTGGGACAGCTGAATTCCCAAAATAAAAAAAAAAACAAAAACATTTTAGGAATTAAATTACTCGTTCTTATATTATTAAATAAAACCATCTTAAAGGTTATGTCTATTATTCCCATCGCTAATCGAAAGCGATGAAGCTTTTATTATTTTTTATCGACAACAGAAGACGAAAAAATGGCTTATATATGCCGAGATCCTTCTTGGATTAGGGTGAAATTTATTTACCTATTTAGCTGCGTAAATAAATGGCAAAATAAAAATTCCATTTTCCAGTGGTTACAGGGTTAATATATTTTTAACATTTAAAAAGCCTTTGAGTTTGGTACTGAGAAATTGAGTGTCCGAAAAGCCTTGTTCTACGTAGGTTAGATACTTAATATGAGGTTCTGGAGAAAGGATTATGTAAGTTAGTAGTAAAATCATATGCCCTTCTTAGATACTAACATAAAGGCCAAAATTTTCTACGAAATTTTTGTGTTTGATCGAGAATTTCTAAGAATTTCTAATTTTGTAATTGGTTTAAAGATTTTCTTTCGGATTGCTTAGAAATTAGCGTTGAACTTATTTTTTTAAATCCACGTTTTCCTGATAGATGAGGTTCTGAGTAAATGCATGAGAAGAACATTTTTTTAAATTTACAGGTCAAATTTATCGTGCACAAAAGGACAAAAAAATTCCACAAAAGAACTTGAATGTTTGTCCAATGTGTCTTCTTTATCGCTCGAAATTTCACAGTGCGTAAATTAGGTTCATTGGATATTGTTACGCCATCCCATTTCATAGTTTAAATAATTTTATAAAAATATCAACACGTATCGCTTCTCTGATAGTAATTTGATTACATAACGGTGACAAGTGAAAATAAATTACCAATTAAAAATCTGAATTTAACATGTAAAATAAAAAACGAAAATTACTTTTTTAATTTAAATAATTTATGAAAGATGAATAATTGTGTTCATTGTTACACGTCACAATATTATTATTGATCACGGAATATAATAAATACCGTGGTATGATTTTTAATATTCGTTGAGCGGATGAATATTCTATTTTTATTTATTTGTAAGGACAAAATGAACGGTGCATGTCGTAGTAAACACCGGATATCCGATCATTCAATTATCGACATCAAATATCCGGTATTTTCTCCATAGAGGATATATCTCGTCTGGGACGGAAATGGGAGAGAAATTGTGTGATCGATTGATACTGAAAAGCAGCTATGTATTTCTAGTGTTCTCGACAAGTATATAATTTGTCGGAAATACAATGGAATATAATATCTAATATTATATTACAAGGAATCAATCGTACCTTCCAGGTTTGCGAAACTAGTTTGAAAAGTATCCTTAAGATAATTGTAATATATTGTAGTTAGTACATTAAGTTAATTATGATAAATTGTAAGTGCCCATTATACCAGCGATTAAATAATGAATAGGTACCTACAAATTGACGAAACATATTGCATATTGACGGCCTCCGTGGTCGTGGGGTAAGGCTCTTGAATCGCAATCCGAAGGTGGCAGGATTGAATCCTGGCGTAGGATAATAAGTTTTATTTCAAAGTAAATAGAACATTTAGTTTTATTCACGTTTATTGTTGAAAAAACCAACTTGTTTCGTAAGCAATGCTTACTTCACCAGGGTTTATTTAAAGAAGAAATTTTATTCGATTAATTTGTGTTATTTCACAACCAATTAATTTAATATAATATTATAGTATATTTACGGCACGTTTCAGAGTAGAAGATACTCTCAGTATTGGAAAAGGCTTTGGCCGTCTTCGGTGACTGGATCTGATTAGCCAGGTACTTCCCCGTCTCCTTCCCCTCCCCGCTACTTTCAGCCTCACAAGATATTTCAATTGAGAATTAAAGAGTCTCACTGACTTCAAAAGGGTGCAATTAGGATTCTTGTGCGTTATTCACATAGTTTTTTTTGATAATTCTAATTAATCAACATATCTGTATAATTTTATATAAATAAATTATTCAGATTAAATAGTTGCGAGGACTCACACCTATCCAAATAGATTTGTATGTTTTTTAATGAGAACTAGAATAATTAGTTGGAAGAATTATCCATAGATGTCAGTAAGGGCAAATTCCCCTTAGAGCAAGGAGTAATTTAATAAATAGCCTGTTTTTAGGTTTTATTTCTCTCTCAACAATAGCTTCTCGACAAGTAAACAAATAAACTCCTCTGTCTTGGGTAGTTTGGGCTTACTGATATTCACAATGTAATTGGGAATAGTGCAAATAAAAACACAAGTCCTTTTAAGTTTCCTGAAGATGCGTTATTATTTTACAAGTTCCTTCCTCCAAAACTTTTACAATATCAGTTTTGCTACTTTAAAATAAATACTTTTATCAATCGTTTTCCATGTTTTTAATTCTAATAGGCTTAAAAACACATTAACCGGCTGAATTGGGTAAATATCTTAGTAAGATCTTCATTATATAGTTAAATATGACCGAATCAGATAGGGACACATTAGCTCTGTGGATAGAGCATCTGCCCGGAAAGCCGAAGGTCCTGGGTGCTAGTCCCACATGTGACCTGATCTTTTTCTGATTTTTCTGTTTCAGATTTTAGATTGAGTTTCGCTAAAATTGTCTTCCTTAATAAAAATGTTATAATTTGAGGTTTAACCTAATAAGATAAAAATAAAAATGAATTTATTCCGTTCAACACCATGTCTGCCCTCCCCACTGGCATGACCATTGGCAAGTTAGTCCTTAATGCTGGGAGATAAAACAATTTGTCTATGGCGGAGATAACCATTCGATAACATTGAAATGAATGCTCTTCATGATAGCCGATTTTTCAAACCTTCCACGAATCAGTCTGAAGAAAGGTGTAGTCCATCCCTTTTGACCCGTAGATGGTTCATTCCGAGCACACACAAAAAAAGTCGGTAGGATAGAGCACTAACCATTCCCCTATGTAGAGAAATCTCAGGAATTTCGTGTGAACTCTCCTCAACATGAAGGAATACTTTACCCTGTATAACCTCCAAATTAGCGACTCACTTTCAAGTCTACTCCGTACTAAGGAATTGGATAAAATTATTAGAACCCGGGTATCTAATATGTTATGGCCAAGAGCTATATTATCGATTTTGGCTTAATTTATTTTTGGTGTATTTAGTATCTAGTGGCATGTTAATTTTGTAATATCTGAGTTTATTTAAATTTCAGGTTCTATGCGTCTAGGCTTTTACAGCTATGGAAAATTTTACAGCCGCACGTTGCTCTCGGTAGTTTTTGCTGAAATTGAAAAAGTTCTTTTTGAGTGTTTGTTTGTAACTGACTAAGGGGGATTGACCCTAACGGATATTTGGTCGAACAATGGGTTCCCCCACAATTCCTCTCCACCACAGCATGGTAAGTATGTTTAATTATATTACATTATTTTATTATATTACATATGTAAGTATGTTTTATTATATTGCATTATTTTATTATATGTTATATTATATTTCTTATATGATCCCATTTCGTAACCCCTGCCACTCCTCTCAAGTACCTCATTTCAGCAGCTTGGACTCTAGAGCGTGTTTGATCGTTTAGCATCCATATCTGATGGCCGTAAGTGGGCGTCGGGAGGTTTACCGTTTTAAACACTGCCATCTTTGTCTTGATGCTGAGCTCGGCTTTTCTTATCACTGAGCTGTAGAGAGGACATAGCACGATTCTTCGATCAATTTCTCCGTCTTGCCGACCGTCGCTGGAGAATTCGACCCCAAGGTATTTGAACCAGTCCACCTGTTTCAGCCGAGTCCCACCATTAGGGAGTATGTTGCACTCAGTTTGGTCCCTTCCTATAACCATCACCTCTGTTTTTGAGGTGCATATCTTCATTCCACCGCCATACATTCTTCGCTGAATCGGTGCCATTCCAGAGGGTAGACGTCCAGTGGGCCGCCCCAGACACAGTTGGGCGAGGCAACTCCAAAAACTGTGCGAGGAGAGGATAAGCCTGCCATGGACGGAGGCCGAACAATCGGCGCAAGACAGGGACGTATGGAGGAGCCTTGTCGATGCAATGAGTCCCCGACCCGAATAGGACAAGGGGAAGAAGAAGAAGAAGATATATTATATTACATGTACCCCGATTACAGCCTAGTAACAGCGAACAAATTGAGAAACCCACCGAATCAGTATCTTGTATTGTAACTATAAATTGAATTTCTCCAATATGTTATGTACCCCGATTACATTGTTCCTTAATTATGCATATTATAGTACATATACCTTGATAACATACATCATGTATTTTCATAAAAACTCAGACTAATAATTGGGTATACAAATATATCTAAGAAAGTTTTTATTTTTCTGTTGTACAAGTATATAAATACTTTTCATATGTTGTTTTTAATTTACCATCATCAAATTTATTTATTTTTTAACTTGGTACTCTTAGTAGCTTTTTATTATTTTTAAAAACTTTTATTATATCTATACATATAATATTCGCGGACGATACGGTAGCTATATTTGAAGGAGAGGATTGGGCTGAAACTCATAAACATGCTGAAAGTGGAATCAATGCGATAAAACAGTGGCTTGACAAAAATCTACTAACACTAAATATAGCAAAAACTAAATACATAAGATTCAGCTCAACCATAAAGGGACGACCTAGTACATCGTACACAATAAAAACTCATAAGACTAATTGTATTTCCTATAATATGGACTTTAACTGCAACTGTGAAGCTTTGGAATGTGTGAACAACATCAAATATCTAGGTGTTATCATAGACAATCATCTTAAGTGGAAATATCACATCGACAATCTTTCAAGTAGGGTAAGAAAATTGATATACATTTTCTTTGCATTGCGAAACATAATTAAACAAAAAGACCTAAGAAAAATATATTTCGGACTGTGCAACCCCATCTTAACGTATGGTTGTATTGGCTGGGGAGCGTCAGGAAGAACGATCTTAGATCCGCTTGTAAAGGCCCAGAAATCCATAATTAGAGTCATTATGCGTAAACCCTACAGGTTCTCAAGCGACAAACTCTACAAAAAATTTAATGTTCTTGATGTTCGTCAAAACTTCATAAAAAAGATTATTATCCATGTACATAAAAATATAGAAAATTTTAATAAAATTGATCACAAATACAATACAAGAAGTCACAACAGAAAGGATCTCTTCGTCCCAGGGAGCAATACGGCAAAGTATCAAAAGACGTATGCGTATCTGGGACCGAAATTATACAATAAAATCCCCCCAGACTTAAATATTAAAAATTGCAAAATGTCCTGCATTGGTTCAATAATAACTAAATGGTTGATTGGCTTGGGTAGGGAGGAGTCTGAAAAACTATTACATAATGTGACTTAAAACGATACATGGTTACCTATGAATGGCACATTTAGTAAAAACTTAGTACATAGGTATTAATTAAAAAAAATAATAATAATTTAAATTGCATTTGGCACTTTACACACTTTGGTTCCTTAGAACAGGCAATCTGCCTAGCTAGGAACTAATATCGACCTAAAACAACGTAATAACACTTGTATTCATTTTAAATATATTCTCTTATTATGTAATATTATTTGTTATTTTGGCTTTAAATGTATCAAATGTAAAATGTAAATAAATGTAAATAAAATAAAATATAAATGTAATTCATAATAACAGCGTGTACAAATGTGAACTAAACCAGGCAATTTGACTGTCCTAAAACGGGAAAATTTCCTAGTTGGACGGACAGTCAAAGCTTCCTTACTACATGAATGTAAAAAAACTATATCTAACAAATAAATAAATAAATAAAATAAAATGAATATTTGTAAATAAAGACATAGTTCGATATTATTAGGTGACGGGAGTAATTTAGGGAAGGGGAAGAGTGAGAGAAGTCGAAATAACAAGGAAACACGGTCAACAAAGGTAGCTAACTTACAGTGTGCTATTATTTTGTTTACTAAAATAATTTTGATTTAATGTTTTTCTTCATATCTACTGTTTCGAACTATATTAACGTTTGTTTGTGTTTTCGTACCTTATGCGCGGCCGTACCGTTCATCCGATTGCGATGAAAATTTGGGAATATGCTGTGATATATATAACCCGGGATGGTTATAGGATAATGAGTTCTGGCGTTATGAAATTATTTTCTATACTATTCATACGATTGCGATTAAAATTTCATCTAATTAATATTAATTTGTATTAAATTGTCGTGAACATGCCCGTGAATAACTAAATATATATATATATATATATATATATTGTGAATATATGTATAATATGTACGTACTGGTGAGCTCTGGCATTATGAAATTTGCATAAAAAAGTAGGTAACGCGAGTTGTTGGAATAATGGATGTATTTTATGGAGTTAGGCGGCAGGGAAAATAGGCTGTGGGGAGGGGTACGTGAGAGGGTCAGTTGGGAATTAAAGATGAAGGCATCGCGGGAGGGGGGACGAGGGAGAGGGGAAGGCGAAGAATTTGGAAGCGGAATGCGTGAGGTGTGGTGAGGGTGGGGAGGGGAAGGGGACGTGGGAGGGGAAGAGGAAGAGGAGTCGGAAGGGGAACGGGGACGAATGGGAAATGACACGAAGGGAGAAACAATTTATTTATTTATTTGGCATTTCAACGCATGCCGGGTATCGGCTAGTATAGCATAGTTTTTAATTTCTTTATTAAATATACACTTTACAATGTAATGAATGAGACGCACGGTATGTAGGTATGACAACAAGAAATTTTGAAACTAGGAACAGAATCTAGGAACTAGGAATCTGGTGTGCTAGCATGGTCGATCGATATGAAGTTTCCGATTGTCGGTAACTTCTCATCGTTCCCTAGGACAACTGCAGATCGAACAAGAACTCTGTTCGCGAAATAACAATTATTCCAAGTTTGCTTGTCCTTTTTTAAAGACAGGCCATTGCTTAAATATCTCTATCAAATTACACGGATGTGTCGAAACCTAGCAAATAAATAAAATTAAGTAAAAAAAAAAACATTTTGAATAAAACTCTTCAATACAAAATTAATATTTCCATGTTAAGGGAACCGGGAATTGTTATATTTCTGTTAAATGAATTATAATGTAATATTTAAAAAATAGTCGAATATTTCACGAAATGAATTAATAAAATCATAGAAGCTTTTTCTGAAACTGTTAAAGCTCTCGTAGTAAAGATGTGTTTTGTATTCAAATTAAACGAATCCGTCGCAAGTCAAGTGCATGACATAAATCTGAATATGAATGGAAAATTTCGTTTGTGCGCTTTGTTACTGCATGACATATTTCTGTGTGATTCGTTTTTTTATGATGTATTTTTACAAAATCTGAAAATATTTGAAAAACTGAACTGTTTTGACATATTGGACAAAATATTTGAGAGTTTCTATTTTTGAAATAGACAATTAGTAGTGGGATTCCAATATAATAAAACAAAAATAAAATTTATTTGACCGTAGCCGGTGTCAGCTTGTTAACATTTCCTCACCGGACCGGGGTTACACATCTACGCTAACTAGAGTTTTACCCTGCTTGTAAGTGGTTTTTTACACCACATACTTAATAATTTTGTTAATCCTAGAAAAAACTATTCAGTTATCGATCTGCATTTAAAAAATGTATATCGCATTACTATCTTTTTAGATATTACATAACTATATCCAATTCTGACGAAATCGTTCAATCCCCCGCTCCACCTCTTATTGTGAGATCGCTTTTACCATTTTGCGTTCCAATTTGCGCAACAAACTATCCACGGACGCGGAGGCTATAATCGCCAATCGCCAGTCGAGATTTGGAAACGAGGAGTGATGCTTGATATCGGCCCACCTTCTCTTTTTTCTATGAAAAAATATGCGTTATGATCTACACTCATCAGAATATTAATTATGATTTTTTTATCAAACGATTTACACAATTTTAATTTATTTTTGGGATGTTATGACGTGATACGACGATTGACACTATAACGTTGTTCAAAACGCCGGATAAAGAAGGAGTTAGCGTAACACGGCGTAACATCCCAAGAATAAACAACAACAATACTTTTGGCGTGAAAATCTTAAATCAGATATACAAAATGATCACTAGAATATAATAAATATATACTGTTTTTTAATTATTTAAAAAAAAAACTTAAAAATATTTCATTAAGACCCTTTAACAAGCAAAACAAATCGGGGGAACCCAGGGACCCCGCTTCGGATATTCAAGCCATCTTCAGACTGGTAGAAATTATTCATAATCTACGGTTTATAACATAACTTACAGGGGAGGGGGGAGAGGGATGGTCTTAAAGGATTTTATTCAAATATATGGGTTTTCTTACATTTATTAACTAAGTCGTCTACGACTTAGTTAATAAATGTATTGAATGAATTTCTAATTATTTTGGTTATTCCTAGTAGGTTTAATTACCTCGGGTTTATAATTTAGTTTAATAATGTTTGGAAAATGTGTTACAGTTAATTTGAATTATTAACAACTTAATTTTACTGTTGTCATTTTTATTATTAATTAAAATTTATCATGATAATTAGATACTTTAAAAAATATTGCAATTTAAAAGTATTGGTTATATCGAAAACAATAATTTTATTACAAAACTAAAACACATGGGTATAATGCTTCGAGAAAACTTTTTTTTTTCAAATTCGCACTTTTCTACTATTTTTTAAATAAAGGTAGATTTCCACAAATTAAATAAGAAAGTTATCTTTATTCATCATGTCCAACTGTTATTTGAATGTATATTTAAAGATTATCAAAAAATTAACCCCGAGTAAAAATTCACGTAGAGCTGTCGCATGAAAAAAAAAGTTTTTCCAGTTTTTTTAAAAATATTTTTACAGAGAATAACTTCACAAGAGTGCCAACTGCTCCCGTCTAGAGCCAGTGAAACTATGGCATCCCCAATTGGGGTATGTTGTTGTATGTATGTTGTGAGGCTGAAGATAAGTGGGGAAGGGAAGGAGACGGGGAAGAGGAAGGTGAGGAAATACCTTGCTATTCAGATCTAGTCATTACACATGGCTAAAGCCATTATTAAGCAACGATTCAATTCTGAATGGTGGGCTTACACCAGGGCGATACTGAGAGTATCTTCCACTCTGAAACGTGCCGCAAATATAGTATATATTATTTTTATTAATTAATTGTGAAATAACACAAATTAATCAAATAAAATTTATTTGCCCACGCCGGGTTCGAACCCGCGACCTTCCGATTGGGAGTCAAGAGTCTTACCACTCAACCACAGACGGCCGAGAGTTATTTCTCTTTGTGAAAATGCTCCTCATTATAGTGTAATACTTTTACCACTAACTTTCTACTTCTCAAGCGTGGTATTCAGAAGAAAAATTTAAAAAATTATTTAACAACTACTAAATAATTTTGTAACTAACCTATCTACACTTTGAACATAAGTACAACATACTTTTCTAGTGAAAGTTCTATCGTTTACTTGGTTAAGTAAACGATAACTTCTAAGTGAACACACAAAGAAACATGAGCGCTAAATACATATTATGTCGACTTACTGGGAATCCCAAGATCCTAAGTAAAAGCAAATACATCATTCTTACCTACTACATAATTCATTTTATTTAAGCCTTTTAAATTATAGGTTGTTAAGTTTTATTTTAAATTTTATGTAATTTTAAACCCAGCTGCGGTTTTACATATATTGTGAGGACAGAATATACCTATGAATATGTATGAAGATTGTAATATATGTAGGTATATGAAAATTGTTCAAAAAGTTTTTTTCAGCATTCTGTATTTTATTGAAGAACAAGATAACAATAATAATCTAAATTAAAGTATGAAAATGAAGAAGACACAGAAAAATAATAAAACATAATGGTCGCAACGGGACTCGAACCCAGATCTCACGTCTTACCGGGACGGCGCTCTACCGATTCAGCCATTGCGTCCGATTATAAAACCGCCATAATTTTTAAAGTCAAATTTAAATTTCAGAATTAACAATATTATCTTCGACTAATGTTTTTATATTTCCATATTATCGGCAGCTACCTTTTTCATTGGACAAAAGTGTTCAAAGAAAGTATTTGTTACCTAGATAAGGTCTCGGATAAATATAACCGATTTTATTTATATGGAACATCTATTGGTTTTTTATAAAAGTCTAAATGAATATTTATTTAGACTCTTATATTATTTCGTATTTTACTTTGGGAGGCGGCTGTGGGGACCTTCGCTTCAGGAACTGTTTATTGGATAACCAACACCTCCACCCCAAGTGGTTCGCAAAGTTTGATGAATTAACATGGGTGCCCGAGTTCGTCCCCAGATTCCTACCCACCCTTCGTAATTTTTTTCTTCCCAGAACTTCCTTTCCTTCATTTTCTAAACAGAATATCCAGCATCCATAAAGGTGATCTAGGTTCTGAAGGGAATTATTTTCCTCAACGCCTCCTGTGTGGAGCCAATGTACCAAAGGGTAGGGTGAAACTGATAAACTAAGTATTAAAGGAACGAAAAATATAAAATAAAAAAACTAAAAGTACACTAAAATGCAAGTCACTAAAACTTCTCGCTACTACAAAAATTCGTAGGATTCTTAAGGGGGGGATATCAAAACTCGGCTTCACTGCAGTTAGGTATTTTTGGTACTTGTACAGCCCGCTAGCGAACCACAATTTTTGCCGTCTATGGGGCAGACTCGGGTAAGATTGACACCAAATTGGTAAACCATTTAGCATTTTGATAAAGTACGAAATAAAAAATACACTTGCTCTATAAAATTTAAATTTGTTTACTAGATAATGGATACAGCTAGACAGACAACAAAATCATATTAGCAATGGAATGGATAGATAGAAACATCTTTTACGCCCTGAACCTTTTTTGACGTCTCCGTTTTTTACTCAATGAGACTTTGAATCTAATGGTGTTTTGACGTAGATTGTATGGTTTATAAAATGGTAATAACTGTATTTATAATATTACCGGAAAATAATGGGTGTGAATAAAGGGAGATCATAAAATAAAGTTGGGACAAATATTTTTAAGTACGTGCAATAGAAATGACAAAAGGTGGTTTTGTTTTTGAAAGTTTATTTCGACAAATTTTTTCGTACTCAAGAAAGAATATATTTCAAAATATTAGCTCAGATAAACAAAAATTAGAATGACGCACATAAACGAAAAATCACAAAATTTAATACAAATTGATATAAAATCAACTAAATGTAAACTTGGTATGCAAATATTCAGCATAATATCCTACAAAAATTGCCAAGACTTGTGGATTTTAGAATGATATTAATTTTATCTTTAGTACTTGTGTTAAACAGTGTCAGTCGTACGGAATTTTTAAACCTCTTAACAATAATAGTAGAATCTTTTTTTTATTTTTATATATAACTTCGCACAGGAGGCCCGGAGAAAAATTGTCTTTAAGAGACCCATATTGTATGAAGAAGGAAACACAGAGGCCGGCAAATCGTTTCACAGCTGAGCTGTTGAACTCAAGAATGAGTGGTAGAAGCGACCCGTTCTCATGTGAGAAATTTCGACCGTGTATATATGTTGGGCGCGCGTTTGGCGTGTTTCCCGGCTTTGCACCGGTGCTGAAGGGATCAATGACGCTAGTTCCTCTCTGAAGCATCTTCCATGTATGAAATAACGGTAGAACAAGGATTCCATCGCGGTAGACGACCCTGAATAATTCTTGAAGCACGTGTGCTCCTGAGGCTGTTCCTTCTTATTGGCAGCTCGTGTACAAATTACCCAAAATTTATTTGACTCTCTCGACTCATCGCCTTGCCCCGCTGTGGGAGAGATGGATTCATACGTCCGCCACTCCTTTTTTTATATGAATACCTTACAAAAGTCCCACCTGCTCCCGTCTGGAGTCAGTGAGACTATGGCATCCCCAATTGGGGTATGTTGTGTGGCTGAAGGTGAATGGGGATGAGAAGGAAATATTGTAATTATTTCTACAAATCTCATGACGTCAGAGCTCACCACTATATGTATATAGAATCCTTCGCGGGCGTGTGCACAACAAATCACCTATTGTTTCAGCGCAATCGAATGAATGGTATAGGAAATTTTTTATAACGCCAGAGCTCAGCACTACATATAGAAACCATTACAGGTATGTGCACAACAAATCACCAAAGTTTCTTTGCAATTGGAGTAATGCTTTAGGTACCGTATAAGGAATTACGAAGGTGTGCATTTAACAACTTACAAAAGTTTCATCACAATCGGATAAACAGTACAGGAAATAAATTCATAACGCTAGAGCTCACTTGCACTATAATATATATAGAAACTTTCAAGGGCATGTACACGTACACGAAAAATCCGCCAAAGTTTCATCGCACTCAGATGAATGCTTTAGGTACCGAATAAGGGACAAACAAAGAAACATTAATTTTTTATGTATTTTTTTTACAAATTTCATGACGCCAGAGCTCACTATTATTCATAGAAACATTGGCGGGTGTGCACATAACAACTCACCAGAGTTTCATCACAATCGGATAAATGGTATAGGAAATAATTTCATAACGCTAGATAGGAAATAATTTCATACACGACAAATCGCTATCGGATAAATGCTTTAGGTTCCGCACGAGGAACAAACAAAGAAACATTCATTTTTATACGATAAAATAATTAATTATTTAATTTCTACTTTGCTTGTATAACACCCATTTCCTCATTCATTGCTTGACGGAACTGCAATGCGAGCGCGCGACCTCTCCCCTCAAATGTCCACTCATTACTGAATAAATTTCCAAAATGTTACCGTAAAACCTGCGCCTTAAGTGTCGGGCGTCTAGCAAAATCAAATTGAAAATTTACAATATCAGATAGAAAATTTTATAAAAATATCCCGTGCTCGGTTGCACTGTTGACAGCCTAACCGAAATTGACGGGGAATTAATAAGAAATCGATATACGCTGGCAACGCTGGCGGATTTGGGTATGGATTTACATTCCCAAACGTCAAACGGTTACCAAAAATTTAAAGTACTAATAAATTGACAATTTCGAATTGAAATACTACCTATATTTAATATGCATTAGCACTTCACGTATACTTTTTGACAATAAATGGAACGTGGAAATTGACGTGGAAAAAATACGAAATCGATATACGCTGTCAACAATGCGGATTTGTCTATTGATTTACATTCCCAAACCTCAAACAGCTTCGAAAAGTTAAAAATTCTAATAAATTTACATTTTAGAATTGAAATACTTACTTAAATATATCACATATTTGTAAAAGGCATCAACACTGGGGCTCGCCAAAATTTATAATAAAAAAATATATATATATATATATATATATATATATATATATATATATATATATATTGTCACTTCGCGTGTACTTTTCATCACGATTGAAAAGATTCAACATAAGTTCTTGAGATATATAAACTATAAATTGCATATTCCTGTAGAAAACATTGATTATAACTACTTACTAGATAAAATGTTCCAATTAGAACTTTCAGAAAGAAGAATAATCACAGATTTAATACTATTACATAAAATACTGCATTACAAAATTGACTGTCCTGAATTGCTTCAATTAATCAATATCCACATACCTAAAAGATCTTGCCGAAATTTACTACCCTTTTATTTTAATAACACCAGGACACTCTCTTATCAAAATTCCCCGATACCGAGACTTCACAGTCTCGGAAATATATATTCTGATCTGGGAGATATATTTCACATTAAAAACAATCAGTATAAACATTGTTTATTTCAATTCTTTTTTATATTTAGACATAAATAGACGTCTATAATCTCTACAATTTTTGTCTATATTGAATATCTTATTTTTTGTGAAATATATATTTTTTACCTATGTATCTAATTTTATTATATGCATTTATTGTTATATTTTGTTGTAGATATATGCTTTTGTTTTACTTTTATGTTCACTGTATTATGCTTTCTTTGTTGTTTTAATTTAGATTTTTTCGAAATCACTGTTATACTCATCTATTTAACTAAAATGTAAAAGCCCATAAGGGCGTTTAATAAATAAATAAATAAATAAATAAATCACAAAACGGGAGTTAATTAGTTAATGAGATATTTGGTTTTATTTGAACCAATTTCGTTTCTACAAAATCGAACATAAAAAAATTGATCGCGTCTTAGATGCATTCGTCTATACGATTTCTTTAAATTATATGACGTTAGTTCACCTTAATTCATTAATAAACCAGGTATTTTGCATAACGAACGACATACCTACTATTGTGACTTTTGTGCAGAATTCACATCAAAAAATCCATTTGCAATTCAATTAATAGTTCATGGAAAAAACATGTGCTTAATTTAAAAACAAATTCGTCAAAAAGCTGATAATTGATCAAGTTGTGCATTTTGGACTTCAATAATAAAAGCTCTTTTTTCCAATTTTGACATTGTCGAAAAAATTTTGATGCAATCGACAATTACATTCAGTAATTAGTGAATGGCGTGATTGATATTGCTATTTCGATTTTGCAATTAAAAATCGATTGATTTTTGTATAAATTACAAAATGTTCAAAGTGCATCCAAATAAATAAAGTAATGATCAATTTAATTTTGATGCACAAAAATTAATGTTTCTTTGTTTGTCCCTTATGCGTTCCTAAACCATTCATCCGATTGTTTCTATATATAGCAGTGAGCTCTAGCGTTATGAGATTATTTCCTATACTATTTATCCGATTGCTAACTGTGACACATTTAAGTATCTCGGCTCACTCATCCACAAAGATGGAGGATGTGCAGCAGATGTTAACCACAGAATAGGTGTGGGATGGAGTAAATTTAGATCCGTAACAGGAATCCTGTGTGACACAAAAATGCCTATAAAACTAAAAGGAAAGGTATACCAGACTATTGTTAGACCCGCGATAATGTATGGCTCCGAATGCTGGACCATGTACAACTCCTACACCAGGCAACTTGAATCAGCAGAAATGCGAATGCTTAGATGGTCGGCAGGAGTGTCACTAAAAGATAAAATTAAAAGTTCACGCATTTGTGGTAGCCTGGGTGTCACAGACATAAACAATAAGCTAGAGGAACGACAGTTGAGATGGTATGGTCACATAAAACGGAGACCACCAGACCACACAGTGAAGCAGGCAATGTCTATGGAGCTTCATCGACAGTCATCCAGAGGAAGACCAAAGAACTCCTGGATGACTCAATGCTCTAAAATTCTAAGTAGAAACGGCCTGGAAGAGAGCGATACCCAGAACCGAAGAAGCTACAACCTGAGAACGAGGAGAGCCGACCCCACCAGCCTACATAGGCAATGAGTTGGGACAGTGCAAGGAAGAAGAAAGAAGACTATTTATCCGATTGCGACGAAAATTTATTAAGTTGTGCGCGTGCCTATGAATGTTATTTTTTGTTATATTCGTAAGCATGGCGTTATGAAATTTGTATTGAAAAATTACAATAGACGGCGCGCTAGTTGTTTGAAGAATGTGTGTATTTTGGAGAGGGGAAAGAAGGAGAGGGGTTGGCAGAAAGGGGTGCGAGGGTGGAGGGAAGGTGAAGGCGGGGAAAGTAAAGGAGAACGCGGCAGGAGAAGTAGACGTGGAATGGAAACGTAAGCTGTATCTAGTATTTTAAATTGAACCTTGCGAAATGCCGTTGTGATGAATTAATTGCCTATATTCTACGTAATGAGTGTGTGACTTCAATTATTCAAGAGAGACACCAAAGAGACAACGACTTAAAGTTGTCCAGTGTTTCTTCGTCACTGTCATCAATGACAGGTAGTTTTAGTTAAATTTTACTGACTATTATTGTACCATCCCATTATCATAGTTAAATATTTTATGAAATAGGTATAATACAAATGCTAAGATATTATATTGAATTACTATTCAAAACAATATATTTTAAAAGCACACCTAAAATGTTCAACTTACTGAGTATTGATATTAAGACATCGAAAACTGATGATCTTTATGCCATTAGTGTACAGAACTGGTTATTTACTCAGGGAAGGAAATATTATAAAGAATGCCTTACGTCTTAAAAATTGTTCTTATTTTGTCATATTTCTCGAGTAAAAATCTTATCTCTAAATCAATTTTCAACCAAAACTTTATATTACGCTAGTGCTTTTATTCTGTTTATTCTGATTTTTATTTCTATTATCCTTAATATCATTACTTATTATTTTTATTTGTTATTCTATTTTATTTTTATTTATACAAGATTCACCTACTTTAACTCCTTTCCTTTATGTGATCATGTACCTAACATTAGTATGAATACTTTCCCTAATATGTATGCTATATTTTTTTACTTTCATATACACATATTTATTTATTTATTTATACTAGGTTGTACAGATGTTCTCACTTGCGTGAGAACAATCCAGTTATAAAACTGAGTTGTACATATACATGTATAATACAAATAATATGATGTACAATAACAAAAATCTACAATTAACTACAGATACATTAAATAAATCTACAATTAAATACAGACACATACAATTAGGAAAGTAAACATCACAAAAAAAATTATATACAAGCTCACTCAAGCAATACATTACAATGAGTGGCAAGAGGCATAAAAAACATTAGAGGCATGTATAATAGATACAATTGACACAATATAATTAGTTATAAGTTTTTAACAGCGCCAGAAATTTTTTTCTGAATCCGTGCAATTTATCGATAAAAATATCTACTTCAGCACACTCTATCTTGTTATATAGTCGACACATCTGGGTCAGAGGGCTGAAGTAGGCGATATTATTTTTAAATGTGTTCAGGTGAAAAATGTTATGGCGTCTTAAACAATGGAGTTGGGGACATTTATTTCAATATTGCTAAGACATAATGTAGTATCAAGATGGCCGTTAATAATTTTATATGGATGATTATACTAAATATAACATCTTATGAATCTCGACTACCATAATACCGGCATTTGCCTAGCTTGGCAGTCAAAAAGCCATGTAAAACAAACCTGTAACACACAAAATGAATAAAGAAAAATTAAAAATAAAAATAAATACTGTGACGTAAAAAACAATATCGAAATCAGACAAAAAAGGCTAAGATAAACATTTGGTTTTTGAGAAGTTGATACAATACAATTCTTCAAAAAAAAAACCGTCAACCCCAATAAAATTTCAAGTGACAGAGGTTAAAAAAACCATCCCTTACTTGTCCTAAACGCCCCCTAGACATATTGATACTAAACTTGTATGATCGGTGTGGGCAAAAAGCAAACTTTTTACAAAGAATTAGGATTTTTACAATGCAAACACCTAGATACTATATTAATATTATGAATACCCATCAGGCTTAAATATCTTCATAATAATACATATTTTATTCGTAATTTTTTTTAATGTGTACTCCACACAGGAGGCTCTGAGGAAATTAATTTCTCTTAAGTCCTACGTCATCTTTGGAAATGCTATGTGGAGGGTCTTGATGATGCCAATTAGGCTTTCTTAGTGATTTAGTGAACTAGCTAACTATCACGCCGTTTCGCCGCGAGATAAGATAAGACGGACCGCCAAACAACTCGGTCTTGGCACACACTCCTTGCCTTATTCACATGTTTTCATCGTCTCATACATACTCTTTTATTATTTTGACTCTTGACATAGCGCGACTCAAGTATATACCATTATTCTGACCTCGGGCATTGTTGACTTTTTCTACAATAATTATCCTAATAGTTCTTTCTATGTTCATTCGCTCTACGAAAAAGTGCCTAACAAAACAAGCGCTAATAATGCCATTGTCGCTAGTGCGCAGCCAGAATTATCCATGAAGTTTATTCCACGTGTACTTTTACGACTTTTTCTTGTACAAAAGAACTCAGCTGTGAAATGATTTGACACAATTTGATAATGCCTTCAGAATACGAAACAATTGTCACTCGTAATAAAAATAATTACACAACCATTAATCTATTTTAAGAAATGGATAATAATATTATTGAGTCTATAAAAGAAAAACAGAGAAGCTATGCTAGCATTGTTCGATGGCATAGTAAGAAGCAAGCTGGAGTATGCAAGCTATGTTTGGGCACCGTACCACCGGAAGTACATTGATATGTTGGAATAATTCCAGAAGAAATTCCTCAGGTATATCTGTATGCGGATGCACGGAACCTATCCAAGGTGCATGCACCATATTGACTTATTATAGGAAAGGCGGAAAGCATGTCTGGCTATTATGTCTTTAAAAATTTGGAACAATTTTATTGTTGACGTAATGACTCTTGTGATGCTATATGCAGATCAGAAACAAAATTTGGACTTAAAAAATTTGAATTACACAACATAATTTGGAAGTAAGAGACTGTTCTCTAAATGCCCTAAAACAATGATTGAAAAGTATCTCCCTTAATGTAATGTCATTGGAATACAATAACAAAACAAATAAAAAACTATTAAAACACATATATATATATATTTATTTTTTTTAAACTTTTTATTTGTTAATCTTCTACCAACAAAACTTGATAATTATAAATAAATGATATTATGCTTGCTCTTTGGTTTATCTCTCTTACAACATAGGACTCTTCAAAACCCATGTTCGTCAATATACAATCCTTTTTTGGATAAAATACTCGTAGGTCTTTTGGAAATATGAGACTGGAGTACCTTCCTTACGGGAAAAGTTGTAAAAGTGGATGATTAAAAGAATCGGGATATTCGAACATTGTCCTTGAATATGATTTAATCTACTTCAAACCATCTTTCTCTTCATAAAACCAGTACCTGTACTTACCACTTAATCTCAGAAAAAAATCATTATTTCAGGAAGCGCAACGCGACTTAATATATCCTAAAACTCAAACAACAGAGATCCTAGCATCTAAGAAGTTTACTCTCATGTAACGGTACTTGACGGTTTAATGCATCGCGCTAGACTTCGCCGTATGCAAATGACAGAATTAAACTCATTAACCCTTTTAATGCCGCCGTTATCATCAACTTTGTTGAAAAGTCGCTCCGTTCAATTTTAATCGCGTCACTGAATATGAAAGTTGAAACATCCCATATATAATAATATGGGCATCCGTGCGACCCGCGCGACTGAAACCTTTTTGAGGATTATAAGAGAATATTCCGTCATGATATCGTTTCATATGCTACAATGTTATTATTTTAAAGTGGATCGCATACCCACTTTTAAGCTGTCGTAAATCAAAATTGGCTGTTTTTAACCCTTAGTGGAATTTTTGAGTCTTTTAATAGTAGAAGAGTATTTTTTTGTCCTTAAAGACGAATTTACAATACGCAACTAGTTGCGCACAAGTTGTTTCATGAAATTAGTTGCACATCTAGTTTCACGTCTAAACTTTAACGCACTTCGTTCACGCAGCTACTTACAAGCGACTAAATCACAGTTTCCCGCTACCAAACAGCGTTTACAAACACTAATAATAGTATGGAAGGTACAGACGAGCGGCGATGGCGTCGCTTGAAAGTAGCTCAATGGAAAAACGGCGTATGTTTCATCATGCATGTTAGTTGTATGCTATAGAATTAGAATATATCGCACCAGTGCTGGTATGCAGTTAATTGCGTAGTTAAAACGTAATACAACTAGTGTTGCGAAACTATTTCAACTGAGCGGACGTGTGTGTTCCTTGTAACTGCGTGAGAGTTACAAGGAAGAAAGTAGAGCGATTGAACGAAGAAATGAGTGAACGGAGATGCTGCTGGTGTGAATGGTATAAGAAGTAGGGGATGCCCGAGAAAGACATGACATGATCAAGTAAAGCAGATACTTGAGTCGGGCCATGTCAAGAGTCAGAAAAATAGAAGAGTATGTATGAGACGATTATGAATATGAATGACGCAAAGAGTGTGTGCCAAGACCAAGTTTGGCGGTCTGTCCTCTCTGTCTACCCCTATGGGGAAAATGCGTGATGGTTAGTTAGTTAGTTAGTTAAAAAGAACAAAAAAACGATTCGTTTTTGTATTCATAAGTTTGCAATAAATACTTTCAAATAATCCATATATATATATATAAAAGTCCTTCTAAAGACTACGTTATGCGGGTAAACCTAGAAATCTATTCTACATCTTACACCCGTGAAAACCTTAACCATAACATATATATTTATTCCAAAAAGTCATCAACCGACAAATTTTGCACGTTTGCGAAAGATTTGTCGAAAATAATAATATATTAAAGGTTTTTTAGTGAAACGAACAAGAGATATAATAATATGCTTGCGTAATAAATACGTTATTTAAAATTTTCAAATGAAGTTGTATTTATACAGTTGTTTATACCGTGAGAAATTCCTCAATGAAATCAGAATTTAAATATGTATAATTGCGTACGTCAGTTTGTAATTAAATTATCTGCTTTCTCTGCTTTGTTAATCTGCTTTCAAAAACAGTATTTTATTTTGAGATACGTTCAAAAACAGCAATATCCATTGCCTCTTACTGTCAAATACTGTGGAAACTGGATGGAGAATGTTGTGTGGTATAAACTTGCTGGCATTGTATTATGCAATAATACTTACCGTTTGAATGCAAGCTAGCTGACGAAAAACACGTCGCTATTCAAAGTGATAATATTCAACAACAGGTTGACAGATAAACAGAGGGACCATAGCAAGGTTAGTCCTGCAGGCTGGGAGATAAAACAGTCCATGTTGTCGATGACAAAGATAATTCTCGGGAACATCGGAGTGATTGCTCTGAATGATAACTCAGATTTTAAATCAGTCACGTATCAGCTTGATGATATGGTTAGATTATGTTAGGTTCGGTTTTTTTTTATTTTTCTGTTTTTATGTGACTTTTCTAGTATTACGTAGCGGATTCCGAAAGCTTATTAATGCTAAGCAATTCTGTATTATCAACTACATAATTAAAAATGTTATATAGTAATGTAATACCTAGTCACTGTAATATCTAGTCAGTGAAAATCCTTTTGTCTGACAATTTAAGCATACAAAAATATCAACCTTGTGATAGAATTAATCATAGAGAAACCTTTCAGCACTGATACAATCGGTCATTCTTTTCAAATATTGTGAAAAAATATCCAGTAAGAGAACATATTTGTTTTGCTGTGAATGTTTAAAAGTCATACCAGTACATATAACATTTTAAACCCACGTTGCAAAGTCTTCAAAGATTTATTATGTAAATCATTTCCACGTCATTTTGACGTTCAGATAACGAGGCTGGCATGTAACCATATAGACAGCTAGTCCGCCTTCATCCATCGTTAGGCTCCGTGTGACGCGGGTTGATGCCAAATTACGGCGGCGCCGTCGCTGTGTGACTCGGTGCGCCGCCGTTTGACTCCGCACCGCCGCGACGCCGCCGCGCCGACTAGCGAAGCAGCGACCGTGTAATATGCTAAAACCGAGCGTTTCTGTTGCACCATACAAGTGCAGTATTATGATGTGTAAAATATTCTGGATTAAAGCGGGACAAGTATTTTTAAACAAATAACAACTGAAAATAGCATTAATTTGTTAATTGTTTTGTATTTAATTCGTAAGAATCTATTTTTTTTCTAAATTTAATGAAAGCTGAAATTACTAATGTTATTATTGAGTTCTGAACAGAAGAACTGTAGAAATTTCTGACACAGGAGCAAACTAACGACTAAGCATATTCGTTATCACAAAACAACCTGTGCTGCAAAGGAGCTGATCCAATTAAACCTTAACTATGTTGATTTTTAGTGTGCATCCCAAATTGCTTGACTAAATGTTTCTGATTTAATATTGCGAATTCGCTAAGAATATCTATGAAAACATTATATTTCTAGAGCAGACCCTAAAAAATCATAGGAAAATTTGAATTCTCGTAAAAAACCAGTCCATTTTAGAAAATGACGATTTAATTAGAAAAAAATTATATTATCGAATTTTTCAAACAATCAGACAGAATTTTTTAAAAACGAACATTCAAATTCATGGTGTTTGAAAGAGAGAGTACGAAAACAGTGGTAAATACTTGGAGCAGGTGGATGAGTTTGTGTATTTTGGAAGTATGTTTACGAGAGATGGGAAGGCTGATAGAGATATTGAAAGAAGGGTAATGCAGGTAACTCCATTAATTGAGGACTGAAATTGTTGACGCTAACAAAAAGCTGTCCAAAGAAGCGAAGCTAGCAGTTCACAATGGAGTGCTTGTACCTCCCCTGATGTATGGTATTGAGGCATGGAACTGGCAGAGGAAGGATGAAAGTGGACTGAATGATGTTAAAATGAGATCCCTGAAGCATATGTGTGGTCAAACCATTTATGATTGTGTGAGAAATGTGAAAATCTGCAAGGAATGCAAAGCTGATGTAAGCGTAAATGTACGTAGTGAGTAAAATTAAGGAAGGGACCCTCAGATGGTTTGGGCATGTAGAGCGAATGAACGAAGAAAGGAGCTTAAGGAGAGTATATGACGCAAGTGTGAATGGTATACGAAGTAGGGGACTTCCGAGAAAGACATGGCACGATCAAGTGAATGAGATATTGAGTCGGGCAATGTCAAGAGTCTGAAAAATAGAAGAGTATGCATGAGACGATGTATGAATGTGAATGAGGCAAAGTGTGTGTGTGCCAAGATCGCGTTGTTTAGCGGTCCGGCCTCTCTGCTTACCCCTGTGAAGAAACGGCGTGATGGTTAGTTAGTCAGTTTTGAACTCCATACAATTAAGATTTCGTCGACTTACTGTCTGAAATCATAAAGTGATATTTTTGTCAAAACTGAGTTAGAAGCTACATATTTTTTCATGTTTTATATAGTAAATAAGTCATTACATCGATTAACACGTCATATATATCTAATTGAGCACAGTAATAGACATAATTTCATATAATCTTAATATTTTTTTTTAAAACCAAACCAATAAAATATTTTATTGACTTTCGAAAGTCAGAAATGTGTGGAAATGCACATATCTACCTACCAAAAATTTACTAAAAATTTCTGAAATTTGCTGAAAATCACATTACGTTTCAGGGTTATTATGAGTTTACATTTTACAAACGTAGTAAAAAATTACAACGGCTAGGACTGCAGGTATATGTGTCGCTAGGTTGTGTTGATAGACTGCTAACTGGTTACGGATTGACCGACTGCCAACGCCGACGCCTTATATAACCGATTGGTTTAGTATCTACTGGAAAAGCAAGCAAAATATACATGAGATCATTCGCGAAGATTCGGCGCGGTACTGTGATTTATTACTTGGAGCTCTAGCCCTTATCAGTAGGTGGCGAAATATAAATTATTATTCCTTCGGCGCCTGAGGCCCTAGAACGCTTGCTTTATAACAATCGGTAGGATAACTATCGGTAACTTCTCATCGTTCCCTAGCATGACTACAGATCGCCAACGAATAAGTTACAGTTCACAATGACTAAGTGTCCTTAACATATTCGACATCAACTGTTGTTTGTACTTTAGCGATGTGCAGTTGTCCTAGGATACGATGAGAAGTTACCGATAGTTATCCTACCGATCGTTATAAAGCAAGCGTGCTAGGGCCTCAGGTACGGCAATAGGTAGATAGATAAGTCACCAGAGTACAATACACATTTAAAGGAAGGCGTCGTTACGTTGAGCCGCGTCTCGGGCTCAAATTTTACGTCACATGGCGGTTCGGTTCCTTTGCAGCGTGTCCGACACAGAAATCGATTATCTCAGAATCATTTTTTTTAGATAACTATGACTTATGGTAGTAACGACTGCGATATCTAGACTCCGGCCCTAAAGACTTCTACATCTGAGAGACTTTTCGTTAATAGTTTTATACGCAGATTGGCGTTTATTGAAGTATTTAAACAAAATTGGAAACCTCTTAATTGGTCAACTATCTTTCATCCTTCAAACATGTGTAAATAGTCCCTTTAAACTGTGATGATTAATATATACATTTAATTTGACTTAACTGATATAATCCTGTCACTTTTAACGTCATATTTATAAGCGCCATAGACTGCCTCCACTATCTCAAGCCGCGAAACCTCTACGCTGCGCGCTGCACTTGTGTTGTGTTGGTAGTTGTAGTGTTGTGTTGGGTTGGGTTGGGTTGAATTGCGCTGGGGACGCGGAGCAACAACAAAGTAGTAAAATGGGATCTATAAGAGACAACGCTATGTGGGTTAAACGAGGGAAAAGCAGCCAATCGGCGCTCGCGGCGTTCAAATGTAGCGAAGTGTTACATATTCGAAGCAGGGATGAATTTTTTATACCGTAAAAAAAATATTAATTAGTATTGCTGAAAAATATTAATAGTCATGCTGGTCGCCTCGTCGTAGGCCGCTTAAGGTAACTATATTCTGGGTCGACGTACGCTACGTAAACTACACATAACAATATCTTGACAACTTCTTATAATCCATACATTTTCTATGGAAATAGATGCTTCAGAATCACAATCGTACAACGACTCAGTACTTACCTTTAAGATGATAGACTTCGCTTTTCGGCACAACAAAAAGGACGCCCGGGAAAAAACACTTTTCTACATCGAAAATTGCACAAAATGAATATATTTTTTTATACTGCCTTCTAGAGGGTAAAAACTATGACGGTATGTTTTCAAATTTTCGATGCGTTTCGTGTTAACGTAAACATTCACTGTCAAACATGTACGATTTATCAAAAAATATTATTTAAGGAAAAAGTGCTTTTAACTCAACTCTCATAAAGAATTATAAAAATATAAAAAGCTATCGACGTGGCTTCTTCTTTCTAAAAAATATATATATTTTAAAATTTCAATTTCGTGAAAGTTTCGGTGTAGAAAAGTGTGTTCTCCATAAACCCCTTTTCGAGCGATTTCTGTATGTAAATTTGAGCGTTGTCTCATTCGCACATTTCGCGTTCACGTGTATTGTAAGTGTGCGTGAGCTTATTGTGAGCGGGACAGAATGACAGACGCGGGTGTTCCGCGTATGGTTCAGCCTCTTAAGCTAGTAACTTATGTCGCGGGGAACGCATTCTCACAATCTCACTATGATCTTCACATCACACTGCCAGAACGTTGTCTGATACGAACCTCGATGTCGGCCATTTTGCAAGTGACTGCAGTGCTGCCACCCGTTGACGCAGAAATTCACTACTTCAGTAGATTGTAAGCTGAATGCAGTAGGCTGAATAGCGCCAAATTAAAAATTTTTACTTAACTAACTTTATTTAAGTATTAAAAAATAGGAGGCATTAGTTTTTGACTGACACTCGTAATACAACTGTTTCAACCGCAGACATTTTCTTTAAATGGCTATCCAGTTCTAACACGGTTCATTCCACTTAGCTTTGAAAGCTTGTAATATGCAGCTATTTCAGTCACTAACGCATTAAATGAAAATAAAATGCATTTATTTGTTGTGGCTATTATTTTCTTATGTGTTTCGTTATTTGCTTTGCATTTAGAAAAATGAACGTTCTACATATTTTTTTAAAGATTAGTATTAACATAACGCTTCTTTGCATTTATATCAATGCTTGCACATCATTTAATTACGTACAAATTATTATTTTTTTCATTATCGAAAAATAGAATTCTCCTTTTTTCAAGGTAATTCATCAGGCTCGAGGGATTACCCCATATAACAAGCCCCACAGGATTTTTTGGGTGGTGTTTCCAGAATAATAATCTCTATAGCTGCTGCCCAGGCTTGTTAGAAAATAATGATAAAATCTTTAATATTTCTTTATTGATTGGAACCTACTCTTCCGCAAATTTTGTATTTTTTTAGGATTTAGGATTAAGCCATCAAAATATTTTCGCTAAAAATTTAATTTAAATAGTAATAGTAACAATGTATTTCATCGTTTCTTCTATTACACACACAGAAAGCGCTTGTGTGGGTTTCCATCTTTTTTTTTTCAATAGCTCCACACAGCAGGCCCTGAAGATAATAGTTCCCCTCAGAGCCTATGTCATATTTGGGAATGATGTGTGGTGGGTTCTTTTTAGGAAAGGAAAAAGAGGATGTTCTGGGAAGGAAAAAGGTTTAAGGGGTGGGTAGGAATCGGAGGGTCAGTGTATCCGGGAGTAACGGACGAGTAATAACGAAATTTTATCCCTCCCACTGCGGTGCAAGGTGATGTTCCGAGAGAGCCCTGCTGGAGAAGTCAAAAGGTCTCCCTCAACCAGTCTCTCCCGAACTGGCCTGTCATCCGCTGCCAAGACCCGTAAAACCTCAACCCATGAACCTGGGCATCCCTGCTAAGTCACAAAACGTAGCGAACCACTTGGGGAGACCTATGGCAGACCATTGATTTCTTTCAAAAAATATAGCTAAAATATCAAACAATTAGGAATACTAACAATGGTTTTTTCACAGGAGGACCTGAGGAAAAAAATATCCCTCAGGGCCTATGTCATCTTTGGAGAGGATGTATGGAAAGTATTTAAAAAAAAAGAAAGGGAAAAGGTGTGAGGTGTAGGGAAGGAATCGGGATGTCACTGTGTCTAGGAGTGATGGACGTATTAATCCATCCCTTGCAATGTGGTGCAAGGTGATGATCCGTGAGAGTTCTGCTGGAGATGCCAAAAGATCTCACTTTACAAATCTGTCCCAATCCGACCTGCCATGACTGGTGGGCAGATGCATCCAAGGCCAAGACCAGAACAAGCCCGTGAACGCGGGCACCCTATCGCAGAGGCGTAGTTTATCCAATAAAAAATACTTGCTGAGGCGGACCTAGCAATTAAAAAAAAAAAGACAACACATAATAATTTACCATATTTTCCTATTTTATTATTGGTAACCTTACAACAAATTAACAAATATTAGGTGTATATCATTAAAATATATCCGATCTTGTTCCTAAAAATAGTTTCAACGCAGTAAAATAATAAATTAAAACTTTTTCACTAAAATAAACTAATTACAATTTAAAAAATTATTTTTTATATTTTCAGATATTTAGAATTTATACAACAATGCTTTCTGATATTTACTTCGTTTGGAATGGTTCTGTATTTCAATATTCGAAATATTTCTATAGTGTTTTTTCCTATAGACATTTGTGAAAGTATCGCTAATATCTAAACGCCACCCAGTATTAATAAATATTAAAATATATTGGAAAAATAAATGCCCAAGACCCAGTCATTCCTTGATTGATTGATATTACAAACGAAACGAAATATGAAAACCTTTTTTTTATTCATATGTCAATATAACTAATAAATGCATGGTTTTACACGTGACCGCATAAAATCACCCGGAGTGAGTCCGAATATAAAATAAATTTTTGTTCAGTTTGACCAAAAAATCGTTCATCCTTTAGTTTTACCGAATTTATCCCGGTATTTTCTGAATTTAACAGAATTGAATAGTTTGACCTCCCGGGATAAAGTTCCCGGGATAAAACCCTAAAGCAAAACAAATTCTAGTTCACCGATGTGAGCATACAATCTGTCGCCTTTTGCGCAATCGCTCCCGGAAAATTGACATTTGGTAAATGTCAGTTGCGCCAGTAGCTATTCACGTTGCTGTGTATTTTACATTAATATATGCTGCATGTTGCTGTAAGCTTCATGTCGCTGTAAGCTGCATATTGCCTTTATCTAGAACTTCTTTATTTGGCCAGCTCAAATGACGTAATACGGTTCAGAATGTAATCTGAAAATATGGATTTGAATGCGCTTTTATTACATAGATATATCGCAACCAATTTGTTGATTTTGCTCGGTTTGTACTCGAAAATGGATTTGCATTTAGACTCTAGTAAGAACCAAACAATGGGTGAGTGATTCGATTTTTTTTTTGTATATCTTGGGCATTTTGTATATATTACAACTTCTAGACAGTTTATTTTTGAAGAGTTTTATTTCACATGTACACTTGTTACTTCATTTTTATTTATCTGCTACCGGGTTCGACATATCTGTGTCATTCACTAACAATCTTAAAACTATCTTTAAAAATTATACAAGTTCTGAAATTATTAGATTTTATTGAGTGAGGCAATGGGAGGGGGGTTCAGGTGGTGTGGGAGAACAGTGGGAGGAGTCAAAATATCAGGGGAACATTGTCAATAATGGTGATTTACAAGGTGCTATTATTTTTTTATTAACTACATAATTTTTTTTTATTTCTAAGGTTTCTAAAGCCAACACACTATGTTTTAATATTTGAATGTTTAAACTTATTTATTTCTTCCTCGAAGCTATGGCCTTTCTCTATTAAATGATTGGCAAACTCGGAAAAGTTATTATTTCGTAAACAGAGTTCAAGTTACCTAATTCTAAGTAGTTTTAAAATTTATAGTAATCATTATTCATAATGCGCGTCACAATAATTAGGTAGATACATTCTAAAGTGCATATCGCGTATTTTTCATAATTATGAAAAACACCTTGTTATTAATTTTTTTTTTTCGGAATTAGTGAAGAAAGCTGGAGAAATATAATGTGGTAATATGAGGGATATTTTAAAAAAAGTTTTTTTCATATATTAGGGTGTTACTAGATTGGCTCTTATTATTGCCACTATAAATGTATGTATTGTTTCTTATTAACTAAACGGTTAATTATATCAGGAATATATACATTATTTAAGGCATATTAATTTTTCGTTTTATTACACAATATTGCCCTAAAGACCTGTTAAGTCACTTAATTTCCAATAATAAGACAACTTAAGACGTATCTTCCCAATTAATAACAGGTTCGTTTGATTACAAGTTGATTAATTAAGTTTTCGTAAATGTTACAATAAATATTACACTGGCGAGATGTCCTTATTAGACTACGATATAAGTAGTTCTGCCACTGCTGCGAGCGGACTGTAGGAGCCCGCCCAATCTCGCCGACGCCTTCGGCTATCATTGTAACCGTTCGTACCTAAGTCACAAACGACGATTGATAGTACTCTTCTGATATCATACGCACCTGATATCTGCTGGTATATAGCAGAAATTTGTATTACTAACTATGCTATCGACATATATTAAAGGAATGGAACTACATGATAAGTCAATACACTGCAAGACCTGTTGTGTGAGATGTTGAGTTGCCGAAAGAAGTAGAAAAAGAGAAGATAATAGGAAGGTTGGAAAGTACCCGACTAATCAAATCTAGTCACGGCTAAAGCCATTTTAATTCTTTTCGGAAGCTAAACACTTTTCCAGAATATTTTCTTTAACCGCAGAACGTGGTCCAAATTTTATTTACTTTAGAATTCCACTATTTCCAAAGGTTTAAATAATTAACTTAAATAGTGAGTTCTGAATCTATTACCAAGAAGCTTTTGATTTTCTGCGGATGTTCCATTTCGTTATAAGTTATGCTTGATATGTAAAAACGTAGGAACAATAAAAAGATTTTTCTCAGAATATCACTCTATAAAAAAAAATAAAAGTTCCCTCATATGTTTTTTTATTCACCAGATTTTCATACACTTTTCCATATAAATGATCATCTAGTAAATCCACGTTATGCAAGTGTATTATATAAGTATAATTAATACAAAACAATACAAGAACAACACGTTAATCTACCAAACTATTAAATGGGAATATAATTCACCGTCTCCAGATATTTTCATATCAGAGGGTTCGGCTCTGTGGAATTCCTAATTTGACCGATAAATCCTACTGATCCCTCAATATAAATATTTAAAAAATCTTTCGTAATTCTACATGTATTTAAAATGACTGATTTTTGCATTTTTATATACAAATTCTTTGACAAATCTAATATGCCTAAATTTTTAATAAGAGAGCTAGGTATAATGCCAGTAGCCGAAATAACAAAAGGTAATATTTTTATAGTCTGAGAATGCCAAATTCTTTTAATTTCATTTCCTAAATCTGTATACTTTCTAATTTTTTCAGAAACAGATTTTTGAATATTACAGGAATTTGGAATAGCTACATCAATAATATAAGTTATTTTTTTAATTTTGTCATGTAAAACTATATCAGGTCTATTATGACCAATTGGTCTGTGTGTTAGTATAGTTTTATCATAGTAAATTTTAAAGAAATTATATCTAAAAATGAATTTGGTTCGTATTCATAATATGGTACTATATTATGACAGTCAATCAAGTTATGTTTAATTACCAAACTTTGGTGAATTATTTTTAAAACCTGATTGTGCCTAAATGTATACACAGACGGCGCTAATATAGAACATCCTGATATAATGTGTTCTATAGTTTCCGGAAAAGCCATACATTTTCTACATAAATCATCTATTTGATTTGGATCTTTGCATTTTCTACATAAATCATCTATTTGAATAATCTTATGTGAAATAAACTTATTATTATTATTATTAAAAAATGGGAGAGGGCACCCGGAAAGAGACAATCCAAAGTTCTCATAAAAGGACCGGACCCTAGACGAACCAGGAAACTACTCGATATGGACAGAAACTATCTGAGGGAACTGGTAGTACTATTAACGGGACACTACCATCTCAGGAGACAAAGGCAGATATTGGGAGTGTAAAACACCAATATATGCAGAAAATGTGAAGAGGATGAAGAGACTCCAATTCACCTATGGTGTCAATGTCCTGCCCTGGTGGGAACTAGGCTCAGATACCTGGGGAGACATACAGTAGAACCAGAAGACATAGCCACATATCCAATGACAACCCTGGTGAACTTTATTAAAGGGACTGGTTTGTTATTAAAGGATTGAGGTAAAATGGGAGATAGCACAATGGGCCTATGGCCTAAGTGCTCACGGAAACTGCTTGTAAACCGTCTCTGCCTTAAAAAAATATATCATTATTATTATTAATATTAGTTCAAAGCCTCTAGCTAGGTTCAGTTAGCTGATTTTATAAGCTGGTAACCACATAAACGCTATTTGCTTTATTTTGCTTAAATTTTGCCCATTTACTTAAAACCATTAAGCTAAACTGGAAATATTTAAAAATAAAAGCATAATAATAATGGGAGAGATGTAATAATATAACGCTTGGGAAAAATACATTTTCTGACCCGATTATCATAGAATTAAAAAAAATGTTAGATGCTTAAATGAAGAACGTTCTTTTTCTTCGTCTCCTACTCTCTCGTATCAAAGGTTAGCTATCATCGTGATATCTTCATCCTGAACACTGAAGACCTGTGAAAAATTCAGCGTGACTGCACTTGTACGAAGGACGTAGATTACAAAGCCATGAAGTGTGTTAAAACTATCCTTCCCCGTCGATTTTTGCCCCGACTGCATTCATAATGATGATTCTAATGAACTCTTTGTTATTTTTTCCAAAAATTAGTTAGTTCAGTTCCTAAAAGTGCCATTTAAATGAAAATAATAATAAAAATGGGTTTCAGTATGATTCAGCTAGAGAAAGCTAATTTTGTTAACTTTTATAAAATGATATGTTTATTAATTAAAATCTAACCTAACCCAACCCTCACGTATCATTTTCGTTCTTTGTTTGTGGGGTGTTATGCCGTGTTGCACTACCTACTTCTTTAGCCGAAGTTTCGGACAGCTTTGCAGTGTCCATCATCAGGGCAGATTCGGCAGATCCGACGATCCGACGACAGATCTACCGGATCTGCCCTGATGATGGACACTGCAACGCTGTCCGAAACTTCAGCTAAAGAATGAGGTAGCGCAACACGGCATAACACCCCAAAAACAAACAACGAAAATGCTTTTGGCCGTGAACATTTAAAAACATATCCCACGTATCATATTTCCACCCCCATGACGACCGTTAAAATAAATATTAAATTACAATAAAAATGTATAAATTTTTTTTAGACTACTTTAAAAATTAATTAAACTCTACCGGTTTCGGAAGAACCCTTTCTTCATCAGGAGAATATTAAAACTAATATATGATACAAAATATTGACAGATATATATATACACATTATATGATGTATATATCTGTCAATATTTTGTATTATAGGTTAGTTTTAATATTTTCCTGACGAAGGAAGGGTTTTTCTGAAACCGGTAGAGTGTAATTAAAATTTAAAGTGGTCTAAAAACAATGTATATATTTTTATTGTAAATTATGGCGAGCCACAAAGTTAATCATAATTACGAATATGATATATTTAATTATTTACCCTACCAATCGCCAGTCCAGTGAGAGGTGTGGAGTATCGCAAAATTTTTACGAAATCAAAACTGTTTCTGAAACTTGAAATTGAATTTCACAGAACTTGTAAAACAGTTTTTTTAAAGCCTTTCTTACAATGAGATATAATCTAAGCACGCTAAGCACGTCGGGAAAACACTGCAAAGTTTTGTTTGGGGAAAGAATTACATTCGAGCTCAGTTGCTCTTTTGTTGAGAAAACCTGCTTCAAGATATTAGCTTGAATTTTAAAGTACAAAATGTACCAAATAATGCTTAGGTCAGGTCAGGTTTACATGCAGCAAATAGAAAAAGAAATTTTGTCTGCAAAACCACTTCAACGAATAAAAACAGTGGGCTTGTACAAGCTTTGCATAAATATCGCACTGTTAAATAAAAATATTTATAGATATAATGTTATTTATTTATTATTAATTTTCAACGCCCTGATGGGCTTTTACATAATAAGTATATAATACAGTGATATATATGTAATCCAATGTTTAAATAAGAAATATAAACTTACAGCAATTAACATTATAAAAATAGTAGGTATAAAAGTAAGTAAAAAATATTATATTATAATAAAAGAGAAAAAGTAAAAATAAATTAAACTGAAACCAGTTTTTAAATTGCAGATGGCATAAAAATAATAATATATAGTGTAAGTTAATATTAGAAATTTACAAATGAGTAATACAAGAAAAAGTTTACAATAGATACAGAAAAACAAAAGAGAGTAACAAGTTTTTACATTATAGATAAATAGAAATAATACAAAAATATGTGCAACAGCTCCTACATTATAAGAATATGCTACATCAAGATATTATGTAGAATTTATGTAGAATGTAGGTTGTTTGACAAGGCTAAGCTAACTTTATCTTAAATTTACCTAATTTAACCTAACCGATCACGATAACTCCACACAGGAGGCCCTGAGGAAAATAATTCCCCTCAGGGCCTATGTCATATTTGGGGATGCCGTGAGGAGCGAATTTTTAGAAAATGAAGAAGAGGAAGTTCTGATAAGGAAAAGGGGGGATCCAGGTACTGGAGGAAACACGCATCCCCTGCCAAGACCCGGATAAACCTCACCCCATAAACCCGGGTACCCCTGCTGAGTCACCAAACGTCACTCGAGGGTGACCAGTGACGGAGTTGTTGATTATCTAATGTTTATTATATCATAAAATTAATGTATTTAAATAATGTAACAAAAAACTGGTCCGCGTAAGAATTAGGTACCCTTTGCATTTAAACTGTTTTGAAATGAAAACATCTTTTTTTCTGGCGAAATACTATTATTTTTTTAAATTAATTTTTAAAATAATGGGAGCTGACTCTGTTTGACTATTTTGTTGGCGAAAAACAAATAACTGGCTATATATTTAAACGTATATATTTAATTAATATTTTATTAATTTTTTTGTTAGCAATACAACGATGTAACTTTCCATCAAGGGTATATAAAATTATTTTTGCCTAGGGTGTAAAAAAATTTCACCGGGGAGTAAGAAGCCTTTGACACGTAAATGCATAGCTTCAATTTTTATGTCAAGATGTTCAATCTTCAACGAATTACCAGTAATTATTCCTATTATCACCTTTTCGAAACGAATAACATTGTCATTTTTATATATGCTCCACATAGGAGGCGCTGAGAAAAAAAGCCCTCAAGGCATATGACATCTTTGCGGGTGCTATGTGGAGGGTATTTTTAGGAAAGGATACAAGGGAAATTCCGGTGAGGAAAAATGTTTAACGGTTTGGTAGAAATCTGGGGTTCAATGTGTTATGTTCAATTTGAGGTTAATGAAAATTCTAACAGCTTTAGCCTTGTTTGCTGATCAGATATGATTAAGATTAGTCAGGTGCTTCCCCGCCAAGCTCTTCCAGCTATTCCACTTTCCACTACCTATAGCCTCAAAACATATGCCGATTGGGAATACCATAGACCCACTGGATCCAGACAGTGGGTGTCAGCAGAAAATATTTTACGTTAAATACACGTAAAGTGTAACACGTGGAATCATACTCATTTATCGGTCACCTCACGCTCAGGAAATAAACTGTAAATTATTATCTACAATTCAACATACATTGATGTCTTCAGTTGAAAGAAAAAGTCTTTGATGTGCCACTCTTATGGGCGACAAGCCTCCCGCGCCTAGATAGTAAATGAGTGATTTAGACCCCTTGAACACGCTTCCGCTTTAATAGCGCCATCCGTTTCCGTGGAATTGGGGAAATCTACTTCCACCCCAAAGTTCTAGCGATATTTCAAAAGCTTTTTCTATCGTAAGAAACTCGTGATCATCAAAGAAATGTTCTAATTTGAGGTGTTCCTTTTTGAAAAACAAAGGTGAATGTGTAAAAATTACAAAAGATTTGTTTTGGAACATAAGACCAATTTAATAAATTTTGATATATATTTTAGTATTTGAAGTATTAAAAGAATCAAAGCTTTGTGACTAGGATTTTTTAAACTAAATGAGGTAAACCTCAAATTGTAGTATTTATTCACTGACGTCAATATAAGAAACGTTTAATAAAAAAATTGAAACAGAAACATCATAAAAATATTCAATCGCAACTAGAAATCGAACCCAGGATACTTAGCCTTGCCGTGGTGCTACACTAACACTAAACCGGTGGGACCATACCTCCTTTGGTCATTTTTAACTGTATCACACTTCGACTAAAAACTACCAATATTTTCTTTAGATAGCAACCAATAAATATATGCGTTAAGAAAATGAAGATAATGTTGGTAGTTCTAAGTGGAAGTTATAATACAGTTAAATATGACCAAGAGGATAAGGACCTGTCAGCTCAGTGTTAGAGCAGCGCCCCGGCAAGGCTAAGGTCCTCAATTCAATTCCTGACTGTATCTTTTTCTGATTTTTTTGTTTACAACTTTTGGTTCAGGGTCACTGTCGTCTTCAGTGATTTGATTTTTTTATACTGGAATTACTTAATTAGTGAAACCTAAAATTCTAATACTTATTCACAGAAAACAATATTAACAGCTCCCCCTGGTCCTTTAAAAATTCAAAATCAGAATCCCCGCCTCTTTTTGGGAAGGATTTAAACTATTTTGAATATGATACGTTTTTAGATTTTCACGGCCAAAAGCATTTTCGTTGTTTGTTTTTGGGGTGTTATGCCGTGTTGTGCTACCTCCTTATTTAGCTGACGTTTCGGACAGCGTTGCAGTGTCCATCATCAGGGCAGATCCGGCAGATCCGTCGATGTGAAATTGTTGTGTTAAGTGTGTGCTTATTTACTTGGAAGCGATACCGTGTCGTCAGCTTCAATTTTTTCGTTACATTTATCCATGGACGGGCCCCAGGCTAACGTAAATACTGCGCTTTCACCAAATGTCCCTTTCACAGTAGTTCACTTTCTTCTGAAATGAAGCTGACGACACAGTATCGCTTCCAAGTAAATAAGCACACACTTAACACTACAAATTCACATCGACGGATATGCCGGATCTGCCCTGATGATGGACACTGCAACGCTGTCCGAAACGTCGGCTAAAGAAGGAGGTAGCACAACACGGCATAACACCCCAAAAACAAACAACGAAAATATTTTGGATATGTTGAAGAAGGTATTTGATAGTTGTTTTTACGGGTTATTTCGTAAAGGCCTTAAAAAGCAATTACTGCTTTCTTACGCATTGTTTATTACAACAAGGTCATTTAAAATCGAAATCACGGAACCAAGCGACTTATAGAGTAGAGTCGTCCGTTCGCCACCGATTGGGCGGTTAATTGTATATAGATAGTCTTTATGCCGAACGGCATAAGGTTTAATTCTCAATTCAAAATTCTTTGAGCGCCAACCGTTTTGATTCATGCCGAAAATAACAGCGCGAAATTGCAGTATTTTGTTTTATGTTGTAAAATTCTGGCACAAATACTAAAACACTCTCCGATCATTTTCTAAATAACTTAATTTGCCACGTAATACAATAACAAAAGTACAGTAACTTAACAAAAAACTTACTAAAATAATACTCGGTTTTTCCCAAGGCCAAGATGTGGTATACCCGCAGTATTTAATTGAAACATCTTATATTATAATATGTCTAAGCTCTCAAGTTTTCAAACGATATCAATGGCTTTATCCACTCGAGCGCTTTTTGCCACATTATGGCACTATTTCCAAAACCTCGGATTGCTTTTTTGCCAAAATGTGGCAAATTTTCAAAAAAAAAGTTTTTTATTAAAATGACTATATAATATAGTGCACATTCAAAATATAACAAAATTAATATTCTCTAGATTCCTTAAAATCTTTTAAGGTTAAAGATTTAATTATATTTTTTTTATAAATCCTACAAATATGTGATAATAAACAAAAGATAGGTGGATACGTTTTTAGATTTTCACGGCCAAAAGCATTTTCGTTGTTTGTTTTTGGGGTGTTATGCCGTGTTGTGCTACCTCCTTCTTTAGCCGACGTTTCGGACAGCGTTGCAGTGTCCATCATCAGGGCAGATCCGGCAGATAAAAAACAAACAACGGAAAAAAAAAAAAAAAAAAAAAAAAAAAAAAAAAAAAAAAAGATAGGTGAATTCATTGGCTATATAGAACTATAATCAGTTTGTATGTCTCCATATTCAAATTCGGAGGTATGGTTTTTTGTAATGTGGGCGGAAAAATTTCCTTTAGAAGTCCGACAAAAAATATTTTAATTGCTCTGTCGCTCCAGTGGCTTGAACGAGACATTTGAAACGCAAAAGAAAGAAAAGACTTCGTCGCATCTATGTAGGAATTGAACCCAGGATACGTTCCTTGCCGAGGAAGTGCTCTGACTACTAACCTTATTCAAACATGACAACATACATAAAATATATTTATTTTTTTGTAATAACACTTCCTGATAGTTCCCAAACGTTTACGTGTACCCACTGTCTTGAGCCTCACAACATACCCCCGTATTGGGGTACCATAGACGCTCTGGTTCCGGGAAATACTCCAGTGCTGAAATCACAAAAACAAAATAATGTCACACGCCGTCCTTTTCTGAATTAATAACTATACCATCAAACTTATTAGATTAAAAGCGCTGACATAGTAAAACTGGCCTTAATCCCGTGCGCGTTAAAACTGTGGTATTACCACGCGCGCTGTGGTAATAACACAATGTTCTCACTATTGCGACCTTGAGCTGCCGCGTTATATTTACACCGTGATTATAAGTAAAAGGGATTTTTTTGATTGCCTATTATGTCGAGATTAACACAGAATATCCCGTGGTGAGATAGTCGGAGTAAAAAAAATATTAAAATATTTATTTATCTATTTATACAGAGTTTATACATATGTTTGCACTTACGTGAGAGCAATCCAGTTATACAAACTCAATTATTGTAGAAATAGGGACCTACAATTACAAAAAACTACAATTACATTAATTTAAATACAGATACATACTAGTTTTTTAACTGTTAATTCATGGTGGAATTCCATTGTATTAGATATGAAATTAAACAATTTTTTTTCACTTTGTTCCACTTGTTTATTTACACCAGGACCGGTTTCGTCCTACTACGGACATTTTCAGACTGGTAGTTGAATTTCTTATGCTACGGAATTTATACAAACTTAGGCAGGGGCGCACAACATTGTCTCTATATGATAAATGTTTCTATTTTGTTAATTTAAGGTATTATCAGTTATTTTGTTAAGTTAAGATACATATAGATAATTATAAAGTTTATTATTAAAATTATGAATGATGATACACAGTAAAAGGTTATTTGTAATTGACATGAATCTATATGAATTTATATAATTGAAAAGGTTTGTGATCACTGATATTTTATTTTGGTAATGTTGGGATATTCCCTCCTTGTTGCTTAGGGCTTAATTAACAAATATTGATAGCACTATGGTAATTTTTGTTGTTAGGGTTCTCCATACATTTGGGTTTTTACATTTTTTTAATTACATACTTAAATTACACCACTGCTCTCTGAAGTAAAATTATTCTAAGTGAATTATAATGGATATATTAATGGTGATTGAGTTAATGGTGATTGGTGATTGAGTTGGAACATAATGCTCAATCACCATTAATATATCCATTATAATTCACTTAGAATAATTTTACTTCAGAGAGCAGTGGTGTAATTTAAGTATGTAATTAAAAAAATGTAAAAACCCAAATGTATGGAGAACCCTAACAACAAAAATTACCATAGTGCTATCAATATTTGTTAATTAAGCCCTAAGCAACAAGGAGGGAATATCCCAACATTACCAAAATAAAATATCAGTGATCACAAACCTTTTCAATTATATAAATTCATATAGATTCATGTCAATTACAAATAACCTTTTACTGTGTATCATCATTCATAATTTTAATAATAAACTTTATAATTATCTATATGTATCTTAACTTAACAAAATAACTGATAATACCTTAAATTAACAAAATAGAAACATTTATCATATAGAGACAATGTTGTGCGCCCCTGCCTAAGTTTGTATAAATTCCGTAGCATAAGAAATTCAACTACCAGTCTGAAAATGTCCGTAGTAGGACGAAACCGGTCCTGGTGTAAATAAACAAGTGGAACAAAGTGAAAAAAAATTGTTTAATTTCATATCTAATACAGATACATACAATTAGAAAAATAGAAACATCACAAATAAAAGTACAAAATTATATACAAGCTCACTCTAGTAACACATATTACAATGAGAGACAAGAGTCATAAGAAACACGAGAGGCGTGCATAGAGAGACAATTGACACAATGTAATCAGTTTAAACATATTTTTTAACATCGCCAGAATTTTTTTTCTGAATCTGTACAAATTATCGATCTTGTTATATAGTCGACACATCTGGGTCAGAGGGATAAAGTAGGCGATATTATTTTTAAATGTATTCAGGTGAAAAATGTTAGGGCGTCTTAAACAAAATATTACTTGACAGGCGCAGACACGTGATACATTGCGGGATAGTATTAGAGGCGCCATTGTGTACTAATATCTCGTTGAAACGTATGTTACATAAAAGTATTAGTAACAAGGTGTGTGTACCCTTTTATACACACCATATTTATGTTTTCGGTGTGATCTACCTCAAGTATTTACACAGTGACGATGGTGATTGATCATATTGCCAGCCTTGCAATATTTTGGGAGTTAAACTACTTTCGAACCTGCAGGCAGGATTCAAATCTAGAGAATTTGAATTGAAGCTGGACGATTTTCCGACGAAGAAGACAGAAGCATTGAACATCCTCCGGACTGCTCTGCGATACTTCTGAACTATTTTTATTTAATTTTAAAATCGCGACGATTGTGATCGTACAAATGACTCTCGCCATCTGGAGATTGACTGCAGGACACACTGGGCTGATGAGAGCCATCTGATGACATTCGCCAGCCTGAAAACCCTATTGGCTGGGAGCCAATAAACTGCAGACGTTCCATCCTCATGATGTGAGATTCTTTTTTACAAAATCTATGAGTTTTCGACAAAAGTCACCCTTCAGCGTCACATGACTCAACATGGTATCAGCCTTCATTTATTACCTAAGCAAGCTCTTAATATCAGAAGGTTTTAGAAAAAGGACGTTATTTTAACTTAAAATATATACTTATGTATTTAAAATACCTTATTTTCATTTCTAAACTAGAAACCCACTATATGCAGTTGCATTGCTTCTTGATTTCGCATTGCTGATAACATTAATATTTCAATGTTAATAATCTGTAAATTTATTCATCATTAAAATGATGTGATATTGTACCTGTCTTATCCAACGGTAACACATACCTATTCTCTATTATTCAGATTCGGTAGTTTCCGATCGTCCGGCGTTGGAGCGTTGGTTTTGAAGGTCAAATTGGACTAATTAAAGGTAAAAATGTCGAACCACGTTTTGTATCTCATCTAATGAAAATTATGAAGGCGATTTCTAGAAAAATCATAAGTAATAATAATTTGTTCAAAATATAAAATTATACACTAACACTTCATTATTTTCACAATGAAACTTAAATTCAAAGTTTCTAGAGTTCGTGGAATCGGAGTTACAGACAGAGTAGAAATGAGTTATTTTCATTAATGTACATGAATACGTATACATAAATAGAAAACAAATTCTGAACTATTTTTAAATAATTTTAATATGATTAATAATTATTCTTCGTCTATTTTTATACAATATTTAAGCTAAACAATCTCTTAACAAAAGAGCTAATGAGCACAACATATTATTGTATCTAGTTCCCACACAAGGATTTCTCCTGTCAATTTGATTTCCATTAGTTCTTTGTGATTAAGGTTTTATCATTTCTACTATTGTTTGGATTGTCATTAGTATGTTTTCAGACCTTTGTATCCTAATGCTTTGTGTCCTTTCAACGGAACTACAAGAATTTTTATTACTTACATTTATTCGGCTTTAGGAAAGCTATGGAAGTGTTTTGTCAAAGACATATATTTACGTGAAATAATGAATTGGACACGTTAAATAAAGGAGTTTGACATTCCAACAAAATAATGGATTTGTTTTAATTTTATTTCTTATATACTCGGTCTGACAAATAATAATAGTAGAAAATAAGCGGTGGCTGTAATTATTGTTTAAATTGCTTTAAAAGGAAACACCAAGATGGTTTGGTGGTCAATGCAATAGCAACTTCTTCCGATTGTAGAGATTGTAGTACGAGAAAATTTTAAAATATTTAAAACAGGTACTGTGATTCCAGAACATCTTTATCGCATTTTGTATAACGTGGTGTTCATAAATTAGTGTTTTGCGAAATGAACCTAATCATTCCATAAAGCTAAGTACCGAAATAATTTAATGATAAAGCATGAGTGAAAAAGAACTCCGCGGGTTTAGTGGTAAAATTTCATTAATATTTTTTTGAAATTCTTAACAAAAATCCAACGAAAATTTTGCCATTTTTTGTTTTCCAATATTCAAAGGTACAATATCCAATTTATAATATAAAAATTAATATTTGTTTGTTTGTCTGTCGTACCTTGTGCGCGGCTATACCGTTCATCCGATTGCAATGAAACTTTGGGAATATAATGTGCGCATTTTCGGGATGGTTATAGGATGACTCCGGTCTTATGAATTTTTTTCCTATACTATTCATACGATTGCGATTAAAATTTCATCCGATTGCTATTATTTTTTTTTAATTGTTGTGAACATGCCCGTGAACACTTATATATATATATATATATATAATGGTGAGTTCTGGCATTATGAAATTTGTAAAAAAATTAATAGTTGTTGGAAAAATTGGTGTATTTTATGGAGTTAGGCGGCAGGGAAAGAAGGCTGGGGGGAGGGCTATGCGGGAGGGTCGTTTGGGGAATTATGGAGGGGGGCTTCGTGGGAGGGGGGGAAGGCGAAGAAGGTGGAAGCGTAATGCGCGAGGGGGGGGGGGGGGGGGGCGTGAAAAAGGGGTGAGCGGGAGAGGGGTAGTGGAACGCGGGAAGATGAAAAGGGAACGCGGGAGGAGAAGAGGAGGCAGAAGAGGAACAGGGACAAATTCGAAATGACACGAAGGGAGAAACAATTTATTTATATAATTAGCATTTCAACGCATGCCGGGTATCAGCTAGTGTACAATACGCGTGACGTTGAAAAATATTGTTTTAGATAAATATTAGTACAAGTCGCGTTGCCCGCTGGTTATTGCACGCGCTTAAATACCAATCTTCTTGTCTTCTCTCAATGTTCTTGAGTCGTGTTATTTTTCTCAGTCTAACATATCCGGGATAGCTCGTTCTACAGATGAGAAGGAGCAAGACAGTTATACTGTTTGCGGGAGGTTTGATGAAGGTATTTTCATTTAATTTTTCTGCTGACAATTAAATTTCCTATAACGATTTAAAATGTACCATTTTCGATCTGCCGCCAAAATGATATGTTCGTTTTAACTCGTTACTTCGGCGGCGTTGACGTCACGCCGGGAATGTCAGTGACAGTCGTCTTACTAGCCGGTGGCGTTTTCTATGTCATAATGATATTCTAGCCAGTTGGAACCATTCCAGAATGTGCGGTTTTTCAAATCAATTGATTAACTACTCTAGCAATCACGCGAAATAAATACATTTGCCTTGATTGCTCGCCATGTTTGAAAATTAATTTTGAAACATTTCCTCCCACATTAAAATGCATTACTCTCCTTTTGTGTATGTAAACATATAAACAAATTATACAGCCAATAAATTCACCTATATTTAAATAATCATCCTACACAACTTCGTAGGTTTTTATAAAAAAATGATTAAAAAATCATAAATATTCCAAAAGGATATATTTTCTGTGTTTTCTAGTTAAAATCTGCCGTGGAAACTTCAATATTGCGTCGACCTTAAAAAAATATTTGTGTAGTTTCTTGTAAACATACCGAAATATCTAGAATTAAACTGAATTTTGATAAGTTCTCAATAATGTTATCTGCAAGACGCGGTAATATTTGAAAAAAAATCAAAAAATGTTTTACGAATGGCAGGAAAATTTGGTTAATTTTTGGACGGATATCAAAAATAAAATTGTTCCGAATTTGGACCGATTTCACTCCAGTAGTTAACAATTAATGTACACATTTTTAGTATAATGATAAGAATAAAAAAAAACTTTAAATCTTGCACATATTTTTAACGGTATTCATAGTTTGTAAAAATAACCATTTGCAAGAAAAATTATATTTTTAGCATTATTTATGCAAAAATAATGTTCTATTTGCTGAAATTGATTATTTATGTATTGTGAATCGATGGGTGTATTGAATTAGCTGTAGAATAGGCTACAAATCATTATTTGATTGAAACACTCTCTATCAGATTGAACAAATAAACCGATTAACAAATTAAACGCTTTACGTATGGTTAATTGAAAAGCTCTCAAACAAAGAGTGTTAATTTAATTCCCGTTCAATGAAATAAAATTGCTAATTCAAGTTTCGTGTTGTAATCCAACCATTATTTTTTTTTTTATGTGACATGTTTTTAGATTGTATTTACAATCCTTTTCAACCTTTTCCTGCATTGGTAATATTATTTTTTTCAATGAAAGTCTTTGATATTTGTCATTTTAACAGTTATTAAAACTATGCATGGTAATAATGTAACGAAAATGCCGTGAAAGCAAAACCTGTGCGTGACTATTTGATACCATTTTTATAGCGCTTTTTTGTGAAAAATCATCTAAAGGGCGTAGTTTTAGGGTAATGATTATCACATTTCTATTTGCAAAAATTACTTTTATTATTAAATTAATCAAATTATGTAAATCATTTTTCCGAAATGTTATTGTAGTAGACTTTATCGGAATGATGACAATTTCTATTTCTGAACACGATTTCCTTTGCTTTATTTATTTATTACTTATATAATGGAAACTCGTTTGCGCCAGCAACAAAAAAACATGGAGTTTGGGGTTTGTCCGCGGCGGATGCGTCTGCCCACCAACTGCGTGACAGGCCGGATCAGGAGATCATGGTTGTGGGAGAACTTTTGATCTCTCCAGCCGGACCGCTGTCTTGCACCGCAGTGGAGGGATGGCTTCACATATCCATTATTCCTGGACACATCGATCCCCGGATTCCTACCCACCCCTCAAACCTTTTTCCTCTCCTTCCTTTCCCTTAAAATACCCTCCACACAGCATCTTCAAAAATGAAGTGATAAATTTTTCAAAAGTTGCTAACTATAATATTACCGGAGGATAAAAAGTATAGTACTACAATATAAAATAAATAAATTAATAAAAATATTGCTTCTTTATCGGGAATCGAACTCAATGTTTTGAAATCCCAATGCAATTCAAATAGGTACTGATATTAGCAATCCAAACCAATTCAGTGCCTATTTACATAAATAATCCTTTATACATATTTATAGTCAATTTCAATCGTTCATAATACAAACAGAACAACACCATTAATCCGGATTACCCCTTTACTACTTCAGTACTGTTCACGAAATCAACCTAGAGAACGTGTTCATTTTGTGGCAGCAGAAAATCCAATTTTATTTTAATTTTAAAAACCTTTTGATATATATTATACTATAGAGCTAGAGAGGAACATAACTTATTAATCGATGTACTGAAACACCTTTGATTTACAAGGATTCATCTAGAACTGATCTTACCAATAATTTCGTTTTCATTGGTGAAACTTGGCGCATACCGGTGAAATGGGTAAATTTATTTGTGGAGTATCACAGGGATCACTTCTTGGGTCTTGACTATCTCACATTTATTTAACCGTGTAGTTATATTAATAGGGAATAACAGGATTTGTATAGTATGGAAAATGTAATTTTTGTGTTCAACGTAATAAAAAAATATAATTATAAATACAATTATAAAGCAATAATTGTTCGGCTTCATTATTAAGTGGTTTCTCCTATTGGCATTTATGAGGTTGTCTTTTTTCGATGTTCCGATGGAAAATTTGTCAATCTATTTTTTATTTTATTCATTTTTAAAGCGTTTTGAGTCTGGATGATGTATCGTTTATTGAACTAGAAACTTAACATAGTAGAAAGTACACTTGGCGACAATTTTTTTGGTATTTCAGTAGAAACTTACCTGTATATGAAAGCTCGAAATTTCATAAAATACATGATTTGGTAATTGAAAACAGTTTCGTTCTCGTTAACCCGGAAAATCCAGTTAGAAAAAGCTGTGAGAATTGAAGTAAAAGAAGCTAGATTCAATATTTTTTTACTAAATATAAAAAAAATATAGTCTAAAGTACAACTACAAATGTTACTATTGTCTCGTTTTCTCTTAAAATATATAAAGTGTACAACGATATGGCTAAAACCGGATATCTCACAACGAACTTTTAAAAACCCATTTCCGCCTGATGCGGTTTCAAATGTGATACCATACTCCCAACTCGGTTATTAAACAACGTCAAACTTCTATAAAATTTTATATCGAATTCCATTGGTACTAAATTAACATTTATTTTAGTTTCATGTAATAAAAACAACACGGTTCCACGATACTGCGGTTATAAACGTTCCAGTGAGTACCTATCGAGATTTGACAGAATTGAATTATACAAAGTGATTTTAGATGTAGACCAGGATATTTGGGGTTGTATCTTTTTGTTTCGATAAGAATAAAAAAAATTGTACTTGGACAGGGTGTTGATTCCAGCCATCCAGACAACTCTATGCCAAATATGCACTACTACACCTCCTCCAACACAAACTCCATATTCCACTTCAACCAAAAACCTCAATAATAACTAGGTCCTAACAACAAAAAAACACTGAACATACCGATAAAACACACCACACATGGACAAAGACACTTTCAATATTACGCAACCAAACTCATTGTATACCCATAATTTTTTAAACACTGAACATACCGATAAAACACACCACACATGGACAAAGACACTTTCAATATTACGCAACCAAACTCATTGTATACCCATAATTGTATACCCATTACTCTGAAGCAACTAATAACTGCAAATACATCTACAAAAATTCACAAAAAACTTATCTCAGCCTGGATCAAAAATCAAGATTTTAACTTCATTCAAAACATAATAACTCCAAACCAAACGTAAACAAATGATAAAAAAATGTAAAATAACCAAACACGTTTTTCGAGAATATACCAAATATATACACACTTAAAATATATACATATATGTATACATGTTTTTTTTATAAATAATCAGTTTAAAAAAATCACTAATTTAAAAAATAAATAAAGGAGAACCTTTCTACTACAACACATAAATACTTGTCACACTTAAACATAACCATGTTAACACCTCAGCACAGGTTCTCCTAGTAAGGTGTTTACGAAACATACAACATTACCCAACCACAGTTTCACATTCACTAACCTACCTTCCACACAACATAACAAAAAGTTCATAAATTATATTATTATGTCTAAATATTAATAACTTTATGTGAACACTGTAATATAATATAGAAATAATAATAAAAAATAAAAAAACTAGAAATGAGGAGAGATACGATAATCCACAAAGAACCTTGCATTGGTTAATGTTTCATTATTTACTAAATTAATTGCTTTGTTGATAAAAACCTAAGTGAGACAATATTAGCGAAACTCATTCTTAATTTGAAACAGAAAAATCAGAAAAAGATCGGATCTGGGGCTAGAACCCAGGACCTTCGGCTTTCCGGGCAGAGCATTTGCCACCTGTAGGTACTTTTGTCTTATTCGTACATTTTCATGTGTTTTCTTGTGTAGACATAGTTTTATATTGCTACCTTAAAACTACAGATGTTATGGGATTTTTTTAAATTCCTATTACAATACATCCCAATTTTTTGATTCGTTTGTAGTAATTTGTTAGTAAAGCTATGCCTTTGATTTGAAAAACTTCGCATTTTTACAAACAACATATGTATCCACATTAAGATCTCTCAACTTTAAGATCTCTTAACTTTAAGATCTCTGAAAAATGGTACTTTAATTGCTTTTATAATGTCACATTAGTGACATCAAGATTACGAACCTTAAGATTTAAAGATACATGGGTTTAAAAGATGAAACGAAAGCCTAAATTCATTTGACAGCAACAATAGTATGTCATATTTTTTCAGACGTCTGGGGCTTCGGACCGGAAATAACTCCTTCAATTTTGATTCCGTCGTTTTGTTAACTTCAGTAATTCTTGTACCATTTCGTAATCAAAAGTCTTGCACAATGTACAATTCGTGGTCTCGTAACAATCCCACATGATTACCATTATTTTCATTAATGTATAACAGAACCAAAACCACATTGTTTGGCCAAATTCGAGTAGGTGCTGAATGCTCCCAGGGATTATATCGACAATTTCCCTGAACCGGTGATTTGTGGCCGAATTAGGTTTGCCATTAGCATGAAACTACTCTATGGACAACTAAACAAACTAACTAACCGTCGCATCGCTTCCCCACGGGGGGTAGACAAAGCGGATGGAACGCACGTAGCACAGACCTACGAAATGATCTGGGCGCATATAGCCTGATTTATTAGTACACGCGAATATTTTCACATTTATTCGCACTATTGACAATTACTTGACCTGATTCAGGCAGTTCATTAAATTGATCGTATCGTACCCTTATTAATTCCATTATTCTTCTATCACGGCGCACCTCTAAGAAACTCGACGGATACGATTGGAAAACAGTTACTTGCGTTCGCATAAAGACATGTTTTAAAGTAATTAGACATATTTGTTCATACAAAGCAGATACTTTGTGATGTGAAGTGGTGTTTACTAAGTTATTGTTTTATTTTAAATATTTAAATATATTTAATATTATATCTAAAAGTTTTGAAGACTACAGCTTATCTGAAGCAAGTCCACGCTAAAATTGATGGCTTTCGTCAATTTTGTAGGAATCATCTATTGACTGTGCTCGCAAATAATGCCTTTTGACGATATATGACGAATTTAGTCAATATCGTATTGACTAAAGCTTTGATTGATCGACCGTATTAGACCTCCCGAACTGGTATTGATTCTCTTACAAATTCCACGTGCGAAAACGTATAATCACACCATATAACTATTATATGAAATAAAATCTATGGACGTCTTATTAAAAATATTAATTAATTATTTGAGTATCATTAAAAATATCAGTGGGGTGAAATTAATTCACAAACGTTGGAAAAACATTTTGACGTATTTTCCAGAATATTAAAAATTTCGAATAAATGTAACCATGTCTTCAAATTATAATATATCATCACTGAATTTCGTTTTGTTTCCAATGCGCGTATTTTATTTTAATTTAAGTATTAGCGCAGACTTGTGCAAAATAACGGATATTAAAATTGTGGGATTTGTGAAGAGGAAAGTATTTAAAATATATTTGCCTCGGGATCATTGCTTTTCGAAAACAAATATTGTCACTTTTCTTCGTCTATAGAAAGTGTTTCAATTTTCTTTGCCTATAGTCACTTTTATCTTGTTTTCAAAGCAAGTATGCAAAATTCTATCAGTCTTTGAAAAAACTGTTGATTTGTATACAAATCAAATTTACACCGTCCGCCCGGTTTCCATAATTGACACTCTTTTTAACATAAATATAAAATATCGGGTGTCCAAAAAAGGTATGGGGTGTTCGATGGTTGAATAAAATAAAAATAAAATGAATAATCAAATAGATTGTTTATGTTGTATTTCCAGAGAAAGAAATGTAATTATTTTAAAGGGAAAAAATGTTGTCTAGATGCCGACCCTCACGTTGCTGGCACCCCTCTAACCTCAAACGAAGATTTGGTAATTTTTGACACATTTTTGGAGTACCAAAAAGGGTAGCGGGGTTTCGTTTTTTTTGTGACGTCATAAATGAGTGGTGCGGGGTCGTGAGGTATGGATAGTTCGTGGGGATTCAGTAGCAATAAAGTCGTACCTAGGGATGCATTTTTTCACAAGGTTTTTGCTCGCACGCAAAATGTTACCTAAACGGTGATTGTATTCAGCGTTTTTATCGTGCGAATTATCATTCTCGGAGTGACGATGGCATTCAAAAAAGGGCACTCACTGTAAACAGTGAAAGTTACTGCTAAAAGCTAAGAAGTTTTTGGCCAAATAATTTCAAGGATACTAGCCATACTTCCGACTTAGCAATTGCTGCGGTAAACGAATTATTCCTGAAAAAACTGATTTCTCATAGAGACATCATTAACTGGCCTCCCAAGGGTCCCGATCTTAATCCTCTTGACAGTTTTCTGTGGAAATACCTGAAAGGTACGGTATCCGAGAATAAAACAACGTATCTGCCTCAATTGAAGCACATCAATTCTACGATTGTTGACGGCTTTCATGATTCAGGGGAAAGGCTCTCGACTAGCGATCCGGAGGTCGTGGGTTCAAATCATAATAAATTTTATTTAATTGATTGTGTTGTCACAACTTAATTATTTAAAATAAAAAAGGTATATTTTTTGCACGTTCCAGAGTGGAAGATTCTCATAGTAGTGTAAGACCACTATTCAGAATTGAAACGTTGCTTGAATTAGGTTTCGTCGTATTTTATGACTAGATAGGAATATCCATGTACTTCGAAACCTTCCTCTTTCCCATCTCATTTCCCTCCCCGCTTAACTTCACAACATACCCCAATTGGGGATGCTATAGTCTCACTGGCTCTAAGTATTTGGGAGCAGTTGAGACCATAGTTGCGGTATTACATTTAATAATTTTTTTTAATAAAAATATAAAAAATGTTTAATATTGTGGTTGAAGGTTGAATTTTATCGAGAACTCTACTGATGAATAAAAAGATATCAAAGGAATGCAAATAAATTCTGTAAAGATCAGTTTGAAGAAATTTTATTAATATTTCTAAATAAGATTTTTTTGGGGTTGGCTCAGTTTTGGCACGTGATGTAAATTCTAATTTTGCTAGCCTTATTGATGGAATTTCAGCGAGTAAATTCATATTTTCACGTCGTCCGGATCATTAAAGTTTCGCAAGTAAAGAATAATCATTTCTCAGACAGAGAGGAAATGTTCTCGTCCATTTTTCATCGTGACTTTCTTCGTAGCAATACCCCGCTGGTTTTATAAAGTGAATTCAACCAAAAAACGTAAAAACAAAACGGTGTTTTCGAATTGGCAAGTGACCGAGTGGTGCGGTGAGGACTGATTCACAGATGACACGAATCCTTATTTATTTTAATGTTTTACATTAACTTCTACGGCCTACGTGGTCGAGGGGTAAGGTATCTCGCAATACGAAAGTCGCTTATATTATTTATAATATAATTATAATTAAAAGTTGTGAAACGAAAGTTCGAAAAAAGTTGTTAATATTTTTTATTCCTATCATCATACAGATTCACCAACCGAAGTTAAGACGGTGTTTTTTCCATACAAACGTATTCCCTATTTATCTCTCTGGATTTTAACCCTAGAGAAAATATTGTTTTTATATAAAATAGATATCAACTACTAGCGTGTCGGTACTTTCGGTAAGTTACTTTTTATAGAAGTTATGACCTTCCAAAAATCAATAAAATTGACTGGTTTAAACGCCGTCAAAAGATGTTCAGTATACAAACTAGACAATATTTAAAAAAAAGCAAAACGTACAGACATAGAATAGTTTTTTTTTTATGCAGTTGGTAAAAAAAAATGGAAATCAGTCCACTTTTGGAGGAGAAAAGTGGGGAATACAAAACCTCGATTTTAGTTAGGTATTAGTAGCCCGAGGTGCATTGTCCCTTTCGCTCAATATCTGGTGGAGTAAGAGCAACAGTGACAGCAATAATTTAGTAAAATCTATTTTTCAAATTTCTTCAATACCCGGGTATCCTCTTAATACACTTTACCTTGGATATCCTGTATAGAATATTAACGGCTCGTTCCAGGATGGAAGAGACAGTCAGTATCGCCCTGGTATAAGATCACCATTCAAAATTGACAAGTTAGTTTTATCCGTGTTTGTTGGTCAGATCTGAATAGCCAGGTACTTCCCCACCTTCGTCTTTCTCATCTCCTTCTCCTCCACTGTTCGTTTAGCCTCACAATATACTAATAATGGGAAGGACTTAGTCTCACTGAATCTATACAGTTAGGGCTCATGTGCTGGATTCACATAAAAAAATTGAGACCTAGAGTAAATAATTTTAATGTCATCTTTGGGAATGCTGTGCGGAAGTTTTCTTTTAAGTAAAGTAAGGAGAGAAAGTTCTGGGAAGAAAGAAGGTATGCGAGGTGAATAGGAATTTTGGGGTCAGTGTGTCTAAGAGTTACGGACGTATTATTCCATCCCTCCAACTGCGGTGGAAGGGGATGGGTAGAGAGAGTCATGATGGAGAGGATAAAAGGTCTCTCTCAACCGTTCTAAATATCTCTTATTTAATAATTATCAGATTTGTAAGTGGATATTTATGTAGCTATCTAAAGATAAACTAAAATATAATATTTTACATATTTTTATTTTATTCCTACCATCCTCCTATAAACCTGTCATTCTTTCCATTACCCAGATGTCAGTCAGTAATCGACCATTAACCCGGAAACATCCGCATTCCTACTCCGCATCTTTCGCTAGTCACCGCTCTAATGCTGGGGCCGCATCGTCCTATCGTCATGAAGCTTCGCTTAAATGAATGCTTTTAATTTAAAATAAAGAATACGTTTACGCGAAGCTTCGTGACGATAGGCGCAGATGCGGCCTCAGCATAGGAAGAAATATTACCGCAACATAATGCAAATTAAAACCGGCCAAATGAAAGAAAGTGCTACAAGTCCCGCTGTGAGTAATTTCTCTCATTTTCCTTGTGTGCTTACTTTCTACTTGTGCAGTGGTTAAAACACATAAATGTCAAGGTCCTTCGATACAAAACCACATAAAACATGCATCATGATATTTCAACACCTCTTTAAAAGTTATTAAAAGTTATGAAAAAAAATATTCTAATCACTTAATTACCCACATTTTTAAAATTTTTCATTACTTTTGATAACTTTTCAAATGAGTGATGAAGTGCCACTTTGTTGAGTTGTCCGGTCACCATTATAAAAATTTATTTCTATTTTTTAATGTCTGTACATTGTGAAGCATTCCCACCGATTTCACAAGTAGGAACAAATAGAAATGCACCAGGAATTGTCTTGGGTGACATTTCATATGTCTTCGCATCTCGCTTTGTGCTCGCTAAGAAAACTGCGCGATCATTTGTCTTAGAGGATAGACCGCCAACGTCAGACGAAAGTACGAGTAGTTGACATGGTAATTTAAATGCTGATGTTCTTTGGAAAACTAGTTTTTTCGGACCTGTTATTATTATATTGTATTAAAAGGTTAATGATAATAAATAATTCCATAACTAACACCTCTGCATTAGGTATTCTCAAGTGTTCGTTACGTTTGGTGATCTAGCAGGGGTACCAGGTTCATGGGGTGATGTTTATCCGGATCATGGCGACGGATGCGTCTCGGGAGATTGGGAGAGACTGGTTGAAGGAGATCTTTTGAGCAGGGTTCTCTCGGAACATCACCTTGCTGTGGGAGGAATTGATTCATTAGTCACTCCTGGACCCACCGAACCCTAGATTTCTACCCACCCCTCTTACCGTTTTGGTTCCCAGAACTAAAATGACCCCCACACAGCATCCCCAAAGATGACATACATAGGCCCTGAAGAGAATCATTTTGATCAGGGTTTCCTGTGTGGAGCTCATGTAAAAATATACAAAACTGATGAACCACTTTTTACCATAAATTAATGATAATCAGTTGTTGTTTAAAATATAAAACACATTTATTAGTAAGGGGTAAAATATTTGTTGTCTTCATTCTTCTCGATAACACTTCCGAACACTGAGTTCTAATAAAAATTTTCCTGGAATATCTGTGGCAGTGCGGCTATATTTAGTGTGCAACCCAATATTTATTTAAGTAATTATTTTTAGTAATGTAACACAATAAAAATCATTATGCCGCTCATCTTACTAGGGAAATCGATGCGTCTGCCCACCAGTTGCACGACACGCCGGATCGGGAGAGAAAGGTTGAGAGAGTCCCTTTGACCACTTCAGCCGGACTCTCTCGGAACATCGCCGTGCACCGTAGTCCTTCACTCCTGGACACACTGACCGATTCCTACTCACCCCTCACACCTTTTCCCTTCCCAGAACTTCATCTTCTTCCTTTCCTAAAAAAAAGATCCACGTCGCACTAATTGTCCCTGCCCGGCGCCGCTGGACCTACCTGCCTCGCTGCACTGAATTATTATTTTGACCACCATCTCGAAAGGTCTGGAATCTGCCACGTGCATTTCCCGCATACATATCTGCAGTTCCGTGCAATCGCGGAATAATCTTACTACGATTGTAAAATAATGTACATTTGTAAATATTGCAAATAATTATCATCATTATCTCCTGAGTGTTATTATTCCGACCAGCACGCGCGGAGATATTACGACACACCGATATCTTCCCTTTCACCCGGAGGCCCAACAAAATCTCCTCCTTAATAATAATAATAATAATAATTGGATGACTTGTATAGCGCCGTTTTTGTGAAAAATCACCTCAAGGGCGCTGTACAAATTTCAATAATTTCTACAATCTTACTTCTAACTACACACTAGAAAATATAAAAAAACCTATGGCTAAAACAATGGATGCAAATCCACCGGTTCTTTGATCAGCGATACAAAACTATATGTACAATGCATCTGAACAACCAGCGCGGTGCAGCCCAAAATGTAAATGTACATGTATTTTTTTTTTTTTTTATTTTTTTTTATTTTTTATTTTATTTTTTTTTTTTATTATATATATATTTTTTTTCAATGAAAATGTACAGGACCATACTTACCTGGTAGGTCACTTGAGATTAAAGTTAAAAGATGTTTATTTATATACAGTTTGCGCGCAGAGGACATAATAGCGAACACATGTTGTTGGAAAAGTAATTATTTGATATATATTATGTTATTTAATGAACGTGTTTGGGAAAAACAAAATTAATTAATGGGCGGTACAGAGTAGTACATGAATTTTATTTATTTTCTTAAATGAAGTCTCAGTCTCTCGTTAAGCGACGGATTGCTGTGAAGGCTTCGAATGATGTTAATCTAATAAGAAAATAGATTAAGATAAATTATAGGCAATACATAATACAAATAGATTTATTAAATTTAAGGGTATGAGAGCCTAAATAAGTAGGTTTTTAGTTTTGACCTAAATTCTGTTGGGCTTGTTATGCACCTTAGTTCCGGAGGGAGTTTGTTCCAAGCCTTAGGCCCAGATACTTCGAATGCACGATCTCCAAACTTAGTATTTGGCTTTCGTTTAGGTTCTATCAGTCTACCTAGAGCTGATGATGTTGCTGATCTAAGGGTTGACTGCCTTGGACCAATGTTTTCCGGGACGCATAGTTCAGAGATGTAATGTGGGGCCATTTCATTGATGGATTTAAACACCATCCAGCACAGTTTGTACTGGATTCTTTCAGGGCACTTAAGCCAGTGAAGGTTGCGAAGGTGTTCTGAAATGTGCGAATATTTAGAGACCCCGGTTATGAGCCGTGCCGCTGCATTAAACACGGATTGAAGTTTGTCGATTTGACATTTCGGAAGGCTAGCATAAATACCGTTACAGTAATCGAGACGTGAGACTACGTATGAGTTGATGAGTAATTTTGTTGCCTCTGTAGGAAGGTTTCTTCGAACTGATTTAAGTTGTCTTAGGTGAAAAAATCCGGTGCTTACTGTCCTATTTATTTGAGTTTTAAGCGAAAAGTCCGAGTCTAGATTAACGCCAAGAAGTTTAACTGTTCTCTTTGGAATAATATTGCTGCCAGAAATGGAAACAGGTGAATCGTCTACCAAATGTTGCCGTTTGTTTGTGGCCGCCCAGAGAAACTCGGTCTTAGATGGGTTCAGTTTCAGCTTGTTTGAAGACATCCAACGAGTTATTGCTTCTAGGCATTCAGCTACACGGATTTTGAGACTGTTGATTTCGTTTGGAGTGCAGTAAAAATAAACTTGCTGATCGTCAGCGTAGACAAGAGACCAAATGACTCGATTATTTTGGCGACATCATTTGTAAAAAGGATGAAGAGAAGTGGACCTAAAACGGATCCCTGGGGTACCCCTGAAGAAAGTGCAGCGAAATTAGACAGTTTATTTCCAACCTTCACGGCTTGTAAGCGATTAGATAGATAGGATGCCAGCCAATTTTTGATGTCGGAATTCAAACCAAATGTTTTCTCTAATCTGTTAATGAGGAAGTTGTGATCAATCGTATCAAATGCTGCACTCATGTCTAGGAGAGAGATGAGTGCTAATTTTCCTGACTCTATGGCAAGAGTTATATCTGACAGCATACGAAGTAGTCCGGTTTCTGTTGAGTGAAACCTTCTATATGCGGATTGACGATTTGTGAATAATTTATTTGAATTCAAGTGACTGGTTATTTGTGCTGCAGCAATTTTCTCTAGGATTTTTGAAATGAAAGGTAAATTTGAAACGGGTCGATAATTACCTAAGTTATCGGAGTCTAGTTGTGGCTTTTTTAATATGGGTGTGACTATGGCTGACTTTAGAGGTTCAGGGAAGTGACCTGTGCTGAGAGATTTATTAAAAACATGAACTAAGAACGGAGCTAAGACAATTGCACATTTTTTTAATAACCATGTTGGTATGGGATCTAGACTGCACTGCTTATTTGGCGAACTTGCTATTAATTTTTTTACTTCTTCCAGCGTTGTAGATTTGAAGGAAGACAAATTTCCTTTGGAATTGAGAGTGAAAATTGGCGGAGGGGCGTGAGATGTGGATGCACGAATAGATTCAATTTTTTCCCGAAAAAACTTTGAGAACGCATCTGGGGTAATATCTATTTTAGTAGGAACTGTGGCTTCGGAAATAACAGTCTTTATGGAGTTCCAGAGACGTTGTGGATTGGTTCGCTCAGAGTCAATCTTTTCATTCCAATATTCCGATCTTTTGGAATTTATTTTGCTCATATACTGTTTTTGAGCAAGCATCCACTCATCCCTTGAATTTACTGTACAGTTTTTTCTATAGGTCCTCTCTAATTTCCGCATTAGTCTCTTCTGGTTTCGACATTCATCGTCAAACCAGCCGTCAGACTTTCGAACTTTACGTGTTTTTGATGTTGTCGGAGCATATTTATTTAACAGAAATGTAAGTGTTGTATTATAAGTATCGACAAGTTCTGTTGGAGTCTTTGTTTCCCAAAAAATGGGTGTACATAATAGTGAGGTCTGTAGTTCTTCCAGAAAATCACTAAAGCTGAAATTACGCCATTCCCTCGATATAATTGTTCTATATGGTACTTTAGGCGGGTTAAAATCAATATCTGTGCAAACAAGCCGATGATCTGATAGTCCTATATCGCGAATATCTATTGATAGCGGTGAACCTCTGTTCTTTGAAATTAGTACATCTAATGTACCGCCCGCATCGTGAGTTGGGCCGTCGACCCATTGGTGGCATCCAAAGCTGGCTAATAAATCTAAGAATTTAACGGTGTTTGGTGATGACACGCGTTCGAGACGAATATTAATATCACCTGTTATAATTAGTATGTCAGAAAGTCCGACTGAGAGTTCCAAAAAACGTGAAAACTCATCATAAAATTCGACAGAGATTGGTTTCGATCCGGGCCTGTACAAAGTGCACAACAGAAACGACGTACCGGAAGAAGAAACCCTACAACCAGTATATTCAAACGTGCTAAATGTACCAAGAGCAACTTTAGTTAGCCGCAGTCCTTGTCGGGCTATAATCGCTACCCCCCCGTGGTTCACGTGAGAGATTTTATTTGATGGTTCCTCCGCGCTAGGTCGGGCCTCCTCTAGCACCGCATACCCTAGAGCTTGGAGTCTCTTAATTGAGTACGAGTCACTATTCTCGTGCCAGGTTTCCGTGACGGTAAGGATGTGGAGTTTTTGATCTCTGAAAATATCGTCCACCACTTCTAATTTGTTATTGAGGGATCGCGCATTCCAGGAACCTATCGCAAGCTGTCTACTCTTATAGTTAGCATGTCGTTCTAATCGAATTTGATTTAAGTTGTGGAATTTATCAGAATCGCGGAGGGATTTGGTCCCTAGATTATTCTGTTCGTCGGTTGAGGAAGCTTCCTGAAAATCGTGTATTGACGGAGAGTTATTATTATTACTATTACTATTATTTTGATGAATTTTTGGAACGTTTTGTTCCTTCCTACGGAAGTATTTCGTTTTCTGCCCCCCGCGGCACCCCCTATATCTAAATTTCACATTAGTATCACGATTGTACAATGTTACTTTTGCAGGCACCAAAGGGTTCACCAATACACTGTCACTTCTTAAGTCACCAAGTATCGTACCACATTGTTCTCTTCTGATGGTAAACGTCTTGTTGGGTCTGAGGTTATACAGCAGTATTTTGGCAACTATTATAGGGTCCAATACACTTTCACTATTGAAACTGAGAAGCGTGGTCCGGTCATAAACAATACTGTTTATAACTACCATAGCTCCAAAATACCCCTAATAAATCACTTTGCACTGTCACAGAACACTTGTCACTGTTCGAGAGTCTTTCACTTTACACATGTGGCTAGTGCCTCTGACCATTGACCGATGCTTTCGAAGCGATGGGTTTTCAGTGCCCTTTTGAAACAATATTTGTGATTTAACTTTAAAACATTAGAATACTTCTAGTAGAACTTGCATTAATCTCGCAATCGTGACTCTAAAAATTATTTTATTTTTAGAGTCACGATTCACTTATCACAGGAGGCCTCGTATTTTGCCTCCAAAAAGGCTATGGAAATTACCATCATAACGTTAATCGTCAAAATTATTTAAAAATATATAATTCACTAAAAGAAGACAAACCTTCCAGGTTAAGTAAAACTTGGAAATATTTAGTTTCTCCCTTCTTCCGCTATTAATAGCTGTAATAGTTGCAGTTTGTTTTGTGACGGAGGATTTGGCTCGCGATCAATAAATAGGTCAAACCGGCTGATGTTCTTTGACTACAGGGCCACAAGCGTTTGTTTCACTTTTTTGGGTAAAATTAACGAGGGGAGGCGAAGGAAGTTAAGGAACGAGGCGGGTGTTAAAGTTATAATAATTATTACATATGGCAGGAATTGCATTCAATCCGGCACTTTTAATTTTTAAATTACCTTTTTATTACCGACATGTATTTATTAATCTTAAATTCTGTTAATCGTGTGTCATAATAATTTTATAAACATATAAACATTTACATTGTTTGGCAAACATAATCATTCTTTTAATATTAGCGTATACAGTCACACATAAATCCATGTGATCCTTCGCAGAAGGACAGTGGTTAGTGATTGGTTATCCTTTTCCTTGCATCCATTGTTTTCCTGCACATATTAATTATTTTATTTTAAGGTATATTTGAATCCAATAATTTCAAATGTCCGCCTCGGCTTTGCTTGGTGGTGCACGAGCGATTTGATGGCATGGTTATTTCGAGTGATTTAATGCCGTTAGACTTCATCCTTTGGGTCAATCTTAAATCGCAGATCTGTGCAAATAAACCAAACAATCGACGTCCTCAAAGTCCACCTAACAAAGCCATCCAGCAAATTCAGCCACATTTATGCGATAAAATAATTTAAAATGGACTTACCAAATACGTGCCACCAAGCTAAACCGCGGCGGACATTTGAAAGACATCATGTTTTAAACTTATTGCCGTAATAGATATTTACAAATCAACAACTTAGTAGATATCTCACCCACAACTTGTTTTATTTACATTTAAAAATCAAGCATCCTTATTCAAAGACCCTTTACAAGTTGTGCATTGGTGATTCAAATTCACCTTAATAAGAAGCCATATTTATATATGCATGGGATCTTAACACAGACCCACCCACCCACTCAAAATCAAATGTATAGAAGACTTAGCTGGCTAAAAAATTTATTAAAAAATAAAAATAAAGTAAGTCATCATTCTATCACGAAAACTGACAATGTTTGGAAGGCAATGTTTTGCGAAGAAATTAAATCAAACACCAAAAATAGTTTATTTTCTGCTGTCCTGAAAATTTGCCTTTTATTAGATTCTTTTTTGTGTTTCTCTACTTTCGGCTACTTATCGATATACTAACTCTTATAACTTAATTCGCCACTACCACTCGTCCACTTTCTTGTTTAGAACTTGGAGGCAACAACAACTAAGTTCAGTTCACAGGGGACTGTTCTAAGCTCTTCCACGTGTAGATTAAATTCTGGGTCAGAGTAACCCGGGAAGTGCCTATAAGAATTGAGCATCCCAGGGGAATTATTTGCCTAAATATTGACCAACTTAACCTCCAGAAATAAGCGCTGTCTTAAATAATACAACCCACATGTTACATCAAGCACGTCTATTCTCAGTCCTGTTTTAGTAAACAGTGTTCATTTTGCTTGGGTTTCCATATTATCGATGTATGGTGTGGGTCGTAGGTGCTTCTATATGTACATATTTAATTACTATTAATTAATTTTGCAAAGTCGTAAACCCATGGCTAGGCGGTTGGTAACGAAATCTGTTGTGTCGACCCTCTTCGTCGTACATCTTACTAATATTATAAACGCGAAAGTTTGTATGGATGTATGTATGTTTGTTACTCTTTCACACACAATTTATTGAATGGATTTTAATAAAACTTTACAATAATATAGCTCATACATCAGAATAACATATAGACTATAATTCATAAAGATAATTCAAACACGAGAAATTTTTTCTCCGTTGAGTTGAGTAGTTTGTTAAAAAAAAAATCTATTTGTAAACAGCTTTTAAGAACCAACTGTATTTATTTTTCTAAATCTTATGTATATGTATTTTAAATAATAAAAAATAAAAAATAGCTATTTGTTTTCAATATAAATATCGAAAATAATAATTATTGCTTATTAGAAAATGTCAAAATTTGAGAAAAACATTTTAATTCAAATTAGTGCATTTATTTGAATTACTCGCCTAATACTTTGAATCGAATGAATATTTATAGATATTTCAAATGAATAGGTTAATAATTTTGGTGTAGACGTAGATGGGACCTAGGAAAAGACATAGCTTACTCGAAGTTCTAATCCTATGCAGACGAAGGCGCGGGCAGTAGCTAGTAATATAACGTAATAATAATATGTGTTATCGATTATTTTTTCGAAGATTATTAGAAACGTTTTTGATCATTGTAGAGACGAAATATTTTAATACAAACATTTAAAGCTTTAAAGTCAGATATCTTTTTTTTATATAAATACCACACCAGAGTCCCGACTGCTCCCATCTGGAGCAAGTGAGACTATCGTACCCCCAATTGGGGCGTGTTGTGAATCTGAATGTGGTTAAGGGGAAAGGATCTGGTCAACAAACACGGCTAAAGCTATTTCAAGCAACGTTTCAATTCTGAATCGTGGTCTTACACCAGGGCAATACTGAGAGCATCTTTCACTCTGGAACGTGTGGCCATTATATTTAATTAATTAATTGTGAAATAACACACATTAATCAAATAAAATTTATTTTAACATTCCGGGTTCGAACCCGTGACCTTCGTATTGGGAGTCAAAAGCCTTACCGCTCGATCACGCCGGCCGTCATATGACACCATCTTCATGACATTATGTCATTCGACTGCATATTCATGGCATAATGTGTTTTGGTAACATCTTCATGACATCATGTCATTTAACAACATCTCGTGACATATTCTCATATGATGACAACATCTCCATTACATAATGTCATTTGACAACATCTTTATCAACATTCTGGAATAAACAATTATTAGATAGTAGCTTCTGCCCCCGACTTCGTCTACGTAGGATTTTTTTGTGTATAAGGCTATTCACCCTTAGAAGAGTGCTATGTGACTGCGCAGGATTAGTACTTCGAGTAATTTATTTTCTTTTCGTAGGTCCCATCTACGTTTATACCAAAATTCTATTTATTTAAAATGTGTATAATTCTTGATTCGATTCAAAGTATTAGGTGAGTACTTTAAATAAATTCTCTAATTTAAATATTTTCTAAAATAGAATTTTGATTTAACAATTATTGTTTTGCAAAATGTTATTCTCAAAATTTTGACATTTTCTATTAAACAATAATTATTATTTTCAATACATTGAAAATAAATAGCTAGCTTTGTAAATTATAGCCTATATGCTATTCTGATGTATGAGCTGTATTATTGTAAAGTTTCATTAAAATCCATTCAGTAAATTTTTTTGAAAGAGTTACAAACATATATACATTCACAGAAACTTTCGCGTTTATAATATTAGTTAGATTATTATTATTATTATGACATTTTTTTTTACAATAGCTCCACCCAGTAGGCCTTAAAAAAAATAATTCCTCCTCGGGCGTATGTAATCTTTGGGAATGCTGTGCAGAGGGTTCTTTTTAGGAAAGGAAGGAGAGGATGTTTTGGGAAGGAATTTGGTGGGTAGGAATTTGGGGGTCAGTGTGTCCAGGAGTGACGGACGAAAGAAGCCAAAAGGTCTCCTACAACCAGTCTCTCCCGATCTGTCCTGCCACGCAATTGGTGGGCAGGCGAATCCACCGCCAACACTCGGACAAACCTCACTTTATGAACCCGGGTACCCCTGCTAAGTCACCAAACGTAGCGAACCACTTGGAATGACCTATGTTGGTTATGCAATAAATGGTTCCCGGGGCAGCGGTACCATATCCGCCTACCAAATTGAAAATTTGCAAATTAAAATTGTAATTTAACCACATCTTCATGACATAATTTTATATGAAAATATCTTCAATTCATAATATCATTTGACAACTTCTTCTAGACATAATGTCGTATGAAAATATCTTCATGACATAATGTCATTTGACAACATCTTCATGACAATATGATCGATGATTCGAATTATTATCCCTTTCAATTTTACAATAAAAAAATAATAGTCAATTTAAAGAGAAAAAAAAAATATTAGATGTTCTTTATGTGTTGATGACGATTTCACAAAATCATTAATTTTCAGCATAATTACAATCAATCATTAATATTTTAATATGTCATCAATCTTAACTAATTAAACTTATAGTTTTGTCATCATATTTTTGAACGATTTACAATTAATGTAGTATTTAAATAATATTTTAATCGAATGGAACTTCCAAGGTATTTTTCTTTTGTTTTCATTTCAGGGAACAAAGTAATTAATCAAAACGCCTTTAATTAACTTGGGAAATTTTCAATGCAGATTTTTTGCCTTTTGAAAAGCCAAGTTTGAATTCGGTCATTATTTGATTTATTACCAAATTTGAGCGGAAAAAACTTAGCCCAATTGGAAAACAAAGGCGACAAGTTTTGGCGATTAAGATGGATTAAAAATATTTTCAGGTTTATCTTGAATTTGAATACTTTATCTGCCTTTCGTTCTAAGCGTTTTAATTTCTTATTATATACCTAACTAATTATCTGTTCATTCGGTGGAATTTTAGTAACCTACACAAAAAATAGATAAAAAGCTACCAATTAAGCGTATAAATTCTAATCCAGACTAAAACTCTTATAGAATTATGCATAAATGTGGTTAAAATTTTATGCAATTGGTAAACAACCGTGAAAGTGAAAAAGAACCTCACTAATAGAAACTGACTCAAAATTGTTCGTGAAAAGACATGTACGTTGTTTTTACAGCCAAAGGGGGTTGTTTATCAGTTGCATAAACTGTTAAAAATAATAATTTCCCATGGATTTTCGAATTTTTTCCAAGGTAATTGAAATATTTTATATATATTTTTTTTTTAATACGCCATAAAAACAAAAACCATTTTAGAAACTAAATATAATTACCTTTTAGGTTTTGTATTTGAATATCTTTAATTTTTCGAAGAAAATTTCTTCATAAAGGTTTTCACTTTATAATGGAATTATTTATTTTAATAAAAAGAAAAATACATTTGTTTACATCACTTTTATTTATACATAATCAACATGTTTCGTAAACGATGTTCACATTCAGGATTAAATGTACACTAAAGTTAATAATTAAATATAGATCACATATAGGAGGAAGGGGTAGAAGGAAGGGGAAGGAGTAAGGGTAAGGGAATATTATTAGAATTAGAGATTTCAAAGTCATTAGAAGGGAAAGACCGGTTAAGTGGGAAACGGTTCAGAAATGGGTTGATAAAAATTTGCTGCTTATTAATTATGTCTGTTTTATTATTAAATTTTTTTCTTATTTCTAAAATATCTAAATTATTAATGTGCGATGCTTTATAACCCGTATGTAGTATTTTAAGTCTTAATTTTTTTATCAAAGTATGATAATTTTTTAATAAATGATCTGCGAACTCAGATTTGCTATTGAAATTAAATGCCCTGAGATGTTCTTTAACCCTTACCTCCAGGATTTTTTATTTTAATATCCTTTGATATTTCTAAATCGCGATATTTTAATGTCAATCATAAAACAACTTGTATAAAAAGCTCTAAAATCTAAATTTATAAAAAAATTTCAGAGAATTCAAAATACATTTTTTCTTCTTTTTATTTAAGAAATTTGCAGAAAACCGTTACGACACTTTTTACCTAGTCATACAAAAAAATAAAATGCTTTTAATTCACAGAAAAACACGACGAAAAAAGTAAAGTTTTGATTGCTTGTTCATCTCAAAACCATTTTTTCTTGAATAAATAAAAAACTAATTGATAATCCCCCGCATTTGGAATTAATATTATAAAGAACATCAGTTCCATGAAATTCTTAAAAAAATTAACAAAAAATGAATGTAAAGTTTACAACATTCCATTATTGTATAAATAATTGACAAAAACTGATAAAAGTTAACAAAAATTACATTTTTTATATCATTAGTTCCACACGGGAGGCTCTGAGAAAAATGATTCCCCTTGAGTTCTAGCAAGGAAATCTATCCCTCTTACTGCGATGATCGGCGATGTTCCGATAGATTCCTGCTGGAGTTAATTTGGAGAAGCAGGGCGGTGTGAAGACAGGCTGGGCCTACTAAGTATGAAGGCCACAGAAGCAGTCAAGGACAACGTCGTATGGAGGAGTTCAATTGAGGCGATGGGTCCCCGACCCATATAAATAGGACAAGGAGAAGAAGATGCAATAAGATGAGATTTTTCTGTACCGTTTGGAAAAATGTTCTGTTCGTATGGAATTATTTTATTCTATGAAGAGAATGTAAATGGCTTATTTTAAAGCGACATAATATCAATAATTATTTTTAAATATTCTTTTGGCAAAGCAAATTAAGTTGACTTGATAGTGATGATAGTTAGTGTGGTGGATTGCACATGGAGTGGTGCAAGGTTATCATAGTCAATGAGCTTCCAAATATTTGATGCTGGTGGTGATAAATGATAGAGATAGGTTATTCTTACTAAGTTTTAAATTATAAGCAAGTGCCTACTATACAGTGTTATATCAAGAGGGATTTCGAGTAAAGAGACACAACGGATAAAGTACGTGCCTTATGTAGTCATACATGCTGTCTCTTTCATGCATAAGATTTATTTTTTTTTTTTTTTTTTATTTATTTACCTTTTTTTACATATATACATTATTTATTGAATGTTTTGGCTGCCCAACTAGGAAGAATCCCGTTTTAGGGCAGTCAAATTATACATGTATTCTTAATAAAAGAGGATTACAATGTAAAGGTAATTGATGTTTGCATTGCATAGTATAAGCCTAGATACATATATTTTTATAAAGATACATAAGATATCTCTCATATCGTCGTACGTGCAACAATCACCACAGTTAGTATAATAAGCAGTCTGCGAAGTGCGCAGATGCGTTTGAAAACTAAGAATGTGGAAAAAACACCCACGTCAGTTGCCAATATTTTTGTTGCTGAACTGTGATATTTTAACCCTTAGCACTTGTGGTGGACCTAGGTCCCCCATGAATTTATGCTCCATAAAAAGAGAAACACCCTTTTGGGATTTATTTATTTAAAATTATTAAAATATATATAATAAATTCGAGAAAACTAGTTTTTTTTACATTTTTTAAACAAGCATGTGACATTTATGGGAATTTATATAAAAAAGTGTTTTTAAAGTAAAAAAAAAAAAAAACTATATTTTAAGTAGATACTAAAATGAAAATGATAAAATAAAATCAAAAGCTAAATAGGTCTTTTTTAAATGACTAAAAATAAAAAATAAAAAAACCAAAAAAATATAAAATCAATAGCTCCATATAATCCTAATACAAAATCACAATAGTTTTGTTTACATTATCAGACCTGGTCATTTAGCAGAGACATTATGTTGTAGTCTTAACGCCAATCAGTCTCTGCCAATTTCTACCGATTTCTCACAACGTTTGATGTTTTTAAGTTCTTGAAAAAATATATGTTATTCTTTAAGATAGTATCTACACATTCCCCACGCCGAAACGGTAATTATTTGAAATTCCCTAGATAGAAATAAATCGCAAAGTATGCTCCGAAGATTATTATTTACACGTTTTTTTCTATTATTTTACAAGTTATATGTATGAAAAAATGCACAATGTTTCTTTAAATGCTACTTGACACAGCCCCCGCAATATTTTTGCTCTTTTTCAAACGAGTCGTCTTTTATTAAACATTTTCACAATTTTCGCATGAATTTTATGGTTTTTAATGTTAGCGCGCTCGCTCATTTGTTCGAATTGTTGTATCTCTCCATCTTCTTCCTTTTGAGCGGGGTAGCGTCCCCTTAAGACTATCTTTTGTTTTGTCGATATATTATTACTTTAGATTATTATTTACATTTACCACAAATTTTAACATCGACGGAGTGTATTTGGCAAACATTTTTTTGGCATTTCGAGCACACTCTTGGTGTGTTACTATCCTTCTAATGAAGACATTTTACTTACGTAACTACACTCGTAAGGGACCTAGGCCCCAGAAAAAGGCGTACCTCGTCAACCAAAAACGTCATCCCGGTACATGCAGGCTCACCGCGACCTCTGGGGTGATACTTTTTTTTTACATTAACTCCACACAGGAGGCCCTGAGGAAAATAATTTCCTTCAGGGCCTATGTCATACTGAGAATACACGGAGCCACAAGCGCGTAAGTCTTACAACAAAAGAAATGTTTGCGATAACCTGCTTGGTATCGGTCCCTTCTCCCCCACGAGTCGTGTTTAAAGTTAACAAAGTAAAGTTTACTAGAAGATTTACTTAGCATCGCCCGGCTGAAAGACCAGTTTACAGTATCGAAGTGTTCGTCGATTTTTTTACCCATATTTAGAATCCAGATCTAAATAGCCACGGATTTCTAAAACTGTCTCCTCTACCTATAATTCCCCTCCATACTCCCTTCAGCCTCACAAAATATACCAATAACTAGGAATACTTTAGTCCAACTGACTTATATATATATGACAGTTAATCTGAACCACGGTACAATATATTATATTATTAATCAGTGAAACTTTTCATACGTGAGCAGAAATAGTAGCCCGCTTTACAAACAATCCCTGGAACCCTGTTTTTAATTAATATCCTCACCGTAATTTACAAGCGAACCACGTTTGTTTACTGACGGTACGTTTTTTGTTTATTTTGTGGCTGACCGCATACGCAGTAAATAACATTTAGATACGAGAAACTGTGCACAAATAAATCAATTTATTGCTTCCCATAAAATAATAATCATCCTTTACTGCACAAAATGCACATTACTGCAGCGGTATTTACGACACATTACTTTAATCAGGAGACAAAACTATTAACCGAATAGAACAATTTGTCTAGGTTTTTATTGCCAAATGAAACTGTTACTGTTCGTGACCTAGTCTTTGAAAAGTAATTAATGGTATTTTAAAGACAATAGCTTAAATTTGTGATGTTTTTGGTGCATTCAGTTTCGTAAAAGCTGACTGAAACTGGTGAAAACAAGTTTTTTGTAATTTGTAAAATATGTAATTTGAAATTTTTATTATAAACTGAACATTGTCTTTAACTTTATTATCTTAATTATAATAAATATTGTGTAATTTTTATATTAGCACGTAATTATACATTATGTAACCACTGTACAGATTATATGTGTACTATTTTAACCTTACGGAAATTTTGGGACTTATACTTTTTTGAATGAATTTCATAAAATAAAAAACTTTTTTTTTAAAAAAAGGATAAAGGACTCTTTCAAATTTTAATATTAAAACGGACAATTGCAATTAAAAGCATAAAATAATGTTTTAAAAAATTCAAGGAATTTTCTAAGATTGTTTTTTTGCATGCTAAATGTTTTTTTCTTGAAAAACGTATAAAAAACAATTTATGCGAAACTAGAAATCATGTTTTATTAAGCAAACGTAGTTCATAGGTTTTCAGGCCTTTTTTTTTTCGCTTTAATAAATCTTTACAAACATGCAAAAATTTACGAGTGATAACTTTTTGGAATACATATATATATTACAGGATTTATTTATAAGAATATTATAAACTATTAAACATGCAAAAATTTACGGTTGATAACTTTTTGGAATACATATAAATATTACAGGATTTATTTATAAGAATATTATAAACTATTAAACATGCAAAAATTTACGGTTGATAACTTTTTGGAATACATATAAATATTACAGGATTTATTTATAAGAATATTATAAACTATTAAACATGCAAAAATTTACGGTTGATAACTTTTTAGAATACATATAAATATTACAGGATTTATTTATAAGAATATTGTAAACTATTAGACGTAAAATAATACAATGCGTGGTATAGCATCTTTAAAAAAATACTTAAATCATGTATCCCAACAAAATGCTTAATGAGATATAACGTCTTTTATGAATCTGTCTCAGTTTATTACACAATAGTGCGAGGAGGGTAGTTAAAAAAAACTCGTATCTAACACCTTTTGTTAATCAGAACTACTATACGTCGCTATTTTGGTAATCCTTTTATAAATAATTCTTTTCTCGCCGAGTTTGGAAGTCTGACAAACAGCTTCTCCGTAGCACACTAGTATATCTGGTAGGCAGGGATCTGTAGAACACTTTTTCACATTAGGGGATGATAACTCTCCCACAGCTACCGCCATCGCCACCGGGTGTGAGCCAAAAATCGTAAATCCACCCCGCCTTTTGTATGTTCCTAACACCTTTCGTGAATACTTACGTATTGATGTACGATTTCAGCGGCTCTCTTTGTTCTGTTGGTGAGATTTTCAGTTTGCAGGAGAATTCCAATTTTCAGAAGGTTTTCTGCGGGCTTTAGGAATGCATTTTGAGGAGGTTTTAATGAGAATGTGTATTTTTTTAATGCATAATGTTATTTTACGTTAAAAGAGTTGATATTTTACCTTATCGTAGTCTTTAAATTAATATTAATTTTGTGTTTTTGTAAAAATTTCAAAGATACGCATTAACCCCATTTAAACCAAAAGTTAATAGTTTTTTTATTATGAAAATTTTGTAGAAAATTAAAACTATGGATTTGTTTCGCTGTCTTTCTAATCTTTAAAGGCTTTCAGTAGATGAATAAAACTGCAAAAAAATTATCCATCTTTTGTTATTGCATCTTTAAAAAATAATTAAAAGTTTATTGGATTTAAAAAAACACACATTTTCGTAAAAAGTTGAACATTAAATATTTAATACTGAAGGTAACGTTTTGCAGAATGAAGACAATATTATCATTATCATTGGGTAATTGTTCTATTATTATATTGGCACAATTTAGGTTCTTAGCCTTCCATAACTTCAATGTATAACTTGTATAATATTTTATTGAAGTATCTCATATTCATCAAATATTGCAAACATCCCTTTCGGCATCATTTTCATTTTATGAAAATAACAAACTTCGTAATAATCACTATTTCATAATAAATAGCAATCAGTTTCAAAACCAATATTTTTCATCTGAATATCCAATGAGATAATACAATATTCAACTTAAATAAAATAATTACTTTGTTTGTGATCACAAAATTTCGTTGTTATGAACAAAATATTTGTTTTATTTCATATATTTCAAACCACAAACCACTGTTTTCTATCAAAATAAATATCCAACTATTTAAAACGATCGGGTACTTACGCAGATGGAATTAATTTCACGGTTTCAGAATATAATAAACCCTGTTTTTGGTTTTATTCTCAAATGTCAACATAGTTGTAGATTGAGTTTACCAATGGAAACGCAATATGGAAAGATAGTGAATCGAAAACATTTTTTCAAAATAATTTCTCTCTAAATCTCTCTAATCTCAAAAGCATTTTCACGATTGTGAGTAAAAGAGCAGAACTTTTATCTTAAACACTGCATTTTTACTTATAGAAATAAGTTTTTTTACTTACGAACTACAAAGTTTTCTTACATAGGTATATTAAAAACATTACCATGTTTTTCTTAAACCCAAAAAACATTTCCTCCTTCTTTAGCCGACGTTTCGGATGTAAATAAGCACACACTTAACACAACAAATTCACATCGACGGATCTGCCGGATCTGCCCTGATGATAGACACTGCAACGCTGTCCGAAACGTCGGCTAAAGAAGGAGGTAGCACAACACGGCATAACACCCCAAAAATAAACAACGAAAATGCTTTTAGCCGTGAAAATCTAAAAACGTATCCAAAAAAAACATTATTATATCTTTTACAGAATTCAGGAAATTTTTTAGAATTTTTCTTTAGAATTTCCAATAAGTAACTTTAATTTTCTTGATTTTTGTTATTACTGTGTTTATAATTAGCAAGGAAGTAGAGCTTAAAGATGAAGTACCAGTAAATTTCAGTTATTCCACCGCTTCCTACTTAGAAATATTATTGTTAGCTGAACTCATAATTATAACAAAAACTGGCATAATATTACTTTACAGTTTTGGTTCCTGGTATTTGGAATAGAGGAGACGTAAATATGAGAGCGTAATATAAGAGTGAAATCATCTTATTAACAGTCATCTAAGTATTATCACCGGGATATAATATGGCGATGAATACTACACGTACAATCATTCGATATAATTTTAAATACATGTATTTGATCTTCAATCTTCGCAAAATCACTTTGTGGCGTCATTTTTAATTGAATAACTTTGTGTGCACCACAACGTAATCACAATTATCGACATGTTTAGAAACCGATAAAAATTGTAATATTGTAATAATCGATAATTGTGATTACATAGTGGTGTTCACAAAGTTATTGGTTCATTTAACATCTATTTGAATTTTATTTTAATGAATATAAAATCATGGAAATTAACCCTTCTTTCAACCTTTGATCGAACTGAAACTAGGCTAATGGACTTTTTATTTATGACACTAAATTTTTGGTAGCAATCTCGCAAACCTACGCGGACATGTGCGCATTTTTCTGAAATTCTTTGATATTACAGAGGTAGTCCACGGCCGCCGTGGTCCAGGGGAAGGGCTCTTGACTAGAGATCAGGGGTTCGCGGGTTCAAATTGATTTGTGTTTTCACAAATTAATCATTTAAAAATAATATAAGGAATATGTTCCAGAGTGGTAGATACTCTCAATATCGCCATGGTGTAAGACCTTCATTCAAAATTTAAACGTCGCATAAAAATGACTTTTGCCGTGTTTAGTGACTAGATCTGAATAACCAGGTACTTCCCCACCTTCCTCTTCCCCGTCTTTTCTTCAGCCTCACAATATACAAAACTTGGGGATGCCATACTCTCACTGGCTCCAGACGGGAGCAGTTGGGACTCTTGCGAGGTATATACATTAAAAAAAAGTTTAATTATGCCGGTCTCATTTTTTCTTTTTCTTGCTAGGGCAATCCTGATGAGTCACAAAACTCGTTTTAGGACGGGAGGAACTTACAAATCGTAAGTGGGAGGTAAAAGATGCATTTTTATATAGATATTTCGATATTAAAAATTTAAGTTTTACATATATATCTGCACATAAATAAAAATAAAAGACACGATAAGTAGAATAAATAACAAGAGAAAACAAATTAAGAGTCAAACAAGGATGTACAAAATTATGGATGATTACAAATAAAGAGAAAAGAAAAGGACATAAAAAAGAAACCAGACGAAGAAAAATTACAAATAAAGTACATGTTTTAATTTTTAAATGTACTTATAAATATTTTTTCTTTACTACGAATTTTTTTATATATTGGATGTTTTTGTAAATATCTGGAAACGAATTAAATAGTGTGTGAGCAATATGGTCTTAAGCGATAGGGATTTAGCTTGAAATGTAGAGCTGTTGACTCCAGTCCTTGGGTAGGAGGGTTCAATCCTCAGTCAAAGCAAATCAAAAATTAGTTTTGAAAATGCATTTGAAAATAGATGTAAAGTAGTAATACAACTATGTTTTTTATGCATTAATTTTTAAGTAAGGTTAAGATTTTCAAACTATATAATATATTTATTTATTATTTTTTATTTATTAATTTTCTCACATGTTATGAATATTATTTTTTACATAGAAATTAACCTCACTAGTACTATAATAGCCTGTATTGAGGTTAACTATAATACATTAAGTGAAGAAGCGTACGTTTAATACAACAACAAAAAAAAAACAAAATTTACACACATAAGTTAAATTCAAAAAAACTCAAAAACTGCAAAAAAAAACACATAACACTAAAATATTACATGGAGTAAGAAAGAAATATTATACATACATAGTAAATCGTCTGCATATACTTGGTAAAAAGTACTTTTCAAAATATTTTGTATGTGTGTATGTGCCCGTGGTGTATTTTTCTTCATTTTATTTTTTTTTCTTACTTTTATAACAGCTGACTATTTGCACTTTTACGTTGTTACTACAATACTTACTTTTTAAATATTTGGTCATAACTTTTCATTTCACTCTCATGCAATTTCTGCCTTTTACTTTTCTCATTTACATTTTTCTTTACAGTGTATGTTCTGTATCGATATTTCAAATTATTGTAATTTGTATGTAAAAGCCGTAAATTAATAATAAATAAATATTGGTAAACATAAACAAGTTTTTAATATTATTGGATTACTTTTTATGCACATGCCTACAAACTCCCGCTATAAATCATAGTAACACGCTTCACTGTAAAATACTACAGTCTTCAACTATTGCGATAAATTTAAAACGTCCAAGTTAGTGGAAGTGTTTAGGGTAGCATCCCCTAACCGCGGCCCAGGTGCCAGTAGGGGCGAGGCAGTATTTAGTGGTAGGGGAAGGAGCTTATCAGATGAGCTGTCGTGGCCGAAGCGACTTAGTTACGATTATTAAGGGTTGTTATTGAGAGAAACAGCTGGTTAGTTTTAATCTCCCTGCGTAGGTAAGGAAAGGAAGGGAGAATAAGAAACTCTCTGAATTTTCCATGGAGAAAGGGTTAATTGTACATTGCATGTATTTATGAGCCATCCCCCCTAAAAATAAACAATTTTTCTTTTTAAAAACCTACGCACAAGCGTAATTTACCATCATCAGTCTACGATCAGTTCTAACACTGTTTGGATTGTCGATGTTATATTCAAGCCACATGGTGTCGGTTGACTTGTGCCGAAGATATCCGAAGACGAATAGGCAGAATCATTATTTTGCAAGAGCTCTTCATACCAAAACTAGCTTCCCTGTTACAAGAACTGTGTCCATTTAAACAATACGTGTATAGAACTAATTAACAAACAATAAACCCTGTGCAATATAGTTATGAATGATGAATACTTGGAGCAGGTGGATGAGTTTGTTTATTTTGAAAGTATGTTTACGAGAGATGGGAAGGCTGATAGGGATGTTGAAGGAAGGGTGAATGCAGGTAATTAATGGAGGGCTGAATGCCGTTACAACGCCAACAAAAAGCTATCGAAGGAAGCGAAACTAGCAGTCCACAAAGGAGTACTGGTACCTACCCTGATGTGTGGCAGCAAAGCATGGAACTGGCAGAGAAAGGATGAAAGTAGACTGAATGCTGTAGAGATGAGATCCCTGAGATGTATGTGTGATAAAACCATATATGATCGTGTGAAAAATGTGGATGTCCGCAAATAACGCAAGGCTGATGTAAGCGTAATGAGTGAGGTCAAGAAGGGGAGCCTCAGATGGTTTGGACATGTAGAGCGAATGAACGAAGAAAGGAGTGTAAGGAGAATATATGACGCAAATATGAATCGAAGAAGAAGTTGTGGACGCCCGAGGAAGACACGGCACGATCAAGTGAACCAGATAGGTTCAATCGGGCAATGTCAGAAGTCGGAATAAGAGAAGAGCATGTATGAGAAGATGTATGAATGTGAACGAAGCAAGGAGTGTGTGCCAAGACCGAGTTGTTTGGCCGTCCGTCCTCTCTGCCTACCCCTGCGGAGAAGTGGCGTGATGGTTAATTGGTTAACAATAAACCGTCACTGTGACCTCAAAGATCTTGTCTTTTAATCATTTGTTGTGTGCCAGGATTCAATCTTGGGATATTTCGATTCTTATCGAGGATCTTAACCGCTCAACCACTGATGTCATCGAAGCGTACATAAATTAAATTTGAAAGCCAACGTAATTTTTTTAGCATTCCATTTAAAAATATCGTTTAAGATTGTTATCATTAGTTCTGGTGCTTGGCCTAAACTAATTGGTTACTTTCTAGATCAAAGAAATGAACAAGCATAAAGCTTTAAATGTCTCCATAGGGTTTGTATCTAGTTCAAGGAATTGTTGCTTCATTACATCCCTTTTTCATATTGTGGCGACGTTAAACCACTTTATGAGTCTTTCCCAGTTAAATAAATACAAGTCTATCGATATTGCTTTTCGTATTTGGCTCGAAAGTGTTTTTTCGATAAGAATTCGGAGTAAAGTGAATAAAAAAAATATATTTCTACACCGAGGCCACACCATGAATTTAGTCTTGGAAATATGTATTTTTGTTGTCATTTTTATGTTTAGAGAATAGTATAATGAATTTACTATGGAGATAGGATGAATTAATCATAATTAGATATTTATCAAGGTGAGATTTAAAATAAAAACTATTAATTTAAAAAAAACCCATAAACAGTTCAATGTAATATGGTTTCTCTATAGTTTTCTCTAGAGATGTTGTGTTTTATTAGTAATGGGCCAGTCTCTCAGAACTATTCTGTATGGAGTAAAAAGACTTAAAAGTTCTCTGAGATAACTGTGACTGTTTATTGTTGTTTCCTAAGTTACAAGTATAGTTTAAGAGGACATACGTCCTTATAACTGGGAAGTAGGAATGTTACGAATGTGATATTTTTCACATTCGCGAATGCGAATGCGAATGTTCAGAGTGCAAATGTGCGAATGCGAATGCGAATGCGAATGCGAATTCGAATTCGAATTCGAATTCGAATTCGAATGCGAATGCGAATGCGAATGCGAATGCGAATGCGAATGCGAATGCGAATGCGAATGCGAATGCGAATGCGAATGCGAATGCGAATGCGAATGCGAATGCGAATGCGAATGCGAATGCGAATGCGAATGCGAATGCGAATGCGAATGCGAATGCGAATGCGAATGCGAATGCGAATGCGAATGCGAATGCGAATGCGAATGCGAATGCGAATGCGAATGCGAATGCGAATGCGAATGCGAATGCGAATGCGAATGCGAATGCGAATGCGAATGCGAATGCGAATGCGAATGCGAATGCGAATGCGAATGCGAATGCGAATGCGAATGCGAATGCGAATGCGAATGCGAATGCGAATGCGAATGCGAATGCGAATGTTAAGGAATCACATTTAAAAAAAACCTTAGTCAATCATCGTTTTAATAAAAAAATAAAAACAGTTAATCAATTCTTATACAGTAAGTTATAATCGTAATTAATAATCGAAGTTCAAAAGAGGCATATTATATTTCAGAAAAAGCAATTTTACAGCCTTTTCTCCCATGAGGCGATTTCTAAGGGGCTCGTATAGAAGGCCGGCTGCACTGAACAAGTGTTCACTCGGAACGCTGGCCGGTGGAGCACTCAGATGTTTACGAGCCAGATCTGTCAATTTGTCGTATTTCAATTTAGTTTTCCACCAGTCCAAAGGGTTTTCATGAAGAGTGGCTCGATTTTCTTTAAGATATGCCTTTAATTGAGCTTTGATTTCACAGCTTATAGTGTCTCCAGATTCTGCACCGTCGAAGTTTTCGGGCGAGTCACGACTTCTTTTTCACAGATTCGCATTCGCTAAACATTCGCATCGATTGTTGCGAATGCGAATGTCGATGCGAATGTTTAATATGATGCGAATTATTCGCATATGCGAATGCGAATGCGAATGTTCGTAACATCCCTACTGGGAAGCTAGTTTTGATCTGAAGTGCTCTCGCAAAATAATGACTGCAAATCTTCGGCACAAGTCGTAATCGACTCCACGTTGTGACCCGAAGACAACATAAACAAGAATCACCATGTTAGAGCTGATCATATACTTTTGTAGATATCGTATTGGAATACCTTTGCGTGTTCTATAATAATAAACGTTTGATGGATAAGTTGTTTATTTACAATTGTAACTTGTAGCGTAAAATTACTACATCTAAATTTGTAGGTATAACACAATGAATGCGAGATGGTTGACTGACAGACTTGGCTTGCTGAAGCCCTTATAATATAGCCGTTCTTGCCACCTCCGCGAACGGTCGGTACGCACGAGAACTTTCGCGAGAATATGGACACGGCCCTGTGTATGCTGCAAAAACCTCCAGACCTTTCTATCAAGTAGTTAATAATGCCGGCAAGTACTCGGTGCAACGCCTGGTACAGATTGGTACTGGATAGGTACTTATACAGTGTCCGGCTGTGTAACAACCTATCGGTAGGTCCTGCTATGCAAGTAGGTAGCGAATGCCGTGCGAAGATAGTTCGCTACAAACTGATTATGATACATTACAATGATCTATATTATCTTAATAATAGATGCATTGAACTTTTGGAGGAGTGGTCGAAGGAGTCAGGTTTGTATCCAGACGTCGCGGGTTTAACCATCTTCTAACTAAGCCATCAACAGTTTTACGAGCAAAAATTTCAGCGTTTCATGATGAGAGTAGAGAGAAATCAGAAATCGAAGATAATAGAAATGATCTCTTCATAAAATTGTGTTAAACCGTTTATTGACTATTATTTTGCAATCCAAATATCTTGAAGGTAAACGATAAATACGAAATGCAAATACATTATGTTGTATCATTCTCGTAGGAACAATTTTTTTTTTGATACCTGAAAAATATTTAACTATTATAATTTCGATGCCTGCGAAAGTGCAATTTGTTAAAGAAAACTAAAATAAGATCAAAAGACGTACACTTAAATTAAATTTCCCCTCCGAGCGGAGGAAATGCCTCCGGGTTTTATAATGTACTTTAGTCTGTAAATATTGTGGGAAATGTAATTGTTTTCTGATAAACGAACGCAGTTGAGATGAAGCGGTTTCTTTACTTAAGATACACAAAACATAAAAGGTTTGATAACTTAAGCAACTAATTGAATTTTAAAGTATGAACAAACTATTTTTCACTGTTAAAGTTCGGTAAAGAAAGGACTTACAACTAATCTAGGAAGTCCCTTTACAAATCATATACACAAAACTTACACCATCTCAAACAACTTTATCGTTCTTGAAACTATCCTACAAGGTCACATAAATTAAATATTATTAAAATAAACCAATAATTTCGGTTGCTTGCATTACTTTTATTATGTATGTACATTTCTTCTCATCGTTCCCAAGTATGACTGCAGATCGCAAACGAATAAGTGACAATTCACAATGACTAAGTGTCCTTAATATATTCGACATCAACTGTTGTTTGTACTTTAGCGATCTGCAGTTGTCCTAGGGAACGATAAGAAGTTACCGCCAATTATCTGGGCCCCTAGCTCACTCGATCGAAAACGATTGATAGGATAACTTTCGGTAACTCCTCAACGTTCCCTAGCATGATTGCAGACCGTCAACGAATAAGTGACAGTTCACAATGACTAAATGTCTTTTATATATTCGACATCAATTGTTATTTGTACATTAGCGATCTCAGTTGTCGTAGGGAACGATGAGAAGTTACCGAAAGTTATGCTGTCAATCCTTATCGATCGAGTGTGCTAGGGCCCCAGGAAGGTGATGTCGATATCTTTACAATATAAGATCGAAAGGCGTAACTTCCTAGGATTTTATATCAGTGCATCGTTGACAGCAAACTGATGAAAAAAATGGCGTGGAATAAATAAGAAATCGATATACTTTAGCAATACTTGCAAATCTGTCTGTGGATTTACATTCCTAAAGTCAAACTGCTACGAATAATTAAAGCAAATAATAAATTGACAATTTTGAAATTAAATACTAACTTTAATATATATTGGCACTTTTTTGACAATAATCGGGGGTTAATTACGTAATTAGATCTATAGAAATATTTGAACCACTGTTGTTTCTCCAAAATCGAACGCAATAAATGTGCTAGATGATTTAATTAAGTTTATGGATAACGTTTACGATTTCTTTCGATTCTTAGCGCTTCGATAGTTCACCTTCATTAATTAATAAGCCAGTTATTTTGCATAACGAACGACATTTTAAAAAAAATGTGTATATTGACAGAAATGACTTACACTTGGGATGCCGCGCTAAAATTGGCAGATTTTGACAACCGACTGTCGGAATCATATGTTGACCGTGCTCGCATGTAATGCAAACTGACCATAACAAATATATTCAAGATAGCTTTATGGATGGACCGTACTAGACCCCTGGATTCTCTATTAGCGAATAGCGGCAGTATGAGTAGTACAATACTCAAATGAAATCTAAAAACGTGTTACAGATGTGTTGGAGTTTACAGTGGGGTACCAAAAAGAAGATAAGCTCCTGGGGAGGAAGTAGCTAGAGTATCGCCCTGGTGTAAGACAACCGTTCAGAATTGAAACGTTGCTTAAAAATGGCTTTAGCTACGTTTAGAGTTTAGATTTGAATAGCCAGGTACTTCCCCACCTTCCTCTTCCAAATTCCCTTCTCCTCCCCACTTACCTTCAGCCTCACGTCTGCCATAGTCTCACTAACCCAGACGGGAGCAGTTGGGACTCTTGTGAGGTATTCACATGAAAATAAAAATAAAATTTCAACTAAAATGGTCAAAGTTATCCCTGTTAAATCACACATTTTGACGCACGAAAAAGATGCACCAAATTTTAGTATAAGAATCCGAATAAAATTACAAAATGTAAAAAAAATCTTTTCGTCTTTCGGCGTAGTCAATTCTACGAAGGTTTTCAATTTAGGGTTAAGTTAACAGCTTGGACACATAAGCTTGTTTTCACGATAATTTAACGTAGGTAGACATAGGAATGACGTATGTCCTGGACGGACCTGAGTTATTAAGTGCCTATTTTTGTGCTATACGCTACACACACATGTTTATTTATAGAGTTAAAACCATTTTTAGATCATTGATAATTTTCTAAGATAATTCTAAAGTAAGAATGGTTTTTCATATTATTTTTAAATGCCTACATTACAGATATAGCTCTAGATTTATTTAAGGAATTCACCAACCTCGAAACGTGACATTAATTTATAAAAACCTATTATTAATAAATACTAGAAAAACTAACGTTAGTGAAATTTTAAGAATACCAAATAATAAATATGTTTTACGATATCTCTAAATTTGAAGCAGATTCAAAGAAAAATTTTTAGAAGTTGAAAAAAAGTTATGAAAATTTTTATAAAAAAATTTATAACACCTGCTTTATCGGTTAGTTAATTTAGAAAGGTGCTCTGATTTAATTACCTGTCGTTATAATAACACAGCCGGTGCTTTCGGCACACCTCGTAAAATGAAATAAAGAGACCCGAATGGCCCGTAGACAACCAAAACATTGTGGAACTGCTCACAGACTACTTATGATACATTACTTAACACTCAATAGCTCCGTTTTATGAATTATAAAAACTATTTATCAAAATGTGACTACGTTTTGAAACCCGTTTTATTGAAATCTGGGGCCAGTGTGACTGGCATCCTCAATTGGGAGTTAGAGGAAGAAGGGAATTATCTGGCTATCCAGATGTAGTCATCAAACACAGAGGATAAAGACGTTTCAAGCAAAATTTTGAAAATATATATATTTTTAAATTATGAAAATAAATTAATGAACTTTTTTTACATTAAAATATAAATTTTTTTTTAGACAACTTTAGTTTTAATTAAACTTTACCGGTTTCGGAAATACCCTTCCTTCGTCAGGGGAATATTAAAACTTTTAAAAATATTATATTATATTATTTTATTAAAGTTTTAATATTCTCCTGACGAAGGAAGGGTTCTTCCGAAACCGGTAGAGTTTAATTAAAATAAATATATTATATAAATAAGTATGTATTTTTGTTGTAAATATTGGCGAGCCACAAAGTTAATGCTTATCACGAATATGAACTTTTTTTTCTTACATGAAAACACCACTTTTTGTCCATAGGTCTATCTTCTGTCCATCTTCGACGACTGTCCGTGTCTTACTGTCCGTAAGACACTTAACTTCCATTCGGAAGGTCGCGGGTTCGAACCCGGCGTGCGCAAATAAATTTTATTTGATTAATTTGTGTTCTTTCACAATTAATTAATAAAAATAATATATGTTATATTTGCGGCACGTTCCAGAGTGGAAGATACTCTCAGTATCGCCCTGGTGTTAACCGTGTTTAGTGACTAAATCTAAATAGCCAGGTACTTTCCCACCTTCCTCTTCCCCATATTCTTCGCTTCCCCACTTACCTTCAGCCTCACTACATACTGGGGATGCCATAGTCTCACTGGCTCCAGAAGGTAGCATTTGGGACTCTTGTGAGGTTGCTCTATAAAAAAAAACTTCTATCTATACTCGTTTCTCTGTTGTCATGTTGTCATGTTTGTGAATTCTAATTTTATTCTGACGAACGAACCATTGGTTTTGGAACATTTAAATAAAAGGTGTTTACAAAGGGTTTTATTTTCATTTAATTAAATGACGCCACGAAGTGAATTGGCGAATTTTGAAGAAGTGTTTTTTATTATTTCCAGAGAGCTTTTTCTAGAATGATTATACCGAGGCGTTGCTTTCGGCCTAGTCACATACGCCCAAGAAATATTGAAGTCATGTAGTGTGTGATAACGAATTATTAATGCGTCTTGTTATATGCTTTTCCCGTATACGAGTAGAGCGTACGGCGTATCATGGTGGAATTCCCTACGAAATTGAATTTCCATCAACATTCAATTTTGCCAGGAAATTTCCCGGCGAGGTATCGCGTTGCAAAATGTATAGAATAATAAATTGCCACGGGACTTAAGAATATTAAAACGGAGCTTAAACTTTGGCGTTTCGCTGGCAGATACCAAGAAAAGCAAAACTACGCGGTGCAATCAACAAGTTACTTTTCTTTTGCATTTCAAGATGAAGACTATGTCGCGTCCGTAGTGAATTTTCTATTCCACTATAATCGGAAAGTGAGGAGCTACTTTGAAGTTAGTATTTATGTTAATTTATTTTGGATCCCGTGGACATTATTTCTAAAGCCAAATTGGTAGACTCTTTTAAGTCGACGAATGAAAATAAAGCTATGATGGAAAGCTGCTAAGTTCGAAGTTGCTATTTATTTACGTTTCAAATAGGGGACTTGACCACTCGAGCGCTTTTTTCCACATTATGGCACTATTTCCAAAACCTCGGATTGCTTTCTTGCCAAAATGAGACAAATTTTCAATTTTTTTATTTTATTAAAGCGACTATATAATATATTCTATCTTCAAAATATAACGAAATGAATATTCTCTAGATTCTTTTAAATGTTTCAAGGTTAAAGATTTAATTATATTTTTTTATAAATCCTACAAATATATGATAATAAACAAAAGATAGGGGAATTTATTGGCTACATAAAACTATAATCAGTTTGTATGTCTCCTTATTCAAATTCGGAGGTATGATTTTTTTAATGTGGGCGGAAAAATTTCCTTTAGCAATCCGAGAAAAAACATTATAATTGCTCTGTCGCTCCAGTGGTTAGTAGCTTAATAATTTAAAATAGGAATTTAACTAATAGCAGTTATAAAAATAAAAAGGAATTGCTTAGTTGAATTTTTTTTTTGTTTTTAATAAAAAAATATGTATTAAATATGTATTTCTCTGCATTTCTGCATAATGGCTACTTAAGATATATACAAATGGCGTAAGAGAGCTTATAAATAATTTGGTATTGACTGTACTAGGAAAAGATCTATTTTAGTTCAGACGACTCTTTTAGGAAGTAGCAGTCCATGACTTTTCAGTGAACTAGAGTACTGAGATTGAAAGAATATGATGTTATTGATATTGTAGTCGTAATTAAAAATGATTTTATTTTCAGATTTTCAATTTTTTGGAAGAAGATTCCGGAATCGGGAAGGCTGTGCTTGAATAAAAATCTATTATTCGACGAAAGTTCCATATACTTTTAACTATCCGAACCCAATTGGACTACGGCATCCCCAATTAGAGTTTGTTAAGAGGCTGAAAGAGACGGGAAAGAAGAAATTTGCAAACTAACTTGCTGTTCAGATCTGATAATCAAACACGGCTAAAGCCATTTCAAGCAACCCTTTTTCGTATTCAGTATGCACTTAACAGTTTTAAGTAAAATGCATGTTTTTAAACGCAAAGTGGAAATGCTGTGTTGAGAAATTTTAAATAATCACCCTTAAGAATTTGGCCTTACCACCCTCCAACACAATGTATAAATTCGTGAAAATTTTCAAACAGTATGCTCATACATAAGTCCCTGTGAAAATGTGTGTGAAAGTGTAAGCAATTTTCTGTACACGCAACAAACTTTTGGATCAGCTCTCTCTCGGGTGTATTATTAATGCAAATTGTAGTGTGTGATTTTATCAGTTCTCTCTTGTATTAGTGACGCTGGGTACTTCCTATTCTTCGCAGATTTGGCTAAGATAAATTCACAATTTTAGAGAGCGCAGTGCCATCGCGTCAGAAAATCTTTAATTTTTTATTAAGTTATTATTTATTGACGGTCAATTAGACCATATGCACATTACATGTATATTTATTTATTTATTATTTATTAACGAATAGCACGATTGACGTTTATCAAATGAGAATGACTTGACATGGATCTCTTTAAGACCCATGTTCACTCCTTCATCTCCTCAAAAATGCCCTACATACAGCATCCCCTAAGATGACATAAGCCCTGAGGTATTTTCCTCTGGGCACCCTGTGTGGGGTTCGTGTAAAAAACCTACATCGGCCTTAAAAAACATGTTGTTTTTATCTGCCCAATCAATAATCTCAATTAAAAAATTAATCCATAAAAAACAAAGATTTTTTACTATAATACCTACATTTTAAAAACTCTTTAAAATGGAAAAAAAAGGTTTTACTGAGGTTTACCTTCCTTCCCAGTGGTCGGAATAAACCGCTCTTCTAACTTTGCTAAATTTCGATTTTTAAATCACAAATCTACTTCGTTTATTAAGTACTTTATTTTATTTTAATTTAAGAAAAACTCGCATAGAGTATTTTTGTCGAGTTTCAGCTTGATCAGATGTCAGGAAGTGGATAAATTTCCACTTGAAAGATTGCGCGGTTTTCATTTACTTATTCAATCAAGAAAACAAGTGACATTCAAATAAATATTATATTATGTAGATGTATTTAAAAAAGGTATACTGTGTTTATGTCTTAGAAGTCTAGTTTAGACCGAATTTCACTGTTCAATTTTATAAATAAAATTATTTTCCATTTTTTTTTGCTAGTGAATACCTTACAAGAGTCCCAACTGCTCCCGTCTGGAGCCAGGGAGACTTTGGAATCCCCAATTGGGGTATGTTGTGAAGCTGAAGGTAAGTGGGGAAGGGAAGGAGATGGGGAAGAGGAGGTGGGGAAGTACCTTGCTATCCAGATCTAGTCACGAAACACGACTAAAGCCATTTCAAGCAACGTTTCAATTCTGAATGGTGTTCTTACACCAGGGCGACACTGAGAGTATATTCCACTCTGGAACGTGCCGCAAATATAGTATGTATTATTTTTAATTAATTAATTGTGAAATAACACAATTATCAAATAAATCAAATAAACAAATCTAATCAAATAAAATTTGTTCGCGCACCCGGGTTCGAACCCGCGACCTTCGGAATGGGAGTCCAAAGCCTTACCGCCGGCCGTCAATGTTTGTTTTCCTTGGAATTTTACTTTTTTGCCATAATGGTGTTAAAAATATTAAGCAAGTAACAATAACTACTTATATATTTTTAAATAATATGGTTGTTAGCCGAACAACCTAGTGTTCGTTTTATATATTACTAGCTGATACCCGGCATGCGTTGCAATGCCAATTAAATAAATAAATTATTTCTCCCTTCGTGTCATTTTCCATTCTTCCCCGTTCCCCTTCCGACTCCTCTTCCTCTTTTCCCCTCTCCCTCGTCCCCCCTCCCGCATACCCCTCCCCCAGGCCCCTTTTTCCCTACCGCATAACTCCATAAAATACCTCCATTTTTCCAACAACGCGCGTGACCTATTTTTTTTTTTATGCAAACTTCATAATGCCAGATCTTACCAGTATATACATAGAAGTATTCACAGGCATGTTCACAACAATTCAAAAAAATTTCATATCCATCGGATGAAATTTAAATCGCAATCGTATGAATAGTAAAGGAAATTATTTCATAACGCCAAAGCTCACAACCCTATAACCATCCCGGGTGTGCGCACATCAAATTCCCAAAGTTTCATCGCAATCGGATGAATTATAGCCGCGCATAAGATACGAACACACAAAGTAACAAACAAACAAAGAAACAAACCAAAATTAATTTTTATATTACAGATTTTTTTTTATTTTCACAACAGTGGAAATCAAAGTTTAGTTGTCATTTTTTAATGACATTTATATATAAATTACTAAAATAAAATTATAATGTTTTTCCTCCGCGACGGCACTGTACTCTATGTTAGCATCGCTCCCTTTTCACACGGCATCAAACCGGGTTACAAAGTGTTAATATTATTAGGTATTTCTCAACAGATTAGCATTAAATTATCAATTAATTGTTATAAGAATTAACAACATGAGTTAATGAGTTACGCGATATTGTTGTATGAATAATGTGGATGATGTTATATTATGATGGGTTTATGACAGGATTTTACTTAAAAATTGAATTTGATGTGAATATTACGAGTTTCATGATGGCTTAGAGTCGAAAATCGTTATCTAGAAAAGCCTACAAATAATTTATTGTAACAAAACAGCATCTCCAATAACTACTCCATTGAAATGCTTAGAGTATTGGGACTCCATAGAAGCCCGAGTAAATCTGGCTTCGAAGAAACTTAAGAGTCTTGTACATTTTATAGAGCTTGCAGATTCTTTCATAGTGACCGGCTGCTAGCCCTGTACACATTTCAAGTACGTCCAATAATTGAATTTGGGATCCATTTCTGGGCTGGAACCCCAATATAATTGATAAACCTTGATTTTCGATCCGTTTTTAACAGACCGATTGCCATTTCTAATGTAGATACACAATGTAGGCAAGCTAAGTCTGGCCTATAGGTATTTGGAGGCAGGTGCGGGTCTCCTAGGTGAGGAGATGAATGGGCCTCCGAGTGATTGAGGAGATATCGGTGAATCGTGATATATCCGCGTGCTGTAGGTCGGGATAATAAAAGCGAGAATGATCGATGATGATGATGATGTATTTACATAATTTACATAGTGCACTATTTACAAATGAAGTGTATTTACAAATCGCGTAAGTTATATTATCCCGACCGAACCGCAGATTGCGTAGTTGATGTTGCTAGGCCGCCGGCTTGTTGCCGCGTAGACTGAGTGAGAACGACTGACCACTTGGATTGCTCGAGTCCTTATATAGGCTGGGACAAAGGTACTCGAAGGTAGGTCAAACATGCACACGCGAGAAGTTTCTCGATATGGCTAGGCAGCGCTGTGTGTAATGTGTGGCAGGTCCGAGCTCTTTCCAGAAGGTGGTTGAAATTAAATTGCCTAGCGAAGTAGCAGGTAGGTGCGGCCGTTCAGTAACTAGGTACGCCGCTACGTAAGTACGTGGAACGCTACAGGTATTTTAATGGAGCCTGCTCTATGGAGCTGCTAGCACTTTTCCCCAGTGCACCGGTGCACGTGCGTGAAACTTGATGGACACGAGTGGAACACTCGTTTACAGTTAATGTTGGCTTCATGAGAACGGGTTGTTTCTTCGACTCGTTTTTGTGTAAGTTGGCTTATTTGTGGATCGAGTTCGTATGTGGAACCGGAATCTTTTTTTCCCTCATTCATATCATTGAGGCCCGCATTGGTAAATCTCTTCCTATAGCTCCTACCTTGACCCGCCTCACAATGCTGCCCAACCGGCTTTATACTATCCAGAACAATATTGTGAACAATATAGAGGAACAATATTGTGTCACATTAAAACAAAATCTAGGTCATAAAGTCAAATAAAATTATTTACAAAAATACATACCAATACTAATAATTATAATTATTTTTTAAAAGTATATTTTATTTAGTTATCAAATTTATATCTTATTTCTAATATATTGTTTTCTAAGACTAATATAATATTATTTACTACTTACTTTCTATTATTACTTACTTATTATTGAGATGTCTTCTTAGATAATGTTTGTCTTTAGATTTTTTACTTATTTTATTTTATGATGGTAGATAAATTTGACACGGTTTATACGTCATAATTCTTTATTTTAGAAAATGCTGTAATAAAATTCTTTATTATAATTTTTTTTATGTGAATACCGCACTAGAGTCCCAACTTCTGCCAACCGTCTGGCGCCAGTGAGACTATGGCATCGCCAATTTGGGTATGTTGTAACGTTGAGGTAGTTGAGAGGGGAAGCAGGTGTGGAAAAGGAAGGTAGATAAGTACTTGGCTATTCGGATTTAGTCAACAAACACGGCTGAAGCCATTTCAAGCAACGTTTCAATCATGATTGTTCGTGTAACACCAGGACGATACTGAGAGTATCTTTCACTCTGAAACATGTCGAAAACAAACCGTATATTTTTTCCTAAATGATTAAATTGTAAAAAAAACCCATCTAATAAAATTTTCATGCGCCCGCCGCACAGTGGCAGATTTTGATGATTTGGCGCGACTCCCTCTCGGCGTTCAACCGTTTGGTGGTATATTGTTATTTTAAGTGTTTATATGAAATATTAGAATATTTTTGTTAAATCTTATTAGTTGAAATGTTGTTAATGATTTGAAATAGGTTTACAAAAAGTAAGTAGTCTTAGTAAGTAATCAATCTTTCTTAGACATAAGGGAATCAAAGATTGAATTCTAAAAAAAAAAATGATTAAAAATACAGTCATTCCTTAAAAATGCAATTACTATAGTAGCAGAAAATATTTGATGGCGATTTTTTTCCATATATAAAAAAGACATATGAATAATACCTTTTAAAAATGAGAGTGAAGACTTGTGGTGTTTTTTATTCTTCTCCATTAAAGAATTTTTTTTTAAGTTTGGTAAAAACGTTCACTTTGAACCAAGACAATTTATTAGATACAATTTATTAAAAAAATATTTTTTGTTGTTTTTTAATAAAGCACGTACCTTGAAGAATATTTTAAGTGAGTTTTATTAATACTTTATTCGATGATAAGTACGCAAAAAGCTGGATTCCGCACACCTTTATACTCACCTAAATACACCAGCGTAAAAGCGCGCCAAGTAAACCTCTGTTTTGTGACTAATTACAGAATAATTAAGTTTCAGATGTTATTTTCAACGAAATTCTTAATGTCAGTGAATAAAATGAAATTTGAAGTTTTATTGGTCACAGTCCAAAAGGTAACATTAGGTTAATCTTTCTGAGACATAAATCAAAGATTGAATTCTAAAAAATATTTACGAAAAATACAATCATTCCTTAAAAATGCTGGTGACAGCGGGTGGTAATTTTTTTTTGCCTTATAAAAAAAATATACAACAATAATACCCTTTTAAAATAAGAGTGAAGACTCGTGAAGTTTTTTTTCCTACTGTGCACCGGGAAATTAAATTTCAGCCACTGTGCACCGGGATTGCTAATTGAGAACCTTACTCCTCTACAACGGAGGCCAGTCTATATTACCATACTGCAGGTATTTGTTCTACACATTTCATTTATACTGTATACAACCAAATAATTTATATTTCACAGTGTAAGTTTTTTTAAGAAACAGAACGTGAAATGTCAAAATGTATTGTGCATTATATCTCAAAGAAATAAACAGGAGTAAGTAAGGAAGATAGTGGAAGTATTCTGGGACATCTGTAGTTATAGCAGGAGAACAAAATACAAGTTGCGTCTTTCGGAGAATAAAAACAAGGAAGAACAGAATAGCTTATTATTGTGTTAGAAGATAAATTAATTTGGAAGAAGCGAAAGAGCATACTGGAAAAAAGTTTGATGTCGGCTCATCTTCTCCATTTATTTAGTAGATATATAATCTAATATTACGGAAAATGCACATTCCATGAAAAAATAATATTATTGTCATCGTTATATATTACAAACTTCGAGGAAAGAGACGTGAATATAAAATTATTCGGCTTATTTGGATTGGCTGTCAATGGTCAAACCATGCTAGGAATATCGAAATAAAATCTTCGAAAGTTACGCCTATCGATCCGATATTGTAAACTTATCGATTTCACCGTGCAAGAGCTCCTAGTGGAGAACCCCTGTTCGTAATATAAACGTTGCTTGTAATAGCTTTAGCCGTGTTTGGTAACCAGATATGAATAGCCAGATAATTTCCTACATTCCTCAACCCCATTTACTTCCCTTCCCCACTACCTTCAGCCTCACAGCATACCCCATTTGGCGAATGAAAATAAAATACGTGTCAAAAGATTATGCCGCTCAACTGAGTCAGCATCTTTAAAAATGTCAACGGTCGATGCACCAACCTGAACCAGCTGAATCGCCTTAGTCACGTTCCTATAAGCGCAATTTCGTGCTTTTGGGACATAAAACGAGTCAAGTTACCTTCCACAAGTGTATTAAATATGTTGGGAACCTTTACGCTTAGCTTACCTCTTTCAGCAAAAAAATATTGTATATATTATTCCAATGATTAAGCTATAAAACTAAATAACGTTGGTACAATAAAATTCAAAAAATAAATTATAGTCGCCCATATTCTGTGAATCAATTTTTAAATTCTAATAAACAATTTTAATTACGTTTTAAGTTGAAACAACTACGGGAGTTAGTAAAGATTGGAATTTTAAAGGATTGACTTACCTTTCACTTCTGATATACTTGTTGACAATAATCGTTCTATTCTCCTTAAGGGAAAAACGTAGGGAACCACTTAGGATGACCCATGGCAGAGGTGTTGGTTATCCAATGAATGGTTACCGGGGCGGCGGTACCTACACTCGCCCCTCAAATTGATGCCTTTACAGCCCCCAATATTATTTTCACTGAAAAATGATTCGAAAGCGTACAATAATGGTTTCAAATTTAAGCTTCTGATGTGACTGAAAGTAAAATGAAAATCTTAACCTAAAGTCATATAAAACCTTTTTTTTCAAATCTGGGGTTTATAAATTAATTTGTAACGGTTGTAACTTTTTTTATATGGGAAAGACTTCTAGAAATTTTAATATTAGAGTTAAGGAACATCTAAGGTGTTTGAATAATAATAATTATTCTGAATTTGCCAACCACATTTGAGAAACAAATCATTCTTTTGATATAAATAAAGGGTTAAAAATTTTACACACAAACACAACAGATATACAATTAGCAAACTTAGAAATTAGAAAAAGTGTTAATAGTAAATTAAATATTATTAATAACCAAATATTTTTGAAAAATAGCCATCTCTTAAATTTATTTTCTTATTAATACTTATAATTAAAAAAAAAAATTGTTTAAACATCTTGATTATCTTTTGATTATTTATATAATGTAATTTTTTCATATTCTAAATTAATTTTCATATTTAATTTTAAATAATTGTTTTTTACGATATTTTTAATTAATTAATCACCTCTCTCTATAATATTTTTGTCCATAGTTCTTTTTAGTCTATACTTGTTTGTTTCTATTGTTTTTTAATGTTATTACTACCCTGACGAAGAAACCATCGGTTTCGAAATATGTAGGTAATTGTGATTATATGATAGTGGTTTATACAAAGTTATTTGTTTCATTTAATCATATAAAACCACTAAAATTTGTCATTTTGTATATGAAATAATAAAATTTTCCAGCGGTTGATTTAGCGGCTAACATTTTGGCAATTTAAGATTGTCCAATTCTTTCCAAGACTGTGAAAGATCTTTTATTTTCATTGTGTACTTTAGTCACATACATACTTGGAAAGGTATTATTAACAATCTTTAAAAAAAAATTCAACTGATTTCTTTTTAGAGAGAATATCTAGTTGAGTTTACACCATTGACAAACAGACATTGAGTAATGTAAGAAAATATGGTAAAATATTTATTTTGAAACCGAAGACGTTGAGAATATCTGAAATAATGATTGTCTCAAGTCTCCGATGTCATTCGGCAGAAGTACCTTTGGGACGCTATGAGATTCAGGGAACATAATAAAAAACTCTGACGACGTAAGCCAAGTGAGATTTCCTTTTGTATTGAAATGATCTGAGATGAGAACTAACATCAAATATGAAATGATATTTAGTTATGTACCTTATTTAAGGAGTAAACCGTCCGTTTCAATTCCACTTTTTCATTATTCTGACATTTAAAAAAAAAAAATCATTTTATACTTTGACCTTACTTTAAAAAAAAATGTAATCTGTATTTTACTCTCTCCAGAGAATATTGTAATATGGTATGTACCGGGACCTGTATTCTCCAGAACTCAAAATTGGATGCTTATCAACCCTTAACCACCTGACGTCAGTCTCAGAGATTCCGGCGATTTTGTTTTTCAAATTATTCCATTACTAGGTACGCGACACGCAAGTCGATGTACTTTTTTCTCGCCCCCGCCAGTACTCGCTGTGCGGTCGACAGCTCCAGACGCACGCGCTTTTATAAATTATAGGTAAGTATATTTTGCGTGTGGTCCCTGTGACCAACGTAAGGTAGTTACGTTACTTTTGTTGAAGTAAAAGTCGATCAAGTACTTCAACAACTGAAAAATTAGAAAAACAATAGACGTGTTGCACTTGCGATCATAAAAAGAAACGTACTACAGCGTATATATGTATGTTTCGCGTGCAAAAATCCAATTTGCATTGAATGCAGTAAAAAATGTGCTTTGATTGTCGCCGCAACTTGTAAAAGTTTGTGGGTTATGATTTTCTAATAATCGTGTCTTATTTGTGCCAAAAATTGTTTTATCTTTTAGATTATATAACGAACTTATCGTAAATAAGTAAAACTACAAAGTTATAGTGATTATTCTCAGTCTGATCTCAGATTTTCAAGGTTCGCAGATTTTTTCCTAAAATTAGTATATTAATAGAAAAGGGTTGAGTTTTTATAAGTTGATGTATAATTTTGTTTAGTTTTATAACTTCTTTTGAATAAAAATATAATGTAAATACAGATTTGACTTTTTTATTGTAAAAATTTAATATATGATGAAAAAGACACAAGCGGTCTCCAGGACCGACGTCAGGTAATGCAACTGAAAACGACGTGGTAATGTAACTGAAAAGTACGTCAGGTGGCTAAGGGTTAAAAGATTTAGGTTCTTTATGATACAGTGATTGTTTATTTCTGATCTGTGGAGCTCCTAAATCCTAATGACTCCTTACTCCGACTCCTTCAGTCACCTTAGGCACAACTCGGCAACGAAACCGTATGACACGAAGAGCCCTTAGACTTCGTACTACAATAATATAATCTTCCAATATCTTCTGAGTTCTTACTTTTTACATCTTATATTGTCGAAAATCTGTTACAGAATCAACATAAAGTATAGACAGTACCTACCATATTATTGTACCAATTCTACATCAACGTTTCAATATTACACTCTTATGCGACGGATCCATCAGCTAGGAAACAAATACTCCGATCTTGTTAATATATTTAGTACATCAATTTTTATATATGTACGTAAGCATACCTTATTGAAGTTTTTTTCAGCTAGTAGTTTAGTATTTTGTCGGCTGAAAGAAAAAAAATATTTTGGATTTTATTATTTTTTATATATTTTGTACCTAAATACTACAAATATTTTTACTTTATATTCATTTTTAGCAAGTGTTTTAAACAGTCGCTTCCTGCACTGTTTACGAGTATAATTTCGTAAATATTGTTATATATATATGTAAAACCCTTTCTAGGCGTAAATAAATAAATACATGTATTCATGACTTGTGGATTGGCATGGAGAGTACATAAAAATGATGTCAGATGATATTGGCTAAATATTTAATCTTATAGCTTTATACGAGTGTATCGGTTCTCTAGATAAAAGATTCTGTTGAAAGGTAAAACACTAAACGTCGAAACCACGGCACGTATTTCTTCCATTATCGAAACACCTTGAATTCTTCAGTGTCTAAATTTCAATTCTGACTCTACCTTAACATTTTTACAGCCGCCCATAAAGTAGTTTTATTGCTTTATGACCTATCATGAAATCGATGAGGCCATAATACATATTATATAGTACTGCAGGCTTTAAGGGTGGGTCATAAAATGCCTTACTTACCTGAGATTGTATTGCCGAGTATTAAGGGTTGAAGCGTTTCGCGATTTACATTACACAGAACATGAGGTGCCATTATTTGTAACGCTAACGCGTGGAATAAAAAAAAAATTATATGATAAGATTATTCCATGACATATGTTTGAACCTAGTTCAAACATCGAATAGGACAAAGGGTTACATCCTTTACTACAAATCTGGAGGTTTGTGGTTTAAATCCCTGTATATGCAAGAAAATTACTTGATTTAGTTAAAATGTGTTATAGATTGTGAAGTGTTTAATATACAGTATGTTATATATTAAGAAAGAGACGTAAGCGGATGGTTTGGGTATGTAGAGCGAATGAACGAAGAAAGGAGTGTAAGGAGAATGTATGACGAAAAAATGAATGAAGAAGAAGTTGTGGATGCCGATCAAGTGAACCAGATTCTTGAGTAGAAGATGTATGAATGTGAATGAAGCAAGGAGTGTATGCCAAGACCGAGTTGTTTGGCGGTCCGTCCTCTCTGCCTACCCCTGCGGGAAACGGCGTGATGGTTAGTTAGTTAGTTGAGTGTGTTATTTGTTATTTGAGTACCGCACAAGGGTCCTTAGTGCTTCCGTCTGGTGCCAGTGTGACTATGGCATCACAATTGGGATATATTGTGAGTCTGAAGCGAGTGGGGAGGTGAGGAGATGGGGAAGAGAAAGATGGAGGCTATTCAGATGTGGTCACTAAACACGGCTCAAGCCATTTCAAGCAACGTTTTAATTCTGAATTGTGGTCTTACACCAAGGCGATACTGAGAGTGTTTCCACTCCATACCTTTTTAATGAGAAATCGTAAAGTTATCAAATATAGTAATATATTAAAACGCGAAATAAAAAAAGGCTTGCAAGTATAGGACGTGCCATTATTGCAAACATATGTAAAACCAATTGCATTTTTTCAAGAATTCCAATTTACATACGACCTAACAAAAAATAAAATAAAATTAAATAATAGAATCCCGTCAAATTTCCTTACATAATTATCATTTTATCGTTTTTTTTTTCAGTACTTTTTCTGTGATTTGGAAGATCACACTCTTTATAGAACTAATTTCACACTTCCAATTATCTTTCTTTTTTATTGTATTTAACTTTTATATGCATGTAACCATGTTTTGTATACATTTATATACCTCTACGTCCGTCTTGACATAGGTATATCCAAGTGAGACAGGCATAAAAAAAATTCACATGTAATTACTCGATCAGATTAAATAAATAAATAAATCTAATATATAAAAATCTCGTGTCACGGTGTTTGTGGTCGCACTCCACCGAAACGGCTCGACCGATTTTTATGATTTTTTTAAATGTATATTCGGTAGGTATATAGGTTGTAAAGTATATTTCATACCGCTAGGTGATTAGAGTGTCCCTATCCAGAAATTTTTCTATTTTTTGACAATTTTATAAAAAAAATTTATTTGTTCTCAAAAAATACATACAACCCAAAAATTTTACCCTCCTACCCCCACCATCCCATTTTTAATCGCAACCCTCAAATTTTTTCATCTTGATTTTAGTATTTACATATGAACAAATTTAACCATCGTTCGTATTTTAAATATTTATTTATCGAAGCACGATGTACACATATGATGCAACATCCGTAAAATTTAAAATAAACAATTATTTTTTTTATTTCACCTCTTTTATAAACGAGTGATATTTTATTTGCTTTACGACTTTGTACTTCTTTAAACTCTTGAAAATATCCTACCAGTTTGAGTTCTAGAATAGTCTATAATAAAATAGGCAACCAAAAGACAACTCATCCTCTGACCTTTTTGTGACGACGATTGTGACCTTTATCTCCTTCGTCACTGAGGGAAGACCTTCTGTGGTTCCTTTAGGAGGAAGGTAAACACCAAACGACAAAGGTTATAATTAACAGGCAAATTCTGACGCAGGAGCAAACTAACGGCAAAGCATATTCGTTATCACAAAACAACCTGTGCTTAGATCAAAGGAACTGATCCAATGAAACCTTAACTATGTTGATTTTTGGTGTGCATCCCAAATTGCTTGACCTAGAACTGTCTATCCACTCGAGGAATGGGTGGTCGGTTTTCGATTCGGCCATTATATTTAATTGATATAATTCCTTAATATAATGCCAATATATAAACTGTTTACTGCGGTTTTGAGGCAATAAATCCATCGAGATTTGACTGTTTTACCCATATTTTTAGGTTTGTTAAATATGGTCCAATTTCGGACCGATATTAATCGCAGAAAAATAAAAACGGTCTAAATTTCGAGCTAAATCGCTCCAGTTGCTAAACGTAATATGTTACTGATTTAATATGGCGAATTTGTTAAGAATGTCTATGAAAATATTATATTACTAGAGCAGACAATAAAAATCGTAGGAAAATTTGAATTCTCGTAAAAAACAGGTCCAATTTAGAAAATGACGATTTAATTTTAAAAAATAACATTATCGAATTTTTCAAACAATCAAACAGAATTTTTAAAAGCAAAAGATACATCCAAAGTCATGGTGTTTATTGTGTTTCGTAGTCAGTACGAAAACAGTGTGCAACATAGTTGTGAATGGTAAATACTTGGAGCAGGTGGATGAGTTTGTGTATCTTGGAAGTATGTTTACGAGAGATGGGAAGGCTGATAGAGATATTGAAAAAAGGGTAAATGTTGGTAACTCCATTAATTGAGGACTGAATGCCGTTGGCGCAAACAAAAAGCTGTCCAAAGAAGCGAAACTAGCAGTCCACAATGGAGTGCTGATACCTACCCTGATGTATGTCAGTGAGCCATGGAACTGGCAGAGGAAGGATGAAAGTAGACTGAATGCTGTAGAGATAAGATCCCTGAGGCGTATGAGTGATAAAAACACGTTTGATCGTGTGAGAAATGTGGATATCTGCAAAGAATGCAAGGGTGGTTTAAGCGTAATGAGTAAGATTAAGAAAGGGACCCTCAAATAGTGTGGCATGTAGATCAAATGAACGAAGAAAGGAGTGTAAGGAGAATACATAACGCAAATGTGAATGGAAAAATAAGTTATGGACGCCAAGATAGACATGGTACGATCCAGAAGTGAACCAGATACTTGAGTCAGGCCATGTCAAGAGCCGGAATAATAGAAGAGCATGTATGAGAAGATGTATGAATGTGAATGAAGCAAGGAGTGTATGCCAAGACCGAGTTGTTTGACGGCCCGTCCATTCCGCTTACCCCTGCGGAGAAACGGAGTGATGGTTAGTTAGTTAGTTAATTCACATCAAATTTGAGATTACACAGAATACACCGACAACAGCTATTTATATAATATAAATGCATCGTGTACATTTTAAAGCTATAAAACGGATTCATTTAGAAATACGAGAAAGATACATGAAAATGAATAATACACCGTGTTTCAGAGTTGTGCCGCGAAAATTCACAATATTCTTCGTAAAATTTCAATGAAGTTTTTCAAATATGGCCAATTTATTATGCTCATAATTTAGATAACTGTGTAATTCTCGAGGATAAAGAAACTAAAATCACGCACGCATTTGATTTGACGCTTATGTTATTAATGTTATCGTCACCTCTCTTTTCGTAGTTTCATGAAAAAATAATGAATAAAAAATGCACATAGTTTCTTAAATCTTTTTCAAATTGTGGTCGGAAACTTTGGTTTCATAAAGGTGTACCTTTTAATTCTTTTTTGGTAAACTTTTAGATTTAAATATAAAACGTGGTGTTTTATCTTTCACCGTTAACATAATATTTCTCAATATGATAGGAAGGGAGGCACATACGAGTTTTTCCCAAAAGCGGACAAATTTGCCCGAGGGGTAACGAGCGAATGGCGGTCTCTAGTGGCGGTAAAATATGTACTATAAAGGATCGGTTAGACGAACATTTCATTTCCCGAAAGCAATACAAGAACTCAGTAGTGTAAACTTTTTTCCACAGTAGACTCAAAAAAGTTTGCGAAAGTTGAATTAATGATGCGGTTTTTCATGGACTTTTATTGTCTGCCGTCATAAGTAGGTACATTAACCCACATAGCCCTACCGTGCCAATTTTTGTTCCGAATAAAAAATAATTACAGAAGGCATTAATTTTTAAAAAAATACTTTGTCTACGGCTTGTGTTACTGTACATGTATGTAGTCTTTATGATTTTAACATCAAACAGCACACGTGTTGTCGTTATTTGATTAAAAAATGTAATCGAAGTTTGCACGTTACACAATCGAAAAACATGTATTTTAGAAGGTTGCATTAAATACTTTAAAAGTTTATGAAAAAGTATGGTGTAAAATATATAAAAAATACATGTAAACTGTTTTTTTTTCATACTGCAACAAAAATCAAATGTAACGCAATTAATCAATACTTTTTGGGTATGAAAATTTTGTGTTCCAGTTTTGGTACGGTAGGGCTATGGGCGTCTAACATGTTTTCTTGTCAGTGCAATAAAAATTGTCTTTTCGGAAGAAGGTGATGACGAATGCGACCAAATAAGCAACATTTGTACATAACCACCAGTAGAGCCATTTCAGACGGCAATGATCTAGATTGTGGTAAAAAAAATCAGACACAAATTTAAAATTTTCCTGGTGACATTTTCAAAATGAAAAGTTTGTCGAATATTTCGATGATGATAATGGTTATGACAATGGAATATTGTCATCAGTTAACCTTCATTCTTCTTCATTTTGAAACTGTGGCCTCGGAAATTTTTTAATTCGAACGACATTTTCATCACTAAAATTTAGATAAGTGAGGTTAGAACTGGCCTTTGTTGGTGATAGTATGCGAATTTTTAGAAAAAGTAAGAAGAGGAATTTCTGAGAAGGAAAAATGTATGAGGGGTGAGTAGGAATCTGGGGGTCAATGTGTCCAGGAGTGACGGACGTACGAATCCATCCCTTCACTGCGATGCAAAGCGATGGATCGAGAGAGGCAAGCTGGATTAGGTTAGGTTAGGTTAGGTTCAACCCTCAACCTCTCTGACTCGCGAAGTAGGTGGGCAAATGCATATGCCTCCAAGACCTAGACAAACCTTTACTCCATGAACTCGGGCACCCCTGCTTCGTCACCAAACGTAGCGAACCATTTGGGGTGATCTAAATTACCTAATTTCAAATATTCAAAAACTACAAAATTTCAAACTTCGCCCTAAAGTTTCTATAAATATAAATAGATTTTTTTTGTGAGCTTAAATTGCCCCCGTTTTTCTTTAAGTTTTGGAACTTCCCAAGATTTTAGGTACAAATTCAATGTGATGGCTGGTTCCTCAAAAATCTGTATAATTGAAAATGTTATTTTTCAACCTTTGATTATATATGTAACAACTGTGAAAGTTCGGGGTATCCGGCATCACGTTTCACAATCAAATCAGCCCTTTGGAAGAACCCTGTTTGTCTTAAACGCGATGATCCCTTGTACTGTCAATTAACCCGGCCACCCCGAGGAAGGAATAAGTCGTGCGGAATGATTTGCGCCTTTGCCCTTCACCTTTGTGCGTTGTGTTTTCTTTATTAAAAGGAATACATATTTCTTTGCTATTATTTTTGTTTAAGTTACCGATAGACATAAAACCATTTTTTATTTATTTATTTCAATTCTCGTACAAACTTTCAACAGAGGTTCAGGTTTAGAGGAGTACTAGAATGTAATACAAAAGTGTTAACTATCAGTAACTGTAGGTCAGTAGTGGTTTTTTGTGAACACCTCACTGGAAGAACCTGTGCTGATGTGTTGGCACGTTGTTGCATCTGAAATAGCTTACGAATTACAGTTTCAGATGCACTTGGAAATGGACTGTAAATACTAAAAATGAAACTAGACGAAATAAATGGTGTTTTGCTGGAATTTTGTGATAATATGTGTGGGAAAAACAATGGATGCAAGGAAAAGGAAAACCAATCACTTACCACTGTTCCTCTGCCAAGGAGCACACAACACAATCACAATATAGTTACATGCATATATACTTCCACCGCGATACCTCGAGATAATTATCGTCATAACAAAACGATATTAAATTAAATTAAACAAATAACTTTATATCAACCACTATTATATAATCACAATTACCTATATGTTTCGAAACCGATGGTTTCTTCATCAGGGTAGTAATGTCGTTACTACACTGACGAAGAAACCATCGGTTTCGAAACATGTACGTAATTGTGATTATATTATAATGGTAGATACAAAATTATTTATTTAATTTATTAAAAATGACGCCACAAAGTGATTTTGCGATATTTGAAGAAATAAAACGATATTGTTTACTTTCCAGATGGTCAAATACCTTATTTTTAGTTTCAAAGCGAGATTGATGTAAATGTGTACGAAAAATAATATAAACAATTTCCTTTAAGGTAGACCTAATTCTTCTTCTGTCTTTAATGAACAAATACACTCGTATTTCCTATTTTTCTTCCCAATATTGTAAATTTTAATTATTTTTTTCCAGCTAAGTGATAGTTTGGGATTGGTAGGTACCGGATAAATGATATCCCGGTAGGAGCTAGGCATTTTCTCATTTTATAACCAGGCAGTTTCAGAACAGATGTTATTCTGTCGTCAAAAGCAAAAACACCGTTTCCTACTTGAGAGTCTCAAGGAGGACACTGTGGTTCCACCCATTGGGTTAATAGCAGTTAAAGTACATCATTTTAATCAATATGCACGATGTTGTTCAATGTAGTAAAAATAAAAGAAAATGTACTTTACGAAGTGAACTTAATGAAGCAGTTAAGATGAAAAGATAATAAAACAAAAAATCAGACGGTAATTACGAGGTACGAACAGTTACAATGATTTCCGAAGGCAGCGGCAGATTGGGTGGGCACCTTCAGCTAGCCAGCGGGAGCGGCAAAACTACTTAGAGCCTAGTATAGTAAGGACTTTTGTCCAGTTATATATCCATTGTAATATTTACGAAAACTTAACTAAACAATAAATCAACCAGTAATCACACGAACCTCAAACTTTTAAGAGACAATAATTACCAAATAATTACAAAATAATAATCTACTTTTAAGTTGAAGTAATAATATAATTTAAAAACAACTAAAATCTTGTGATGTTCGAACTACGCACATAATTAAAAATTATGTTTTATTGGTTATTAAAGTGCGCATGTAATCTACACGATGTTTTTTTGCTATTATCTGAGTTCATTGTGTAAAATTACATCGAAGACATCGCTCCTTGAACGAAATCAATAAAACTCGTTTCTTGTCCGAAGTGATTTCGTGGTATTCTATGAAAGGAGTGCAGGGGAAGAAAACCGTAAACCTGTAACTGAAATAAATTGGTTTTCAAGTAATTATGCATATTTATATCAAACCATAGCTGAATCATCACAAGGTTGTATAATTTACGTTCTCTTACTAACATTTCCCCTCAATAATATTTTTTCCGTTCCTCGATGATTCTTGTTGTTTCTTTTTTTACATTAGTTCCACACGGAGAAAAATGTTATTCTAAAATACGATCATTATATTCATATAAACGGTTAAAAATGGGACTGAAGTTCTTACGAACAAATAAAGTAATAAATAATAATTGTTGGTATACGTAATTTCGTACGTATACCAACAAATTATTCTTAAATTTTCCCGCCAATAAACATTGAAACACTGTTAATTTGTTCGTAAGAACTTCAATCCCGTTTTTACTAATAAAATGATCGTATTTTAAAATAACATTTTTCTCGGTGCACACAGGAGGGGCTGAGGAAAATGACATCCCTACTTTCCCAGGACCTATATCGTATTTGGAAATGCTGTTTAGAGAATATTTTTTGGAAAGAAAGGAGACGAAGTTCTGGTAAGGAACCTGGGAGTCAATGTGTTCAGAAGTGACGGACGTATGAATCATTTCCTTCCTCTACGGTGCAAGGCAATGTTCTGAGAGTGTCTTGCAGGAGAAGTCAAAATGTTTTTCTCAACCAGTCTGCCTATCCGGCAATGCAGACGCATCCTCCGCCAAGATCCGGACAAACCTCACCCCATGGACCCGGGTACCCCTCCTAAGTCAACAAACGTAGCGAATCACTTGGGGTGACCTACTATGGCAGACGTGTTAGTTTTCGCCTTCGAAATTGAAAGTTGTTATTATTGTTTTGTTGGCAAACCAGGAATGAATGTATTAAGGTTTTGTATCGTTCATTCAATTTGTTATGTCGGTATAAATTATTATTTTTTGGGTTTTAGTTAAGAAAAAAAAAGTATAATTTGAAAATTTATTATTATAACAAATTTGCAGAAAATGGGCCAAGTTCTGTAGATATATAATATTATGATACCGATTTTCACTTTTTCAGTAAAAGATATGTTTTATGAAAAGGTCCGAAATTTAAATCTCTTCTTCATTTGCATATTCAAAGTTATTAAAGTTCCTGTTATCTTGAATTCGTTAAAACAGATATGATTGAAATATGAGCCTAATGTTAAATTAAAGTTTTATTTTCCCTTAAAAATACATCATCTTTTAGGTCTAGCCAGAAAAATAAAAAATTTATTTGGAATTTCAAATTTCATTCAATGATTTTTTGGATGATGGATTTTTTTAAAAGTCAGAAATGTCTAAATTTTACTTTCTTTTGGTCGACTTTTGGATTATCACTAACCACCCTCAATAATTAAAACTTATGTTAGCTATCGCTTTTTTATTTTATATATTAGTATTCAGTTGGTCTTTAGAAATAGACTATTGCTTTGCCTCCCAGACGGTATGTCAAAGTCGTTTGTTTAATGAATGCTAATTGAACAAACATTGATAATTAATGTAAATTAAATTTAATTTAATTAGTCCTCTAGCTCCTCAGGGTAATTTGTTATCATTTGGGAACAACTCATATAAGAAGAAACCAAATTTTCTACCGCAATTTTAATAAAAATTATGAAACTTTGCAAATTTTTTATTAATGTTTTCACATGAAACAATAAAAAGTGAGGTGATAATAAATATGTCTAATAAAATGTACATGTGTTTTTATTTTTTCTTTACTAGTAATTCTAGTTAGAAAAAAACGTAAAGTGAAGTATTTTATGTTTGCATTTAAAATAAATATATTTCTAATAATAAAATTTAAAAGCGTATTCTATCACCTCTCTAAAACAGTTTTTACTTTTTGGATATGTTCAGAAATATTCCAATTATTTTTATTTTATTACAAAGCAGAAACATTTTGGCCTGAGGTGCTAGAGAAATAAAATAATACAACGAAAATTGAAATTCCAAACGCTTGAAATGACCCCTTTTTTTTTTTTTTTTTTTTTAAGTTAAAAGAAATATACATATTTCGCTTTGTTAACTTAATACATTGATACAAATAATATTAATAACGATGGTTTACTACCTAACACCAAGTAACACATTTTTTTAAGTGAGAACATTTTGGTTTTGCTCATTAATTTTGAGAGCAAACAGTTTTTTTTTAAATATACTTATTTTATTTTCGGTTGTCAGGAAGGAGATTATATATGTTTATACCCTCATAGCCTATATTTCTTTTGCCACACTCTGTCTTTGTTGAATTTGTGTATAATTTATTACGTTGTCTTGTGTGGTGTTCATGTACTTGTGATGTTTTCATAAATGTAGTATTTGTGTGTATAAAGCCATTTTGAATTTTGTAGATTAATAAGCATATTATGTTGTATTCGTACAATGAAATGATGATGTATGATTCGTACAATAAATCAGATGCCTATCCCCATTTTAATAGTTACTCTTCCTATTTTTGATATTAATGTCCAAAACCGGGTTTGTACTGTCAACTGTCCAAAACAAATGCACTTTAGCGGTAAAATTCAACATCATTAGACAGTGAGGCCTTGCTACCCCATTTTAACCAAGTACCCAATTTTGGACGGTTCCCTATTTAATCTCTGTTTTCCCAAATATGGACTGACAAAGTATTCCCGTGGCCTTATTCTTACTAATAATATTATAAACGCGAAAGTTTGTATGGATGTACGTATGTTTGTTACTCTTTCACGCAAAATTTACTGAATGGATATTAATAAAACTTTACAATAATATAGCTCATACAACAGAATAGTATATAATTCATAAATCTAGCTATTTATTTTTAACATATTGAAAATAATAATAATTATTGTTTAATAGAAAATGTCAAAATTTGAGAATTATATTTTCTAAAACAATGATTTTTAAACCACAATTCTATTTTTGAAAATATTAAAATTAGTGCATTTATTTGAAGTACTCGCCTTAATACTTTGAATGGAATCAAGAATATAGATATTTTATATAAATAGGTTAAGAATTTTGGTATAAACGTAGATGGGACCTAGGAAAAGAAATAGATAACTCGAACTACTAATCCTATGCAGACGAAGTCGCGGGCAGAAACTAGTGGACTATAAAGCTGTTTCATATTTAAAAAAATGTCAACAAGCTGTAACGTTTCCATGGTTAATCTACGCCAACGATCACCGTCACAACATAATAACCAAAAAATACTTAAATATTTTTCTCCGGCCCCCGGATCTAAATTAATGTATCTCAACCATTCGCTACCGAGGGATAATTGCCTGCAAACATTTGCCTACGTGCTGGAGGGTTAAAATTCCCCCGCTTGCATGGTCGGCATTAAAAACACGTTCTAATGAAAAAGCCTATTTTTTGTTAAATCCCCGCGTTACTGACACGACTCTGCTTTTATCCGGGCAAAGGTACCTATCCCTGCAGCACGCCAAGTTACACAAATGTAATTCTACAATTAAGAAAATTAAAATTAAAACACAACCCACAAAAATTACACTATGCGCTACAAATTGTGTTAGGGAAGCGTTAGTTTTGTACCTAATCTAAAAGTTTAGGTACTTGAGGTGATTTCTATTAAAATATTACACTTATTATTGTTATTATTATGTAAGTACAAGGTGTCCAAAAATGGTATCGGGTGTTTGATGTTTGAATAAAATAAAAAATATAAATTATCAAATTATGTTTTATTTACAGACACCGAACTGACCCTCACTTTACTGGCACTCTTCTAACCTCCAACGAAGATTGGAAATTTTTGGCACATTACTCGTGAGACTGTGCTATAAAAAGTTCTAATTCTGCTATTTCTGATGTGATATTGTTCTTTATTTGCATCAGATTCATCAGTTTATTCTCGTATACTTTCCTTTCAGGTATCCTACAGAAAACAGTTAAGAGGACTGAGATCGGGACACCTGGGAGGCCATTTAATGGTGCCTCTACAACAAATCACTTTGTTCGGGAATAATTTGTTTACCGTATCAATAATTGCTAAATCGGAAGAATGGCTAGTGGCCTCGTCTTGCTGGAACCATGTTCTTGAGTTGTATCCTTGAAACACTTGGGCCAAAAAACCTCTTAAAATTTTGCAGTTACCTTTTTCTAATGCTTTCGTCACTTGGTGCATTGCTAAAATTGTAATACGCACGATAAAAACGCTGAGCGCTAACCATAGAATCATTGATGCTAACTATAGAATCAGCAAAAAGTGCGGTGCATCCCCGGGTATGACTCCATTGCTACTGAATCTCCACGAAGTAGTGCACGACGCTATCCGTATCCCACGTCCCTGCCCCACTAATTTATAACGTCACAAAAAAAACAAAACCCCGCTACCCTTTCTAATATACCCCATAACTCGGCAACGAGACAACGTGACCCCAAGAGTCCATAGACTACTGTGGTAAAGTATGCACTAGATCATAGACTATTATGACTATGACACATTACACTTATTGACGGCGTTCATTATAGTATCAAGACTACAAACAATACATCGTCTACGTGCCATATATGGTTTTTCACAACAAACATGATGAAATATGATAGTAATGACAAATTAAAACACTTTGTTTTTACCACGATAATCTTTTTTTTAACAAATCGACATGTTTCGAGAACGATGTTCTCTTCCTCAGGACATAAAATGTACTAAAACTAAATAATCAAGTATACAAAGCTAGGGTAGAAATTAAAGAAGTGGGAGGAGAGAGGTGGTGAGGGGAGGTCCTTAGAAGATCAACAGGAAAGAGTGGGGTGGGGGAGAGGTGGAAAGAGGAGGTGCTTAGAACATCAAAGACAAAAAATTACAATGGAAATATGTTTAAAATAGGGTTATTCATAAAATTGATTTGATTATTAATAATATTTAAATTTCTATTGACATTTTTCCTAATTTCTAAAAGATCTAATTGAAAACCACTAACGTATGTATGTAAAATTTTAAAACCAGTATTTATATCAAATGAATGGTTGAATTCAATTAGATGGTTAGCAATTCCGTGGCAAAAATAAACTGTTTTAATTTGTCAATAATAAAATGGTGCCACAAAGTGAATTTGCAAAATTTGAAGAAATATGATAGTATTTAATTTTCCTGAAACACACAACGTTATATCAAATTTATATCAAAATAAATTTATATCAAATATTAATAATAACCCATTTTTTCTAAAGGGTAATTACTTCCATTGTGATATTTATTATAATTGATATTAAATTTATTAATATAACATCAGCAAGGAAAATTTACATTGTGACGATTTGTTAATTGTTCAGCCAGTTCCAAAATAAACAATAATCAGAGACCATTGTCCAGAAAAATGGATTTTGTTTTAAAATTAACTAACATTGATTATATCGGCAGAAATATCACGGGATATTATAATTACAGGATTTGTGAGGCTGAAATATTTTTTAAATATTTGCTTTAGGATCTGCCCGTCAAAAAATAATTATTTAGACTTAGGTCTATTAGATATTTGAACAAACGAAACATAAATTTAAAATATATAAATATTTTTTAAATATAAAATAATTTAGTAAACTATTTTGTCGCTTGGATCTCACAATCTTTATAATAACCAAAAAATAATAATAATCAAAACTTTATAATAACCTATCAAATGCCGTAAAGTAAGCCTCAAGCCTTAGCACTTTTCGTAGGATTTTTTTATTTTTTTTATTATTTATTAACCAAAAAATACATGTTAAGTACATTCTTTTAGGTATATGCCACCTCACTAGGCTGAGCCTGTTCCGAGGTGGCAGTGATTTAATATTTTGTATATCATTTTCAAAAGAAAGAATAAAATAAATTATTAATTAATAAAAAGAAATATGTGCTTCACATGTGAAAAAAAATATTTGATTGATTTTAATTTAGATTTTTTTTTAATGTATTTTCTTAAATGTAATTTTTAAAACCAATTGTAAATGTAACTGTATCTTTTAATGTGTATATTTTATATTATCCTTATTCAATCTTTAAAAAAATTCAAAAACAAACAAACAATCAGTTCCGATTTTGTATTTCTGCAATATGTGGGAAAATTTTGCATCACGCACATCATCTTGGACTACCGAAATTGGTATTACAAAATAAGGGTGTAATTGTGTATTTTGTTGTATGATATGAAAATTGTATTAAATATGATTTGAAAATTGTGTTGTTTAATAGAATCTATCGTTTGCAAAATTGAACGAATCTGCCAACGACCAACGGTATAACCTTAGTATATTAAAAACACACTTAGGTTTTCAAAATTTTAAAACTGCGTGTACCAGATAAAATAACAATCTTTCGAAATCAATTTATATTTTTTGTAAAAAAGAGTCAATTCGTCTAGAATTTCATTTAAAATTGACTAATTTCCTCTTAAGTCCACCGTTATTACTAAGTACCTAATTTACAATTGAATTGAGAACAATATCTTTGTATTTTTATTATGCTCGAATAATTAAATAAATATATTATTTTTTTTTTTTTGTGATGAATTAATATTTTACTTTATATTCCATCGATAAATACATATTTCAATAGATTCACCACATTTAAAAGCAATGTGTTGAACCAATTCCATTTATGCACAACGCAGTTCGAATGGCAAACAGAAATATCCTGAAAATAGCTCGCGTTCTGTCCCATTGATTTTAACGGCCAGTATTTCACAGGTCCACATTAGAAAGGGTCTGATTTAGTGACTGGCAGAATAAACTTTCCAACGGCCCAGAGGTTTTTGCTGCTTCGAAGTGTTTGGTACCTTTTAATAGGTATATAAAGATCCGAGTTTAAAATGTACATTACTAAACATTGTGTTATTGCTTGTATTTAAGGTACGAAGTGTACCTCTGTATCTGACAGGATTAAACCAACGGCATTTGAATTTCTGCTAAAATTAAAAAAAAAAAAACTAAATTAATCGACACGGCGTTTCTCCATAAGGGTAAGCAGAAAGGATAGACCTACACATACATGTGTCTTTGAACATAGTACTTGATTCATTCAAATATATATACTTATAATTTTTTTTATATAATTTCAAACAGGAGGTCGTGAGGAAAATATTTTTCTTCAGAGATATGTTTATATTCTCCAATTTGGGTACCGCCGCCCCCGGGAACCATTTATTGGATAACCAACACCGCTGCCTTCACCCCAAGTGGTTCACTGCGTTTGGTGAGCAGGAGTGCCCGGATCAATGAAGTGAAGTTTGTCTAGGTTTTAGCGGCAAACCGGATCGAGAGAAACTGGTTGATGGAGACCTTTTGACCTCTCCAATCGGACCTTCTTACCTTCTTTCCTAGGTACGCGTGAATCTAGAAAATGTGACGTCATCATTCTTGTGCGGACTAGCGTCGAGCTCTTATCGGTACATTTTACGAAATAACACGGCAAAAATGGTAACTTGCGCTATTAAAACATGTAAAAATAGAAGTGAAAAAGAGTATAAACCCAATTGTCGTATTACCTTCTATATGCAGGCATTATGTGTCATTATTTTAAGCTTATTCACATCATATAATATGATCAGTTTTAGACATGAAGCGAAATTCCCGGTCCCGACGTGTGCACGTTGCAGTTTACTGTGATAAGTAAATTATGAAACATTTGTAAAAGTGTCTTCACTTAACACGGTAACAAAATATTCGACTCTCAAAACAAGCGAACCTTTCTTCATTTTATATGGATTACACAAGTTTGTTCAAACCGGGCGAACAATTCGCGCTCCCATGTAAAAAGGTCTATTCATTCAAAAGCAGATTTTACTTTTAAGAGCTAAATGGTGATATTATAATGCGTGATGCCTATATACTGTCATATTGAAGTATAAACGAATCACATATCGTTACCGTCAACTCATCCTTCTCCGCCCCGCTACAGATGGTTATTACCCCTCTCCCTGATTCTCAAGTCTATGAATAATATGTCTGTGATTCATATGCCCGTCACTCGTCGACACATTGACCCCCAGATTCCTACCCACCCTTCATATATTATTCCTTCCCAGAACTTCCTCTCCTTCCTTTCCCTAAAAAGACGCTCCACATAGCATCCCCAAAGATGACATAAGCCCTAATGGAAATTATTTTCGTCTGCGGGACTCTCCATCTCTCACAACGTCCGTACAGTCGGTTTAGCTACGTCACGAACGAGTATTAACCTACAGTACCGTGATAAAAACTTATTTGCGCTCCGCTGCTTAACACTCAGTATGTGTTTATATATTATATTTATTTAATCCAATACATAAACGTATTGCGGAGGAATACCTAAAATATGAACTCTGTGTTTAGTATATTCAAAGAGATATTTTAGAAAGTACATACCGTGTGAGCTTAGTTGACAGCACCGGCAAGAAAGGTTAAACCATACACGTGCTGATTTGTCAAACAGAAAGATAGAGAGTAAGCCTCCAGGGCCTCCTGTGTGCAGCTAATGTAAAAAAGAGTCAACTTTGGAGGTGATGTGTGAAGGATATTTTTAAGGAAATGAAGAAGAGGGAGTTCTGGGAAGGCAAAACAGGGTATGAGGTGGGTAATCCCACACGCAGGATCGATCCCAGGAGTAACGAAGGTATGAATCTATCCCTCCTGCTGCTGTGCAATACCATGGATCGAGAGAGACCATCTGGAGATGTCAAAAAGTCTATCCAAACAGGTATCTCCTGATCTGGTCCGCCAGGCTTCAACATTTCAAAAAACGCCGCACTGAATTTATCGTATACAAATCATTTTATTATTAATTTATTAAATGTAAGAGATCCAGCATAAATCCGATTTGGTTAATTCGAGAAGGAAGTTTGTTGAAAATCTTACCAATAATCGTTTAAATTTATTCATCTAATAAAGACAATCTAAACTCTTAACTTCTAAACTAACAAAAACTTTGCAGACAAGCGCTATTGCATGTATTGGATACACTGTTGGTAAAATTTGTTCAAATTTATCCTGAAAACTCCTGTAGAGCTCTAAGCTGTACTGAGTAGATGGTACATGATGTATAACTTATCACCCAATCCGCTATATAACTTTATACGAGTACTCATTGTGTTTTTGCCAGAAAAGTGTCCTGTTTACGAAGCTTTGCATTGATGAGTAATGCAACAAATTTGCTCTAAAATTATGGGGCAGCGTTCTGTGCAAAATAGCAAGTTGCTTGGAAATATTGGAAAATATTTACTGGTCTTTCGATGTTTTGGCTTATTTTAAACTACATACATACGTGCAACAATGCCAAGTCGAGTGAAGTTTTTGTTGTTGTTGAAAAATCATTAGTTCTACGAACATAGGATAAAATATGGCGTTAGTCATAGATTCCAATTATGTCATAAAAAAATGTACATTTAAAAAGAAGGGAATCTTCCACTCTGGAACGTGCCGCAAATAAACTATAAATTATTTTTTATTAATTAATTGTGAACTCAAATTAATCAATTAAAACTTATTTGCGCACGACCTTCAGATTGGAGTCGTGAGTCTTACCCCTCGACTATGGAGGCTGTAGTCGAGGGGTAAGACTTGCATAGATTGATTCAAAAGTCATACGACTTACGCCAATGAATTTGTTTATAAAAATTCGTATTCTTATTATGTTTAAAATAATGATATGTGTTTTACAATCCGAAAGACTTAAATCAGGCAATAATTATGTGAAAATACGACATAATGAATTAAAGAAATTCTTGAATATTAAAGAACAATTTTATGAGATAAGATTTGAAATAAACGCAGCCAAAAGTTATGATATTTTTGGGGTATATTGCCGTCTTGATCCACCTCCATTTTTAGTCAACGTTTTAAAGAGCTTTGCAGAGCTCCTCATCAAGAATCTGTCCAGATGTGTTGTAAAGATGGAGGTAGCACAACGTGGCGTAATACCCTAAAAAGAAATCACGATAACAAAATTGATAAACTCAAAGATGTTAGATTCCTAATTCCTGTTTTCAAAGACAAGAAAAGTTTAATTTGGCTCTTCCGAACAATTGCTATAATCGACTCAAGCCCTCCCCCCATGAAAGAATTTTCGATATATATAGTGGTAAAATCATAGTATTTAGGGTCTTCAAGAACTACAGAAGAACACTTTAAATGAATTCAATAAAAAAATGAAAGATTACAGATTACTCTAATTAATTAAAGATTATACTTGATGTTGGAATAAATTGCATGGCAATGGATAAAATACGTACAAAATAAATAATGTCCAAGATGAAAAGAAATTGAATTAACTCTTGGTGCAATTTAAGATAATTTACAAATCTGTAAAGTTTTCAGTATCTTTTGCTTTAAGCTATATTATTGAAACTTATTTTCATGAAGAGATGCAGAAAATCGCGAAAAACAATCTTGATGAAAAGATCAAAACATTTCGAGAGTTATTTTGATAAATGATGTAATTTATCCCTTTTTTCCTAACGTAATAAGTTGTTTTTTTTTATACAAAATAGTTTTAAAAAATTAAGCCCCATTAATAAGATGAGGATATATAAACTTTTTTTATAAAAGTATAAACACATTACAGATTATTATATAGCGCCATTAAAATTCCGCCTTTAACACTAGAAAGACCGGAGCCATCATTTTGATGACTTCCCGATGTAATGTGAAAATATTTTACTCAAAATTTATTGTTGTCATTTAATTTTTTTTTTACATTTCATGATTTATTATTTAACAACTATTTAAAAAAAAACAGGTGCGTAACTTATTTATTTTTTGAAATATAATGACTTATACCTAGAAAGACCGTTGCCGTCAATGTTACGGTTTGAGACATTATGCTGAGTTTGTTTACAACCTTCTTCATACAAGTTTCCAATATACCCATTCCACCTTGAGTATGACAGTATTAATATGTAGGACTCTTTTTTATATGAATACCGCACAAGAGTCCAAACTGCTCTCGTCTGGAGCCAGTGAAACTATGGCATCCCCAATTGGAGTATGTTGTAAGGCTGAAGGTAGTGGTGGAGGAGAAGGTGATAAGGGGGGGGGGGGTAGGAGGTGGGAAGAAAAAGGTGGGGAAGTAACTAGCTATTCAGATCTGGTCACCAAACACGGCTAAAGCCATTTCCTCAAGCAACGTTTCTATTCTAAATTGTGGTCTTACTGATATAATAATTGGCCACGCCTGCCGTCATCTCTTTATTTCAGTAGCGTATATCATTCCGATAATTTATAATAAAATTACAACAAATATATATATCACGGTAATTTTTCTTTTATGGCTTGTTGGAGAACTAAGGGCAGAGTTTGCAAATACCAGAGCAGGTCCAGCTATATTAGCTCTTGAAGAACTGACAGAAGAGAAACCGGAAAATATAACTTCTAAAAGACGATAGTGCCAAATAATTTTTTTTTTTAGAAAAACTCCAAATGACGCGTGTGATAATAGTAAGAAGCCTGTTTGCGGAAAGTGAATCCGATATTATAAACATGTTTGTACTAGATGTGCACCTAATGGAATAGGAAATAATTGCAACAATTAAAAAATATATAAATTTACACTGTCTTGTTAGTTTTTCAAGCAAAAAAAATCCCTCGGGGCTTATGATATCTTTGGGGATGCCGTGTGGAGGGTAATTTTTAGGGAAAGAAGGAGAGGAATTTCTGGGAAGGAAAAAGGTAAAAAGGGAGGGTAGGGAAAATGGGTAAATATATCCCGGGGTGACGGAGTATGAACTCATCCCTTTAACTGAGGTATAAGGCAATGAGTCTAGAAAGTCCAGCTAGAGAGATCTAGGTAAGGACTCGCTAAAAAAAAAAATCGGTCCGGTCCGCTACGCAGTAGGTGGGCAAACATATTTATATATTTTGAGGTGACCTATGGTAAAGGTGTTGGTTATCTAATAAATGGTTCCCGGGGTGGTGGTAACCATACCAGCCTCCTAATTTGGATAAAACGGTCAAAGTGACGGCTTTGGTCTTTATAAGTATGGAGCAGAATCCTGTCTTTGTAGTATTTAAACCCATGCCGAAAAATACGGTACGTATTCCCATTTTGGACGTGATACAATCCGCACAAAATGCTCTTTACAAAATAAATCCTAGCCGGTATAAATCCCTCTAACGATAATATGAACAAAACTAGGCAAAATTAGACAAATTTGGTGCGTCGATCCCAAATCTCCGAACATTGATGAGTCTCACCCATGCTTGAGATTGTCGAAGAACGACCGGCTGACTTTCGGTAAACCTTTGCACCATAGGGATGTGATGTGTATATTATATTTTCGTATTTAACTTTTTAGTCCTTTTCTTACATTTTTTAATTATTTTCTTGTTTCTGCATTTCTCCAACCGTTTGCTAATGGCATTTGTAAATCTACCATTGAATTAGACCGATTTAGACTTCTGTTTTCGTCTTTAAGACATCCACCGCATGCAGAAATCTCAACTACCTACCCATCGTGTGTGTGACAGCGAAATACGCTCCGCATTAAATTTACTTAAAAAAGATCGATTTGCAAGCAAACTTAACAAAAAGTATTTCAAAGTTTAATTCATCTGGTGTACTCTGCATCATATTGATACTGTATTGTATTGTGAATCTAAAATCAAAAACATTCCAGAAAAATTGTCTGAAATTAGTAACAATTGAAACACGAAGGCGCAAGCGCAAGTGTAATTATTAACCTCGTTGGTTGATAGTGTCGTCATCTTGTTTATCATTTGTTGAAATTGTTGTCATAATTTCTTTATGCTCAATCGGTTGTGTGCAAACAAGTGCTTCTGCGGAATAGAAACAACCAAGTGCAAGGCAATATTCCAAGAGAGGCTGGAGAGATAAAATGGTTTCCCTCAACTATTTGCTCCCGATCCGGCCTGCCCCTGCAGCTGGCGGGCCGATTCATGCACTGCCAAGACCCGGACACCCAAACTGCTCTCCGTTATGGTCACATTACAGTCACTTTCTGAACATGCCTCGTATTTGTTGTTTTTACCCGGCAACCTGTCGTTTATTAATGTGAAACGTATAATAATACCAAATAAAATATGTTAAATAAACGATGCTGAAAACACAAAATAATTATAATAACTAAACAATTCCGTATTCACTATTTGATGGTTCGTTAAAAACAGACTGCCAAACACATTATTGTATTTGAATGTTTCATTCACACAAATTGGTGATAAATAGCAGAAGCACTTTTCCCAATATAATATATTACTATCCCTTTGTTCCCATTCCCGTATTTAATTCCCCACTGCGTAATATGCAATTTATATCATGCTGCATTTAATGCGGGATTATAAGATAAAATACAATACAACACGACACAGAACGTATAAAAAAGGTAACGGTCATAACTAGGAGTCGAACGCACGATCTTTTGTCTTACCGGGACTGTTATGTCTTGTTTTATTTCATGTTTTGTTTATATTTTTTCACTATTCCCTTCTTCATTAGTAATGTATTATATTGATGGGCATTGTAATCATCATCATCACAATTGGCGCTACAACCCTTGTTGGGTCTTGGCCTCCTTAAGGTCTTCCTCCACTCATCTCTGTTTTGTACTAGTTCTCTTCAGTTTGGAATCTCCAAGGTACGTAGGTCTTTGAGGACGTTGTCGTTCCATCTTAATTTTGGTCTTCCCAGGCTCCTTCGCCCTACAGGTCTAGATTTTAGCAGGACTTTGGTGCTTGATGCTCTGCCATTCTTTCCACATGACCCAGCCACCGAAGTCTTCCCGACTTTATAAATTGTGTCACTTTTGGTTCCTTAAACATAGTGTAGAGCTCATCGTTGTAACGTCTACGCCAAAATCCTTTATATTGTAATACCTCTTAATATTTTCTCAATAAAATATCGTATTACGGTACCTACAGGGATCTGCATTCTCCAGTACTAATTATATATATATATATGGATGCTTATTGAAAGACTCAGGTTCTTTCAACACAATTACTGTTTTTATATGTATTTTAAATATAATAATACTTCGAGGACAACCGTCCTTCCAGGCTGTAGGCTAATTCTTATCTGGAGAACTCTTTAAAACTGGTGACTTCGTAAAACTACCCTGTCACCTTCGGCACAACTCGGCAAGGAGACCATGTGACCCAAAGAGCCCATAGACTACTAAAGTAAAATATGTTATAGATCATAGACTATTATGATACCTTGCAGATTACCGCAAAAGTTATTTCCATAAAAATTTCATAATATTTCAATATGCAAATAAAGCAATATTAATATTTTCATCCATTGTAAACATGGTTTTATGGTCAATATGTGTTACCTAGAATTTTCAACCATTTAATATTCAACATGACGTGAAAATCCAAACAATTTTGATAAATTGCTTTGTCAATATTAAAATCATTAATTTATCAATGTTGTGTCAATTACTGTTTATTTAATCAGTTGGTTCCTGCTAAAATTAGCATTAAACCGCAGTGGGTGGTGATAAAAACAAACTTACATAATTTTATGCGTATTTGATCATAGATTAATTACATATTTACCGAGTATTACTAATAATTTTGTTTTTCCCTGGGGATGGAAACTAAAATTGTCAGACTAAATAAATAAATTAAAATTTTAGAATTGCAAAAATAACATTATTTTAATCAATGAAATTAACAGAGGATTTTTTTTGCAAATTTTACTAACTCCTTAAATGTCATTAGAAAAACTTTTTTGGAAGGGAAATTTTTTTGGACTATAAAATAACCACATCTAGCTAGAGCAATCGGTCAGTTTTCGATCAATGAATTGAAATATACTAAAATATTATTTATGGAATTGTGCCATGTATCAATATCGTTACATGACCGGGACATTCGAGACTTTCATTGGGTTGAAATGCAGACTATTAGGAAAATAATTTCTCTGATTGGGTTGCGCGTCTTTTTGAGGAAAGGAAAGAGTGAACCTGGGTCTTAAAGAGACCCGCGTCGTAAGAGGGAGCAAATACAGAGGCCAGAACCGAGTTGATCATTATTATAATAGAGGGCTGATATTTTTGCCCACCCTAGCGGACCAGATCGGGAGAGACCAAATGAGAGACCTCTAGAGCCAAACTCTCTTAACCCACCGTCCTGACCCTCTGTAGGATGATTGGATTGATACATCCATCATTTCTGGATACATTAACCCCCAGATTCCTACTCACCCGTCAAACCTTTTTCCTATGCACAACTTCCTCTTATTCCTTTGCGTAAAAAAACTTTCACCTAACCAACGTCCCCAAATATGACATTGACCCTGAGGGATTTTTTTAAAAGTTAAACTTCTTTACGCACGTTTGACTTGGGAGTAAGCTGGCGAATGCGTGACGAGAGCATTACGAAAAGTGTGATCGGGCGAGACGAACGATAATAAATTTAAATAAATAATTTTTTTGCAGAAAATCAATATATGTATATGTATATACATTAGGGTGGTCCAGGCCCACATAGTAAAAAAAAAAAATTCAAATATAGGTGTAGCCACCCTCTTGATTTGTTACACTTACAATTCCTATTATGTTTAAAAAATTTCAGCCCCCTATCTTATATACAAGGGGGTGCTCATCGAATTCGAAGTTTCTGACAAAAAGTTCAGGATTTTAAGTAAATCACGTAATTTAAGGTTTACTAATATTACTGGTATTTTAATCAAATAAGTATACAAAGCATTTAAATGTGAACCAAATTTGGTAATAAAGCAATAATTAACATAATATTAGTCGCAGTCTTTCAAAACTGTGTGTGTTAACTCCTTTTTGGATGTTTCAATAGAAACGATTTTTCGGTTTTGTTGAACGATGTAAAGTAAAAATTGCTTTACTTCCTCATTCTTAGTGAATATCGTTTTGTAATCTTCAAATAATTTAACACCTCTCTTCGTTGTATCATTAACAACACGCAAATTTTTGACGCAGCTTTTACCTCACACTGAACGATTACCGCTATCCATATTTATTTACATAGTTTCTCAGCATCAGACAGCTTGTTAGAAAACAAGGCAAATGCAACTAGTTCATCTGACAAATACCTTAAGTGGCCCTCCAAAACACCCCTAGCTGCTATACTGATTTCGGAATCAATGGCTTCCTACAATTTTAAGCTCTTCCAAAGTAGTAATCATTTACTAGTGCATGTGCTGCCAGAGGCACTTTGATCCAAAATTTGGTGTAGGTGAGCACACCAAAACTAACAAATCGAACAATTTGTTTTTCTTCTCTGTTGATTAGTTTAAATGCTTGTAAATTATTTCGAAAGAGAAAAATCTTCAAAGCATACAGCAATTTTGCCATCCAACAAGCAAGATGAATCGGACCTAGAGCGTGCCAATGTATCATCGCAGGTGGTTTGTTCATAACAATCATAGTGAGCTCTATTAGCTCTTCGTAATCATCACGAACTTGATTGTCTCCAGATAGAGCGGTTGTAAGACACTCAAGAGTATTTTCAGCGAACAGTATTTTCGTTCTTATCGAGGTCAAGACAATCGTGATGCTCCTTCGGTAATGTTTCCCAAATATCGCTGAATCTTTTGAAATGTGGGATTTGAGGACAGCTTGATGACCCAAAGAACAGAGTAAATATTTTTGAAAGCATTATTTCAAATACGTGATGACGACAAGCAAGCCACATAGATCATGTCCTTTTTTTTCTTCTAAAAGAGTGCAAGCTCCCTTTTTGGCACCGGTGTTAGAAGCAGTAGTGTCAAAACTCATAGCCCAGACTTCATTTGTGACATTCCACTGTTGCATTGTGTCAAAAACTGCATCAGATATTTGTTTCCCCGTTCCTGCAGTTATCAAATTCAAAGCGCTTACATGGGCAAATACCAAAAAGTTTTTCTAGTTCTTTTGTAAACAAATACTATCTTTTTTGTGCTTCAGAATTTCTTCCTCTATTTTTCTTCAATAGCAGCCAGTTTTTATTCAGTTTTTCAATGGAGTCATTTTGTTGTCCGGTCGGAATACTAGATTTACTCCATATTCTATAAGTTCTTGAATAAGTACATACGCGGAATCGTTCACATTTTTGGATTCATTTAATATGTGGTGATAACGGAGTAAAACTTGCCGAAGAGTAGGAAGTTGGTAAAGCCCCATTAATGGCTCAATATTTCGAACCCCAAGTACAGAAATTTCGTCTTTTTTTCGAGTAGATGAACATATTTTATTACACTGATTCACTTCACAGTCTACTAAATTAGTATCAAAACTGTTTAAATTTGTCTATAAAACTCATCAGCAGTTTATTTTAATATTTATTTAATAGTTTAACACACGAAACTGTCCTGTAACAAAAAGTAAAAATTAAGCATTTTACACAAAAAATTCAAAAATAACACTCGATTGAGCACCCCTTTCTACTTGAGCTATCGCGCTGAAATTTCACTGCGTTATTACTATGAATACATGTAACAAATTCACGGGGGGCCAAATGAAAAATACAAAAAAAAAATTTTTGGACCACCTTAATATACATTTATATATTCTACTGATAAACATTATATATTCTACATATATACATATAGATGGAGCTATAGAAGTTTTACTTCAGTCGTGTGGTCTAAAGCACACTCGTTTTTTCTCATGGCCTCCTAGGCAGAGCTAATGTTAAAAAAAAATACGAATGTGCTTAAGACCACACGATTGAAGTAAATACTTATTTAGCTCCATCTATATGCATGTCTATATTTTATTTTTTTTTATTTTTTTTATTTTTTTTTTTTTTACAAATACAGTTATTATACATTGTATATATATTTTTTTAATACATTTTTTTTATATATGTTTAATGTTTATATGTATAAAATATACATACATTAATTTTCTACAAATATTTATTTGAACTTATTAACATTCGCCTCGCCCGATCAACCGTGCGCATCGACTTCCGCTCTCCCCCGCGTTTGGCACGTCACTGGTATTTCAAAATACTGACTGAAATATTTGATGCACTGGCTATGAGAGGAAGAGAGAAAGAAAATGTGCGCGCGCACTGCTCTCTCTTGCTTCTACAATGTGCTACAGCCCGTTCGTCTCGCAACGCATTTCACTTTTCTTAACGCTGTAATTTTTCTAACGCTGTAAATTACCCCTCAAGTCAAGCTTGCGTAAAGAAGTAATTTCAAAAAGTGAACAAATAACTTTGAATACTGTAGTGTTCCAACTGCTCCCAACCGCCTGGAGTCCGTGAAATTATAGCATCCCCAACTGATATATCTTTAAAGAGAGATGGGAAAGGAAGGAGATGGGATAGATGACAGTTGGAAAATTACTAGCTATGCAGATTTGGTCAATAAACACGGCAAAAGCTATATTTCACAAGGGCGAATCTTTGATGGTAAAAGTAACTAAAAAATAATCATTCTGACAGAGTCACTAAATCCAAATGATCCTTAAATGATCTCTTTGATATTAAATAAGTATCCTTCTCTCTGTTTTAAGCAATTCTGCCGCCAAGCCTATCAGAACTGATGTTCATTTCATTTGGGATGGTTTTAACTTGTCGCGTGGTGGATGGAATAACTGTAATACATAAAGAAGGAACGCGACAACTGGAAATCCTTTTATTCAAATGTTCATTTTCGTTAAAGTCGTAAAACAGCCATAAGACAGACGTGCAATCATACTCCTTCCAAACCATTCACACAGAAAACAGTTCTCGAAAAAAATTCCCTTGAAATATGTTTTGTTCCATAAATTGCTGAAATACGACTGCGATTTATTAAAATATATCTTTTTAACAACTCTGCGGCAAAACATAAAACATATTTTTTGCGCTTTTTCGTTTCTTTTTTTTAATAATAATTATTTTGTAACATGCATTTATAAAGACAATATTTTTCTTCAAGCAGCAAGAAAAAGAACAAAAAAGCAGAACATAAAAAAAAAACAAATTAAAAGAAAAATACATACGAGTACTCGATTAAACATATTTATATATATATTTGACCGGTCAGTGGTTGAGTGGATATCGCGTTTGGGTCCCACACAGGCGTTCCGTGTTCGATTCCTCGGCTGGCTAAGTCCTTCATCAAAAGACAAGCAACATCTTCCGCTTAGTGCAGTGGTAGTAGGAGATTTTCAAATGTTGTTGGGTTATTCGTAACTCGGGAATGTTTGTATTTGTTAAACAAAATATATATATTTTGTTATGTACAAATTAAACATAAATGTAATTGTATTATACAGGTTGTTATGATATGTACTTGACTTACTTTAACAAGTGATTCCTGACATTATTTAGAGTAAAAATACAATTTGAAATGAAATTTTGGTATCCAATGACATTTTTGCCTCTTTTTAACTAAAAATAATAAAAAAAAATCATTAGGTATTGGATAATTAGAGGCGGGATTAGGCATTGGACGGTCACTCGGCTGAGTGACTAGTGACAAAATGTAGAAATTCAAAATTTTGTATGATTTTGAAGAAATTTTTTTTAATAAAAGGTATCGTAAAATACACCGGAGACTAAAATTTAATTGAACTTTTTTACTCCAAATAATGTCAGCAATCACTGGTTAAAGTAAGTCAAACGAGTTCCCCGAAAAAAAGATTTTAAAAACTAGCTGAAGTTTCTGCTGTTGCACGCGATTTATACAGAGATTTACGAAATGTAGTGTGGACAGTGACCTTTTTTTTTGAAAGGTCAATTTTGCAAATTATCATGAGTCTCGGAATAAAACTGTAGATTTGCATTCAAATCAAATCCACGCCACCACGTCGCCGATTGGATTTTATTCTGTCTATAAATATAATACCTAGATAGCCATTAAATAGTAAACTTCGAAATAATGTATATTTTGATTAGAAAAATATGAACTAAGATTATTTTTGACGTTTTTCCTTAATTAACTTTTTTTAGTTCTTATAAAATTATTCAAAAAATAAATTATATCCAATTTTGCGCTTAAATCGACGAGATTTTTATGTATATCATCATTATTAGAGGTTATATAAGACGCACTAAGAATACACATATTTTCGGCTTGTGTTTTCCTTTTATGTGACCGGATCCGAATAGCCGGGTACCACAAATCCTATATCTCTTCCCATTCCCCATTCCCTCCAGACTCACAACTTTCCCTGATAGATTTCATATGTGATACAAATACCAATCAACTCCGTTCCATACTATAATATGGAACCACAAAATACCTGAAAAAACCCCTAACCTATGCAGAAACGGGAACCCCATTTGGTAGATTACCTACCAAACTACCTTTTAACAAACGGATTGCAATCTCCAGATCACAGGATTCGGGTAGGTTGTCTTTATTTTACATGTATTACAGTGGAAGATCCTTCGAGGATCTAGCGTGATCCGGTACCGGTGTATGATCGGGAAACACGCCAAACTCACGCACAACATAAGTACTCGGTTGACATTTATAACATGAGAATGAGTCGCTTCTATGACTAGTTGTTGATTTCAACAGCCCAACTGTGGAACGATTTGCCGGCCTATGATTTTTATCCGTCCTACATCATGGGTCTCCATAAGATCCGTATTCACTCCCCGAAGGATATTGTTTTCCTGGGGGCCTCCTGTCCAGGGTGTGGACATGGAGTTAATGAAAAAGTCAAGAAAAAGTCCCACTGGCTCTGGAAAGAAAGTGTATTATTTAAATATTCACCATTTGTGCTGCAAATTCCATTTCATACAGAAAGTTAGATTAAGTTCCCATATTACATTATGATCATCTCTTATTGCTAAGTCATCGCTTCACTTCCTTGCAAACTGACTAAAGCAGCAGAAACTCAACGAAAACAGTCTGCGAAGCTTGCATTTCAAGGCAATATCTCCAATTAAGCCATGGATGCATTAACTGCATTCAATTCAAATAATATTCATACTAAATTTGTTAACAGCTATTTCATTAGTTGAGCCATATTTATTCCTATACTTTATTTCAGGGAAATCAACAGTATACAATGTGCTTAATTTATTCTTGTATAATTCACCTAACTGAGAAACCAATTATAGATATCCATTATTATAAGCAATAATTATCAGCCTGAAACACTCATCCATATTGAAACAATCTTCCAAGAAAAAATACACGCCGCCGACATAACACAAGATTTATTTACCGGCTTAAAACTAAGAATGGATTTGAAAAAATTCGCTAACCCAAATATGTATCATTTATATTTATTAAAAAACACTTTTGTTTTTCAGAATAATAAATAATACATATTTCAGAAAACAATTCTCCTCAGGGCCTATTTCATCTTTGAGGGTGCCTAGTGGAGGTTCTTTTAGGAGAGGAAGTAGAGGAAATTCTGGAAAGGAAGATAGAGTGTTGGGTTGTATAAGCATCCAGTTAATACATATATTTATATTTTTAAATTAATTAAGAATATTTGATATATAATAAAAAAATAAAAAAAAATATGTTTATATGTATTTTTTTTTTATATGGAGACAGTAATTTCCCTCGGTGCCAATGTCATCTTTGGGGAAGGTAAGATAGGCAATTCTGGGAAGGAAAAAAGCTATGACGGGTGGGTAGGACTCTGGGAGTGTGTCCAGGAGTGACGAATGTATAAAACCATCCCTCCACTGCGGTACAAGGGTCGAGAGAGTCCGGCTCGAGAGGTCAAAAGGTCTCTCATAACCACTCTGTCCTGATCCGGCCCAAGACAAACCTCACCATATGAACCCGGGCACCCAAGCTAATTCACTAAACGTAACGAACCACTCGGGGTGACCTACGGCAGGGGTGTACCCTCCTTACAAATTTTCGTATTACTCCCATATTATATTATAATACGCAATTATTTTGATGTAATGTATGTGTTTTTGATCGTTTACAACACATATTATGAGTACAATTTGAAAGGTTAAAAATGAACTTTTTGAATTTTTCTTCTTTTAGATAAAAAAGTAATTTAATTTGATATATCTTTTTCTCAATAATATTACGTCTAATTTATAATATACTATCTGACCCGGCAAACTTCGTACCGCCTCAGAATCAATAAATGTTGTGTTGAATTTATTAGCTGTTCGAATTGAATCAAATTATGTCGACCAACGCACATTATTTGAAAAACCGTTCCATACAAAATATATGAAAAAAATTAGTTTATTTATAATTATTTTTCTCGTGATTTTTTCCGATGTTTTAATAGTTATTCTGTTAATCGGGACGAAGACAAATCCAACAAATCAAATATCATGAAAATTGGTCCAGCCGTTCTTGAGTTATAAATGGTGTAACTAACCCGACTTTGTTTTATATATTAAGATTATGTAAATGCTTAAAAAAAATATAATCTGTATTTTACTTCGAGTTGGGTCGGATTGTCAATTTAGTAGCGGAATATCCTCTTTGCCGACCCCTTTGTGTAAAACAATGTTATTGTTAGTTAGCGGTAAAAGAGAAATAGGTACCTACGTTCTCCTGGCATTGTTATATAAAATTCACTTTTAAATAAATTGAAAAACATTGTTTAGTACTAACGAAGTTTATCAGTAACCGCTTTATAAATTAGTCGATTGAATGTGCAATTAAAACAACAGATTCCAATTTACCCAGAACTTTATTAAAATGGTTGTAGTCCATCAAAATTCAATGGACCCTGATGGAGAAATCAAATTTCCCAGATAATTGTTCCCCCTATTGTGACCTGCTCCAACTGTGATTTAATCGACGAATTGCAGTGTTCCGATGAGAATCGTGAATTTTCTACTATTATTCACATTGAACGAATTATTCGATAAAAAAAAATGATTACCTGCTGCAAGGAAATATAATCAATGACAAAATGATTTTATATATATATATTTTTTCCGGAAGTATCTTAAAGTAAATTAACCAATACGGAAGTAAATTAACCAATATACAAAGTGGTTTGTTTAAAATTTAATCTGAATATTTAAAGATATTTTTTTACTGCACAGTGGCAGGAAAAATCTTTCTCTAGAACACAATAAATTTAAATGCAAATATTTATTATAATAGTGCACGTGAATATATTTGTAGTTTTAATGTCTCTTAACAGATGTGGTTAGTATAGATAGTTATGCGTAGTTTCAATGTTGTTCTATTTGAGAGGGAATGAATACCCGGATGGTTCAGAGCATCTTTTAGAACGGACGTGAAGTTCAGTTAAGTATTCATTGTAAATAAGACTAAAGTTAAGACTCCCGATCACCGAAGTTGTATTGTCCATTTGAGAAAACAATAAGACACCACTTCAATTAAATCATAAGAGTTCTAAAGCACCACAGAAAATCTCGATGAAACAATATACACACGATTACTTTGTAGCGTGTTGCGATCTTTCAGCTTTGTTTCGTTATAGTATCTTAAGGAATCTCTTTTATATTACATAAATATAAACGCTCTCCTTACAAAATAAATTGATAATACAGGGAGAAAAATGTTATTAAAAAAACCGTCATTTTATTCGTAAAAACGGTTAAAAACGGGACTGAAGTTCTTACGAGCAAATTAACAGGGTTTCAATGTTTATTGGCGGGAAAATGTAAGACTAATTTGTTGGTCTACGTACGAAATTACGTATGCCAACAAATTATTCTTACAGTTTTCCGCCAGTAAAAATTGAAACTCTGTTAATTTGTTCGTAAGAACTTCAGTCCCGTTTTTAACCGTTAAATATTTTAGAATAACATTTTTCTCCGTGTACTAGCAAAAAGCTTATCTAAAGGTACCTCAAGTAGGTAAATTTTGAGATAATTCTTTGGGAAATTAGTTTAATCGCATATATAAATACCATCTTAATGAAAAATGATATTTTTTAGTAAAAATTACGTAATATTTTCGGTTTTTTGAAAAATGATATTATATTTCTCCAATGGGTTTGACGGACACTTGCAGGCAAACAGAGGTTCTTGATAATTACATTGAACGTCGAAAAAGACGTCTTAATAATTAACATTAAAATACATAATTGCAAACATTACAAATTAAAAAAGACCGGTCAGTGGTTCAGTGGGCATCGCGTTTGGGTCCCACCCAGGCGTTCCGTGTTCGATTCCTCGGCTGGCTAAGTCCTCCATCACAACACAAGCAACATCTTCGGCTTAGTGTGGCGGTAGTAGGAGATTTTCAAATGTTGTTGGGTTATTCGTCACCTGGGAATGTTTGTCTTTCTTTTTAAAAAAAAAAAAAAAATTGATTGACAATAGGTAATATGAAATTAAATGATTCGCCTACAAGAAACCCTACTGCTCAAAGCTAAAAATTGAAAAAGTCCGTGATTGATATTAAAATGAAAGTTGTTTATTTTATAGAACCCAAATAAATGTAATTGGTTTTAGTGTTTTTATTTTTATTAAGGTCAAAATTGTTGACTTGTCGAAAAAATTGCTGAATAAACTGAAATTCAATCTCATAAATAAATAATATATAAAAAAGTAGTCTAGTCACCGATTGATGGAAATATGAAATGGTAAATAAATACGCAATTCCAAGTACCTCAGTACAATACAATTACTAATTAAATAATCGCAAATTCACTTTGTGGCGTCATTTCTATAGAATCAAAACCAATAACTTCGTTTAAACCACTTATTTAATAAAAATTATCAACATGTTTTGAATCCAATTGTTATTTCGTCAGGATAAAACGAAAACCAACAATTTTTGTCATTTGATTCAAACATACAATCACATTATAAAAATAAATATAACCATTTTTAAATGATTTTCTCTATAAAATACCAGAAAAAGATGCCACCGGAAACTAAAATTTCATTCGCATTATATATTCCACACTAGCGAGTACCCAACACGCGTTACAAAGCGATTCAAAGAAAGTGTTTGTTATTTGATTCTGTTTATTGTTCGAGTTCTTTGGGATGCACAATTTTTTTTGATTTTCCGTCTGGTGAATAAATCAGAACTTTTTCCAACCCGTGAGCAGGTCAGTGTGATAAGCATTGATTTTCCAAAATTATCCCCTACTATCCCCTACCTCCTCTCCTCCTCTCCCTCTTTCCCTCCCCGTCGCTAAACTTTATGAAATACACACACTTCTTACAGCTGTCTATCCTCTCTGTTATGTCTCCTTTCCTCTTCTTCTCCCTCATTCCCCATCCTTCCGTCAACCATTACCAGCGTTTCCATTCCCATCTTGCTTTCCCTTCCAACTTCCCCGCTTTCCCTTTCTCGCGTCCCCCTTTCTCGCTTCCCCGTTTCCCGTCACCTTACCTCCCGCGTTTCCCACTCCATCTAGCGTTCCCTTGCACTTCCCCCCCTCCTTCATCTGCCATCCAACCTACCGCAAACCCGTCTCCTTCCTTGCCTTCTTTCCCTCCTTGCTAAACTATATGAAAAACACCATTTTCAAACAACTCGCATGCCACTTATTGTTTTTTTTTTTTATTCAAAATTAATAACGCCAGAGCTCACTATTATATATAGAAACATTCACGAGTGTGTGCATAACATCTCATCAAAGTTACAAAGCAGTCGGATGAATAGAAGAGGAAATAATTTCGAAAATTAAAATAGAGCTTACGACTATGTACAGAATCCATCGCGGTCATGTGAAATCACCAACGTGTCGTCGTAATCGGACGAATGCTTTAAGGGACAAACAAAGAAAAAAACATTTTTTAATATTAAGATAATGCCAGAAATCAAGAATGTCGAATTAAAGCAAGTCAGGTACGTCCATTAAATCCCTGCATTTTATTAATAGTAGGGTTTTATTGAATAAAAAATCTGTACGAATAATAATAAATAATATCTTTCAAAAGACTAGGGGTTGCAACCTGTTACTAGCATTCCTAATATGCAAATGATTTAGGTGGTAATAATTTTTTTGCAGAACAATGAACAACGAGGTACATACAAATATTTGACCATTTTTGAAATATTTGCTAATTTAACTAACTAACCATCACGCCGTTTCCGCAAAGGTAGGCAGAGAAGATAGAACATCACTTGAAATTCTGTGTCGGCACATTTCTTGCTTAATTCGCATTAGAACATAATTTTTCACAAAATTTTAAGATTAATTATTTATTAAATTATGAACTTTATACTCATATTGAAAATATTATAAACTACATCTGTCTAATAAAAAATCGAAAATTAATAAAGTTTTCTGCAGTATAAACTAAACTAAACCATTATGCAGAAGTAGCAGATATTTTTAATACCATCGAAAGAACAAAAAAAAAAGAGTACAAAAAATCATTTCATGTATTTTTTGAAAACAGTTAATTGGTTACTCTTTTATCCAAAAACCTAATTGTAAATTTTAGTAATTTTAAATCATATTGGTATGTTCGCACTGTTTATTTTTTATGTACAAATTTTAATGTAATTCATTTTTATGTATAGACATGTTTTATTTTGTATTTAAAGGTATGTGTACCATAAATAAATAAATGAATCCCATACATAATATTCGTACTCTTATGTTATTCTAAATTGACATGTTCCGAGTGTAATATTTCTGAATTTTGAAGTCGCGGTCGTGCTTCCTTAGGCTAATTTAACGTAACTTTAATAAAAAGATCTTTAATGGCTATATGGACATGAAACTAGAATTTGAAAACAGTTATTTTAACCAAAAATATTCAAAATTAAATAGTCCAAAAAATGATGTCACCAGATTAAAAGTTTACTGCTGCGATCGATCAGCTCTTTTTGAATTATGGTCAGATTTTTCATCCAATCTATTTATTGCAACGGAATTATTATAGTGTACGATTTACTGCCATGGCAGTAAATCGTACGAGTAACGTGCTATTCTGAATGTGGAATATGGGTTATTAAAAGAGAGAACTGAGAGTTTAGTATCTTTAAAACAGGACTAGGTTCTGATAAAATTAATGTCATTGCATTTTCTATGCAGCCAGCGGTTGATAACCTGTTTTTGAGTGCGACTTTGCCGTTTAAAAATGTGGATTTTTGCTTATAATATGCCCAATTTGCATATTATTAAATACGGTAAACGTAGCTATTTTGACAAATTTAAAGCCCTTTCAAGGCTTAACAAACTTAACAGCGTGACAGTACTGTCTCGATTTGATGGAAAGCTGAAACGTAGATAGAATTTTACTCATCTCACAACTCTCAACGCAAACACTTATTCACCACATACATTTTTCAAATAATTCCTACGTAATCAATCACCAGATATTTCAAAGAGACATGACATTGATACCGATCCCTGTAATAATTTCAGAAACATCGTTAACTAATTAATATTTCTATTTTTGATACCATCAATTCGTAGTAATAATATATTTTTAAACAAATTTAAAGTTATTTCCACAACATTCATTTGTGACCGAAACCGGTTTCAGCCTGTTAAGGCTTAAGATTTCCGTAACAGGCTGAGACCATCATCATTATTATCATCGTAAACTGTAGACCACCACTTTCGTGATGTATTTTGAGGTATTATGCCATGTTGCGTTACCTCCTTCTTTAACAACAACAACACGATTGCAGTATCCATTATTAAGGCAGATGTTTACTCTACATACGTAAGCACAAATCACAATCTTCAATTACACATCTGCCATGAAGATGGATGATACAATGCTAGAACAAAGAAGATATCGCAACAGGGCATAATATCCCAAAAATAAATAACGATAATACGTTTAGCCGTGGAAATCTCAAATCGTACTGTTTACCGCTCATTTGTGTACTGTGTGTTTCTAATTAAAGACATAGTTTCAAAGAGAATTCATTAATTTCTGATCTGGGACCAGATGTATCCGTATCTTGTTCTGATTTTTTTGTTTCGGATTTTCGATTGACTTTCGCTTATATTATCTTCATTAATTAAAATATTAGAATTCATTAAGGTTAGATCTACCGCTATGAAAATCAAAGTTAGGATATCAAAGTTTGGAAATCAGGCGTACTTCATAAAATATGTGAAATAACGAATACGGAACAAATCCACTAACAAAATATTGGTCATACCTGCTCTAAGCTAATAAAGAGATTGCAGTGCTGTATGCTCTCATATTAGCATCACAATATATTATTTAAAGTAGGTAGGAACCTCCATAACAATAAAAGATTTTATTGCCTTGGCTTGGCTTTTGTAAAGTGTTTTTAACGTTCTGGAATGGAAACTGCATCTTGAAAAGAAGACATTTTTAAATGTGATTTTGATAATGAATGTTCAACGGAAATTCTTTAGTGAAATATGCTGAAAATGAATTCATTAAACGTAATAATACTTTTGTAGCACCATTTCAGTTTAATACTATATCAAGCAACAAAAGTGCTGCTCTAGTATTTATTAAAACAAACTTAAAAATTATGTTTTTAATATTTAGGTATGAATCTTTCAAACTGCCATTCTCTAAAAAAATATTATTTATGACACTATTTACATGACCTAGATGGGAGAGATGATTATTTATTCTAATAATATATTCTAATATTGTAATAATATTAATATAATAATGTTATTATGTAATAATATTAACGAAATAATGTTATAATTTTAGAAAATAATTTCTTTAAAATTTACTATGATAAAACTATACTAACAGACAGACTAATTGGTCATAATAGACCTGATATAGTTTTACATGACAAAATTTAAAAAAAATAACTTATATTATTGATGTAGCTATTTCAAATTCCTGTAATATTCAAAAATCTTTTTCTGAAAAAATAAGAAAGTATACAGATTTAGGAAATGAAATTAAAAGAATTTGGCATTCTCAGACTATAAAAATATTACCTTTTGTTATTTCGGCTACTGGCATTATACCTAGCTCTCTTATTAAAAATTTAGGCATATTAGATTTGTCAAAGAATTTGTATATAAAAATGAAAAATCAGTCATTTTAAATACATGTAGAATTACGAAAGATTTTTTAAACATTTATATTGAGGGATCAGTAGGATTTATCGGTCAAATTAGGAATTCAACAGAGCCGAACCCTCTGATATGAAAATATATGGAGACGGTGAATTATATTCCCATTTAATAGTTTGGTAGATTAACGTGTTGTTCTTGTATTGTTTTGAATTAATTATACTTATATAATACACTTGCATAACGTGGATTTACTAGATGATCATTTATATGGAAAAGTGTATGAAAGGGTTTAGTTTTTCCTATGGGAAAAACTAAACCCGTTCCTGAAAATCTGGTGCGTAATATAAAATTTACATTTGTTATTTCGGCTACTGGCATTATACCTCGTTTTCTCATTAAAAATTTAGGCATATTTGATTTGTCAAAGAATTTGTATAAAATAAAAATGTAAAAATCAGTAATTTTAAATACATGTAGGATTACAAAAGATTTTTTAAATATTTCTATTGAGGGATCAGTAGGATTTATCGGTCAAATTAGGAGTTCCACCGAGCCGAACCCTCTGATATGAAAATATATAGTCGGTGAATTATTTTCCCATTTGGTACTCTGGTAGGTTAACATGTTGTTCTTGTACTTATATAATACACTTGCATACTAGATGATCATTTGTGGAAAAGTTTGTGATAGGGTTAAGTTTTTCCTATGGAGAAAATTTAACCCGGACATAAAGTCTGGTGAAGAAAAAACAATTAATTAATGAAGATAATATTAGAGAAACTCAATCGAAAATCTGAAACAGAAAAATCAGAAAAAAGATACGGATACATCTGGGACTTGAACCAAGGATCTTCGGCTTATCCCTTTCCGATTCGGTCATATTTAACTGTATCATACTTCGACTGCGAACTACCTATTATCTTGGGTTAGCTATTAACAATTCTGGTAAAGTCTAATGTTTAGTAAAATAAAATAAAATAACAACAAACAGACGGATGAAAGAATCTCGTAATGCGTTACTTCTTTCTGTTTGCTAGCGACAGCTTCTTTGTTTCTCCCCTTGATTTATCTGCATAAACTTAATACTAATATTTCATCACAAATGATGAAATCATAATACAGTTTTATCATCTTTATTAGATACCCTGAAAATTTCCTTTGTAGATTTTGTAGGGTTTCTTTAAGGCCATGGTAATAAATCACTTCTTCGTTCCGCGAATATCTCAAGTAGATCACGCACATCAACAAAGGTCTGTGTTTCCTTCTCCAGAAAAACTCAAATGCCTTAGGATCTTATTGATTTATCCGAATGATTAATGAATAACCTTTTTTACTTTGCATAAACAATTTGATTGGTTGCGCAAGGTTTACATTGTGTATTATAATGGTTTGTTGGCTGATAGTATAATACTTCAACGAGAAAAGAAAGAAGTCGAAAGAAAAACCTTCCTTATTATGCGTCTTACATTCTTCTTACACTCCTTTATCGGCCCACCCGCTCCATGTGCACATGGGCTCCGTGGTCGAGGGGTAAGGCTCTTCACTCGCAATCCAGAAGTCGCTATTTCACAATTAATTAATAAAAAAATAAAATAATAAAATGTATATTTGTGGCACGTTCTAGAGCGGAAGATACTCTCAGTGTCGCCGTGGTGTAAGACCACCAGTCAGAATTGAAACGTTGCTTGAAATGGCTTTAGCTGTATTCGGTGCAGGTATAACCTGACGTTCCTCTGCTCCATCTCCGTCCCTTCCCTACTAGTTCTAGCCTCACAAATACCAATTGGGTATTCCAAAGTCTCACTGGATCTAGACGAGAGCAGTAGGGAGTCTTGTGCGGTAATCAGATAAAAAGAAATCACTATTTTAAGCAGCTCAATATAAATAATTCCGACGAATTCATAATTAAAATAACTTATTTTTCTGTCAGATACCCACGGATATATGTTGTTTATGTTTGTTAATAAAAACAGTACCTTATTGTTAAAATATTTTAGGTAAAGCGGTTTGAAAATTTTATAAAACCATTTTCAACTATTAATTTAAGTGAAATACCAGATTTTATTTTTCAAGACGATGAATTAATAACTTTCAGAGAGATTCGTTTAGAAACATCTGATATTTTCGACATACATTCAACAGAATTATAAATAAACCCTGCGGAAAGATCAAATTTCCAGACCTTATATATGGCGAATACGACAGTAGGTTCATCCAATACGCCAGGCGGACGTCGTATATTTGTGAACACGACTTATTCACTTACATCGTTAAGATTTAAACTAAATTTTAGGGTATTGTGTTGGATAAATGATTCTTTTTAAACCTTTTACACGACGCTTCGTTCAGTGGTATACCTTTACACACGGTTTTATATGGTTGCACAAACGCCGTGTTAATCTCAATTCTAGAGCAACTTTTTAAGTAGAGTTTTATTCTGATAGCAAGGTTTGCTACATAATTAATGCACTTCCTCGTTAATTTTCACTCAAAAGTTCATAAACCTTGAAAGATGAATTAAGGAACTTAAGAAGCTCTATAATAACTTTCGGCGGTTTAAACAAAGATTTAACTTCGTCAATGTGAATTTATCAACGTTGTTATTCAATGGAAGATGGCGCTCTATCGCCTAAACCCGTGTAGTTAATTTCTTTTGTTAAACGGAGATTAGAGCGCGAAGAAAATTTATTTTCAACAATGGAGACTAATCGTTGGAATTAATTAAAAATGAAATTTCTTTAAAAGTTTTAAAGACTGATAGCGGATTAGTTCATAAACACCAGCACCGAGAGAATTAACGCACAATCATCTTGAACGTTAAAAAATATTTCTGAGTTTCCTACTGTTGTTTCATGATTATTTTTCAAAAATTAGGCGTTTTTTTTTCAGAGCCAAAAAATATTCCCGCTTTGCAATAAAATCCAAAAAATATGATAATTGGTAACGTATCCAAAAACTAAAAACTGTCTTTTAAATGTGATGAAACAGGCTATCTAATTTTATTGTTAGAAATAACAATGTAATTTTTTAAATATAAAAATTTGGTATGAAAACTTTAAAAAGTTTTAAAAATGGCTTACTTTACGTTTTTTCAAACTGAAATTACTGATAATGAAAAAAATTAAAACACATACATATTTCATTAGACAAATGAATTATAAACGAGTTTATATGTTAGGAATTTTATGCGGAAACTTCGCTTGTTCACGCAACCATGTAACATCTAATATTTTTTTTTAAATATGTATAACGGTCTGTTTCCCTAATAAATAAAATAAAAATGTAATTGCATCCTATTTAATTTAAGTAATCTTCTGAGAACATGCTCATTTCTTATGTTTGTTTATCAAGTTTTCCATTTTCCTTTATTTACGAGATAATGCATTCCGAGAAACCATTGTCGAGATTTTATATTTTAATGTGTTTTTTAACCTACTTTTACCTTTAACAAAACATTACATTTCTGTGCAAATAACAAATGAGTTATGATGGAAACAAATCTGAAACATAATTATATATTTATGTAATTATTGAAGAGATAAATTAATAGAAGTATGTTGTAGGCATGTTTATGTATCCGAAGTAAGATTATTTGTTTTTATTTTTTATTAAAATTGACCAAATCGATCAAGTAGTCGAAGAGTAAAGCTTTTGACTAACAATCCGAAGATCGCAAAAATTTTACACAATTTATTAATTTGCGCCACTTTGCATTGTGGAAGATACTCTCAGTATCGCCCTGGTGTAAGACAACCATTCAGACATTTTTTTAAAACTAATTAGCTTTAGCTGTATTTGGTCCAGATCTGAATAGCCAAGTTCTTTCCTACCCCCCTCTTCCCTATGTCATCACATTCCCCTCTACCTTCAACCTCACAGTATCCCCCCATTTGTCTCACCGGCTCCAAACGGTAGCAGTTGGGACTCTTGTTCGGTATTCACATTAAAAAAAATATATAATTGTTAGTGTAAAATTTAATTAATATATTTTTATTTTTTATTAGTCACAAAAACATACATAAATTACAAACAAATTTGTACAGTAATTAATTACATAATAAATGTATTTGATGTACCCCCTTAAATAAGCAGGGCTTGTGTGTATAGGGGGTTTTATTATATTGTTTTTATATGACATGATTCAGTTCAAGTTTTTAGTATAATTATTGAGGTGAGTTTTAAATTCTTTTATATATGTATATATATTTTTTTTTCTATACATACATTATACATTATTTATAAAATGTTTTGGCCGCCCAACTAGGAAGAATCTCGTTTGAGGGCAGTCAAATTAGGATGATATATGGAAAATGTCTTGTACAAACAAAAATAAATGGAAGAAATGAAGAGAAGAGAAAGAATAAAAATTAAAAAGATAAAAATTAAGAATTAAAAAAAAATAGTAATAAAAGAAAATAAAAGTTTTAAATACAATAACTGTGGTTTTTTTAGCACAGATATTGAAATTATATAAAAATAATAATAATGGGTATATACTTAATAACAGATTGAAACAAATTATAACAAACCAACATTAAAATTAAAATCAAACTAATGTTTGCATTGCACGTAACTCTTCATACAGTCCTACATACATGTGTTGGAAAAAATAAAAAGAAGGAAAAAAAAGAGATGAGACAGAATAAAATGAAAAACTAACCAATTAAAACATAAAGATAACCGTTGTTTGTTTATCAAAGTTTTTTAAATAATAATAATATTTTATCTACTTAAAAACAAAGGATTAAAACAAAAGAGCTAATTGGTGTTTGCATTGCATATTATGGTCTTACATACATATTTACAGGAACAAGAAAAAATGATCTTTAATTTTTTGGATTTGTCTCCGTCCCGATTAACAGAATAAATAAAATATTTGAAAAAAAAAATGGATAGCAAAAATATTGATGAAAATTGATCAATCATTATTTCTTTTAGCCTTACATTATAAGTAGGTACCCAAACTTATTGGGGACACTATAATCCCACTGGCTCCAGACAGTGAGGGAGAAGTTTGTACTGTTTTTTTTTATGTGAATACTGGACAGGAGTCCCAACTGCTCCCATCTGGAGACAGTGACACTACGGCATCTCCATTAGGGTATGTTGTGAGGCTGAAGATAGTGTGAAGGGGAAGTAGATAAGGAAATGCTAAAGCCAATCCAAGCAAAGTTTCAATTCCGAATGGTGATCTTACACCAGGGCAATACTGACACTATTTTCCACTCTGGAACGAGTCCTAATATAGCCTTTATTATATTTTTTTATTAATCAAATGAAATTTATTTGAGGCCATGGTTTTTATGCACACATTTTTAAAACTTAACCTCCCATTACCATCAAACAAAAATTCTATCATATTATTTTTTTTTAAATACGAACCCTCCTACAAAGTTTGCATTCATAAATCAGAAATAGCTGTATTTAAATGGCTAATTGTTTCGCCTGAATCATAAAACTCTGTAACATAAAATAAAGCCGACATAATGAGAACCTAATTAAAATACTGTTCATAATTCATAAAGGAAAGTCCTCGATGTTATAATATGTATCCGGTACTTATAATTTATTACCGGTTTAACAACAAAGCGTTTCCTTTAAAAAACACATTCTTTCTTCTTGCAAGAGGGACTCGGTTAAAAACAGATGATTTATCCTCCACTATTTCTTAAATTAATGGAGATGGTAGAAAAAAAAAACATTTTTTTAACTCATCCTTCCTTTATCAAATGGTAGTAATAATTCAAACAGATAAATATTCTGAGTGTTTGTGCGCATGCTCGGAAAGGGAAAACCAAAGTGGCGATTCTTGATAACAGTTCGCTATGAAGCCGCGCTGAAATTTTGTGATAGAATTTTTCGTGATAGAATTCAAAACTTTTTTGACGTGAGACTATGATATCTTCAATTGTCGTATGTTACAGGAAGTGACGAGTGGAATGAGCTGAGGAAAGAACCTGGATATTCAGATACGGTCACTAAATACAGTAAAAGCCATTTCAAGCAAAGTTTTAATTCTGAATGGTTTTTTCCAATCTAGAATGTGCCAAAAATATACCTTATGTGACTTTGAAATTATTAAATTGTGAAATAACACAGTACAATCAGATACAATTTGTATCTTATCTTGATTGCTAGTTGAGAGTCTTACCCCTCGACCATGGAGGCGTAATCTGTACCCTTTGCTAAATTTAGTCGTGTTTGCATTTCATTTGAGATTCCAAATACATTTTTTCTATTTTACCACCCAAATTAAATTTTCAAATAATTTTTCATTATGGGAATTATCTTTAAAAGTTATAAATTAAAAGTTTTTCTTAAAAAATTTAATTTTACATTCGTTTGATGTTTTAAAGTTTTTATAAAAGAGACCTAAGTTTCACCGTAACTATGCCAAGAATGCAAATTATTTATAGAAAATGAGAACTTTTTTTTTTGAAAATCAAAATTTTTCGGCATTTTTCCTCCGTTTCCCTTCCACCTCTCCTCCCATATCCCTCGTTCCCCTTCCAGCTACCTAGATTTACCTACCCTACCTCATCCTGTAAACCCTCCCATCTTTCTTACCCCTTCTTCAGGATTCCCCTCCCCCTCGGATTTCGGTTTCTTAAATTACTTATAGCAGTCATTTTCATCATAGTGCAAATTTTATTGCATGAACTAGGTATAAAGGCTTTATTTTTTTAAATAATTACTTTCTTTCCCGCAAATGCCTCAATTATAATATCCCTTTGATGTTTACACGGGTTAGCGTAGACCCGTTTATAATAAACTAGTCTAGGTCTACTAAAATCCGTACAAATAAAACGAAACCTAAAATTTTTTAATAAAATACAATTTGATTTCTATTTAGTTCAATGAAATAGTTACGTAATTAAAAATGAAACTTAACATTTTTGTTTAAAGACTTTTACAGTAACATGGACATGATAACAAATAATGATATATTATCACTCCATATAATATCAATTCAATTCAAGCATCAAATAACTATGTAAATGAATCAAAAAATATCTGGCCTTTATCAGTCGTGAATCGGCTCCCAACTCTGTACGAGCAGTCAACGCATTTTCCATTTTAGTCCGTAACGGTACGCTTTGAACGTAATACGCTCGTCGCGTCGGTCCTTTACGCTTTCGTCGGAGTTTACGTCGCGTGCAAAACGCCGAACAGTTCAACAAATGCCGTCAATCAAATGACTCAATTTGATCCTAATTACAGTCTCAATTACGCTCGATACGTTGGTGAAGTGTAATCAATATGATATTTAAAGTGATTCTTACGCTAAGTTTGTGATAAGTTAAAAATATGTCGATAAGTTAAATTTTAAGATGAAATTAAGTGTAGTTTGAGTTTAAGGATAACAATAAAGTTTTTGAAGTAATAAACAAATAAAAACTTTAAAAATGTGGATTGAACAGCTGAAATTTGGTTTTCAAAATTAAATGGTAAGTTTCAAAATTATTAACTTTTTATGGTAAACTTTCGAGTTGAGTGGACATGCTTAATACGAATATTTTTTAGAAAAAAACGTTTTGATTCACCTTTATACTACTATAACTGAGAACTATTTGCATTGCGGGAGATTGAAAAAACTACATTTAAGATTTCAATTACGTAAAATAAACATTTCGAGCATTTGAGAGCTATTTTCAATCATTTATGTCCGTATTTTATGACACTTTCAATGGAAATTTTGAAAGCAGTATTTTCTTAATCAGAACTCTCCGAGAGCAAATAGTTGGCTTTTATAGTAATATAAAATTTTTTTCTAAAAAAAATTCCTATTAAGTGTGCCTAATCATCCCGAAAGCTTACACTTATTTCTCTTCAATAGCAAATGTGTGAAAAGTTTTATTTTAATTAATGAAGACAATATTAGAGAAACTCAATCGAAAATTTGAAACAGAAAAAGATACGGTAACATCTGGGACTCAAACCCAGAATCTTCGTCTTGCCGGGGTGCAGCTCTACCAACTGATATAATGTGTCCCTATCCGATACGGTCGTATTTAATTGTATCCATACTTCGACTGAGAACTTGACACATATTTTTATGGGCTGCTATCTTTATGTATGATTTCAAGATTCAAACCCGAACTAAATGCTTTCTAGAGCTTACATTAGCTCAGTTAGTAGAGCCGCGTCCCGGCAAGACGAAGCTCTTGGGTTCGAGTCCCAGACGTGACCGTATAAGTTTAGTTTTAGTTTCGTTTTTTTTTTTAGTTTTTTTTTTTTGTTTTTTTTTTTAGTTTCGCTAATATTGTCTTCATTAATTAAATTTTTACAATTTAAGGTTTTACTCATTAAGTTAAAAAAATTAAAGTAATATTTATTATCTTTAGTTATCACTATTAAACAATATAAGCGTCAGAGATTTAATAATGAATTCTTTGATTGCAAATACAATTAACATTCATAAAATCATATTTGATGTTATCGAAGGCTTAACTATACCATGCAAAAAGAAGATATTCTAAACATAACAATATTTTCAAGAATTTATATTGTATGGGGTGTACGAGAATTTTGCATTGATAAAATGAAAACGCATTTATCTTAATATTTTTTCTAATTTAACCTTCTCCCCGACAACTTAAAAACTGAAACCCAACCCCATAACTTTAAAAAACAATTATCTCTATGGATCGTCACACTTAGGAACTATGATATGTAATCTTTTTTTTACTTAAATTGATTTGTATAACTCTAATATCTATCAATATTATAATTAACCTATTATTATAAATTATTATTATCAAAATATTTAGAAACCTCGATGTATATTAATTGTCATTTAATTTAATTTAATTTGTATAATTTAGTAAATTATAATTCAATTTATCAACCATCATACTATAATAATAATAATAATAATTGGAAAATTTGTAGAGCGCCGTTTTTGTGAGAAATCACCTCAAGGGCTATGTAACTTATAAATAAATTATTATTTATCTGTAACCCACATTTCCATAAATTCATTTTCATATTATCCGTAAACTACACTATCATCAATTATTATATTATCTGTCAAAAATTCAATGTTATATTATCTGTAAATTTCATCTATCAATTATTATTTTATCTGTAAATTTCATTGTCATAAATTCCTTGTTATATTTATTACCTGTAAACATCATTATCATCAATTACTATATTATATGTAAATTTCATTATCATAAATTCATTGCTGCATTAACTGTAAACCTCATTATCATAATTATTATATTATCAGTAAACGTACTTCATTACCTTAAATTATATAATCTGCATACTTCACCCGCCATAACACAGGAACATCCCTAGCATGGCGGGCGAAATAACACAATATCTACACTATGTATAAAATTCTTTTAATAAATAAATAAATATCATTGATGTAGCTATTAAAAAATTCCCGTAACATTAAAAAAATCTGTTTCTGAAAAAATAAGAAAATATACAGATTTAGGAAATGAGATTAAAAGAAATTGGCATTCTCAGACTATAAAAATATTACCATTTGTTATTTCGGCTACTGGCATTATACCTAGCTCTCTCATTAAAAATTTAGGCTTATAAGATTTGTCAAAGAATTCATATATAAAAATGCAAAAATCAGTCATTTTAAATACATTTAGGATTACAAAAGATTTTTTAAATATTTATATTGATGGATCAGTAGGATTTATCGATCTGGTTAGGAGTTCTACCGAGCCGAACCCTCTGATTTGAAAATATCTGGAGTCGGTGATTTATTTTTCCATTTGGTTATCTGGCAGGTTAATTTGTTATTCTTGAATTGTTTTGTATTAATTATACTTTTATAGTACACTTTTTACTAGATAATCTTTTGTGGAAAATGATGTGGAAGGGTTTAGTTTTTCCTGTGGGGAAGATATAACCCGGACATAAAAGGTTCAATGTCGATCTCACATAAGAGCTACATTTTTTTTGATTTTCAATTATGAGGTTTAGGTAATTAAAGAAATCAGTTTTTGTTCATTTTCGAAGTAACTTTGAAATTTTTTGTGAGTTATTTATAACAATTAAAAAAGTCTGCCTAATCCTTGGTTCTAAAATAATGAAAAATAATATAAAAAATAAAAAATGCGTTTCTTCGGGTAGTAATTTTAAAATATAAACAACAAGTTTATGTTCCTATGTAAATATGTAATTTGTAATTTAAATTTTCACCCTTCAAAATTGTTTCTAATAAAAAACAATATTTTGTATTTGATATTTCGTCACATTTTAAAAAAAATTATCAAAAATTAATTTTTTGTAGGTTGCCTCTAAAATCTTAAAATATTTAAATCCTTAATAGCCTATATTTTTAAAATTTAAGCAAAAATAAATATTTTTGTAATATTTATTTTTAATATTAATATTATATCCTATCCGAAATCGACATTTGACATACCTTTTGATTACAAAAATAATTTTTCAGTTTGGGTATTTTGGCCTAAAATCCAAAACTACGTTTTGTATGAAACTTGCCGCGCACCCAATGGCCTAAAGTATTTTGCCATAAAATAGAAAGTTAAGGTTTATATTAAAAAAAAACTCCTCGATTCTTCGTTTCTCAAACTTCCTTATAAATGCCTCGACTATTCTCCAGCGTAGTTACCGTTCAATCTATTTTTTGCACGACTAGTTAACAGATTTTCTGCTGATTCTAGTAGATCAATTCAAAGTGAACCATTTCTTGAACCGCCTATTTTAACCTTCAACATCTGTGACAAATTTGCACGCACTCAGCAAACATGCCAATCCATCAGCGATTGATTGATTGGGGCGGGTTCGGGTTTGGTTTTGGGTTTGGGTCTGGGTTTGAACTGGTCGGCTGGTTGAAGCGAGGAGACGAGGGTCCCAGTGGCTACGCCCCCCGAATCCATCCTTTCAGCCACCGAATCATTTGCAATATATATTACGACTACCTTTTCGGGGTCTGAACCCCTGAATAATGAAATTAAGCAAACGAACGCCAGTTAATGCCACCACTACCACCTGGCTGTTCCTAAAATTTTGATTAAAATCTATAATATAAAAATTAATGTTTGTTTGTTTCTTTGTTCGTACCTTGTGCGCGACCATACCGTTCATCCGATTGCGATGAAACTTTGGGAATATGATGTGCGCATACTCGGGATAGTTATAGGATAGTGAGCTCTGGCGTTACGAAATTATTTATTGTACTATTCATACGATTGCGATTAAAATTTCATCCGATTGCTATAATTTTTTTTTGAATTGTTGTGAACATGCCCGTGAATACATACTAGTGAGCTCTGGCATTATGAAATTTGCATTAACAGAAATAGGTCACGCGAGTTGTTTAAAAAATGGGTGTATTTTATGGAGTTAGGCGGCAGGAAAAAAAGGCTGGGGGAGGGGTATGCGGGAGGGTCAGCTGGGGAATTAAGGAGGGGGGCTTCGCGGGAGGGTGGACGAGGTCAAGGGGGGGAGGGGGTTCGCGAAAAGGGGGGAGCGGGAGAGTGGAGGGGGAAAGCGGGAAGAAGAAAAGGTAACGCGGGAGGGGAAGGGTACGCGGGAGGGGAAGAGGAAGAAGAGTCGGAAGGAGAACGGAGAAGAATGGGAAATGACACGAAGGGAGAAACAATTTATTTATTTAATTAGCATTCAACGCATGCCGGGTATCAGATAGTATTATATATACCTTTTTCTCAGCGATTTTCAGATTAAATATAAAACATACATTGATTAAAATCATTCTTCCACGTGCTGATGCTATTTTTGATGTGTTAATTACAATTTATTTAACACATTTGAATTGGCAGTAAATTGTTACAGCACAGAAAGAGAGCCAAGAAATTTTATTTATTTGTTTCTTCTTTTTTATTATTTAAACTATATTGGTGATGTGATACGCGTGTAGTACTAGGAACTCCTGTGTTGAGAGCAGGCGCAATTTAAAACATAAGCAGTTTACGACAAAAATTAATACAATAACACAATATTCTTCGAAATAAAAGACAATCAGCATCGTACCATTAAAAATAAATAATTACAAATACTGGTTTTAATAAAATCGTTGATGTTTGATCTGCCCCGGCTGATGATCCCAATTAATAAAATTTATTGGGTTCTAGTATTTCGAGTGCTTAAACTCAGCTAAAGCCATTTTAACAAATGATTTGATTATGATTACTAGTCTTTGACTAGGGCTATACTGAGAGCATCTACCACTCGGAGTTATTAATTAATCACAAATAGTTTTTGCGGTTTGTAAAATTAGTTTTTCTTGAATCCATCAACAATTTAACTATCCAAAGAGGCGAAGCTAGCAGTCAACAATGGAGTGCTGATATTAACTCTGATGTATGGCACTGAGGCATGTAACTGGCAGATGAAGGATGAAAGTAGGCTACATGCATTTTTGGATACTGTCAAAAACAGTTCAATATTTTGCTTTGCACGGATTCTACTAAAGATTTAATAAAAAATAAAAAAAACTGGATTGGAACAATTTCATCCTCATTTATATATTTTGTCCTCCCAGAGAACAATTTATTAGATAATCATCTCCTCTGCCATAAATCGCACCCCTGAGGTTAACTAGGTTTGGTAAGTTAGCAAGGATGCCCGGTTTCATGGGATTTGTCCAGGTCTTAGCGGCGGATGCACATGCTCAGCAACTTGCGGGCTGAATCGGAGAGTGCTGGTTGAATGAAACCCACCAGCAGGATTCTCTCGACTATAGACATATGAATATTACTAGACGAGAACGCACAGGCCAGAGGTAAACACCAACTATAGTGGGACGCGGAGTGGTGATTTATATATTGATCAATAAATCAATCTGACAGTATATAGGCATCTCGCATTATAATATCACCATTTAGTTATTAAAAGTAAAATCTGCTTTTGAATGATAAGACCTTTTTACATGGGAGTGCGAATTGCTCGCCACTTTTTCAACGAACTCGCGAAGTCCAAATATGGCAAAGTTCGTAGCTATTTTCAGAGTCGAATATTTTGTTGCTGTATTAAGTTAAGACACTTTTACAAATGTTTCATAATTTACTTCCCCCCGAGAAATACCTCGCCAGATATATCGCGATGTTGTAGGTAGTATATGTTATTTAACTGATTATATGATCTGAATAAGCTTAAAATGTTGCAAAATAATGCTTACCTATGGAATGTAATACGACAATTGGGTTTATTCTCTTTTTCACTTCTATTTTTACACGTTTTAATAGCACAAGCCACCATTTTTGCTGTTTTATTTCGTAAAATGTACCGATGAGAGCTCGACGTTAGTTCGCAAAAGAATGATGACGTCACATTTTCTAGATTCACGTGAAGCCGTACGCGAGTCCAGCTGGCTCTAAATAGAACTGGTATGGGGAGGGGAAAATAATACGCTTTTATGACTTAGTCAGACCGCTGAAGGAGGGATTCCTACCCCAACCCCTATTACCTATTTCCTTCCCAGAAATTTCTGTCCTTCCTTTACTTGGGGAGACCGTTCAAACGGCATCCCAAAAGATAATTTAGGCCATGAGGAAAATAATTTTGTGGATTTCACATTCACATTTTCTTTGCGGAATTCACGTAAAAAGATTTAAGTTTTTTATTAAAAATTAAATAAGAAAGTGGTAAGTAGAAACAAACTAATTACAGATACGTTTTTAGATTTTCACGGCCACGGATCGTCGGATCTGCCGGATCTGCTATGATGATGGACACTGCAACGCTGTCCGAAACGTCGGCTAAAGAAGGAGGTATCGCAACACGGCATAATACCCCAAAAACAAACAACGAAAAAACTAATTACACTCTTAAAAAAGTTGCCTTATGTATTCAAATGCAAGATAGTGTATGCAATTGTTTCTTAGTTTGTGTTTTTAGCTGCGCTATTATTGTTAAAATGACGCCACAAAGTGAATTTGCGAAGATTGGATAAGTAAATTTTTTTTTTTTGATTAGTGGTTGCCTTATACCAACAATTTTGCAGAAATTTTGAAATATCGAGGTTCGGTCTGTTATAAATTGATGAGTTTAGTCACATTAGTTTTCTTTTAAATCAGGATAGATCACATTTCTATGGAAGATCTGTTCAGCGATGTGTATGAAGTAAGATTATGGTAAAGAAGATGAAAAATTTGGTTAGAATTCCAATTTTCATCATATTTTTAGGACATAAGGCATACTCCGCAAGAATGATGAAATCATATTGCATAACTTCCTTTATAAGACGTGACGTTTTATTAAGACGCTTTCATTTGGCGCTTTCATTACGCCAGTATGCTTTGTTCGTTTGCTACGAGCAGTTATTTCGGGCGGTTTTTCGAACTCTGTAAAAAAGTATCCCTTTTTTATGATTTGTTTATTTATATTTTAAGAGTTCATTAAAAATTAAACCAACATTCAAATTTCAAAACTGGAAAAGTAATCGGTTGGTAAAGTGGGGGATGAAAAAAAGGGATGTCCTTTCGTACATGATTGCAACCTTTCGGTGCATCTAAAAAAAATCGAACGGATTCTTAATCTCAAACCTCGGAGGAGTAAAAAAAAATATTTTTCACAAAATGGCGGCTGTTTGAAAAAAAAACATGTTTTTAAAGATTTTTTTATAATTTCAAACTTTTTATAAATAATTAAAATAAATAAAATTCACTGACTCTGCTTGGCGCCCAAAAGGGATATAGTGGGTACATGATTCCCTTTAGCCAGTAATTCCTGAGGTTATTTGGAGTAAAAAATTGAATATTATTTTATTGATTTAATTGTGAAAACACAAATCAATCAAATAAAATTTACCTGCGCACTCCAGGATATGATCCCGCTATCTCCAAATATCTAGTCGACAGCCTTGCCCCTCGACCATGGGGACCGTCAAACTAATCATCAGAAACATTCGATTACTATTGTAATAACAAAGATGGCTGGTGGAAAAACTCACTAATCTATGTTTCTTTAAAATATCTATACAGGTAAAACAGAATTTCAATAAAATATCGCTGCAAATAAGACCCATTTATGGAATTAATTAATTTTAACTGCCAAATTAATAGTTGAGTCGGTTTCGGAACGGTCTCTTACTTAGTGACCTCAGCGTGATGTTTGTGTTGATTCGCGCTGTCAGTCAATGTCAGTATCCACGGTACATTGATTGTCATCGTGTCGCATTAGTTAATTTATTGCGTCAACTAGGATACAACACAATTATTGTGCCATGTGAAATAAAGAAATAAACTTCGGCTGTAAATGGTTACTATAATCGAAAGAAAGTATCCGATTGACGAATGAAACCTAAGTATATTCATTGTTCTAAACCTAACCTAAACTAACTAACTTATAATAGTTATATCGATGGTGACACGATTAAGGACTGAATATTTCATCTCGAATGTTGAATATTTCAGACAGTTCCGATGATGAACCATTGATAAATACTATAGTTATCCCAGAAAGAAGTCGGACATCGCGTTACCATTCTAGTTTCTACTGTCTTTTTCGTTTTGATACAAGACATATGAGAAGGAAAAGGACAATCCTCAATACGTCTAATCTCTCTGAATCCATAATCTACTTGCTACGGACCAATAAGATAAATAAAATTTTAATTTTAATGGTTCTCAGCAAAAAACCTAATGTTTTTAAACTTTTTTAAAAGCATATTTTATGAATGTGTACGTTATTCTCATTTTATATCAAGTGAATACATATCTATTCTAAAACCACCACAATAACATTACATTACCTACGGTCTGAAATTTGAACTTCACAACATTTAGACATAACCCATGAAAAACCGCAAGAATTTGAGCTGCCTTAACATTTAAATGAGTTTGTTGAACATTTTAAAACCTTTAAAATAATGTGCTTTATAAATTATATTGTTTGTAGCATGATTTAATTGGTGTAATAATAAAAGGTCTCTAATTTTAGTTATATATTGTCCATAGTATAATTATTACTCTAATATTTATCTATGACCTCCGGATTGCTTGTCGAAAACCTTACCCCTCGTTTTGCTAAAATCATTATAATTAACGTTTTGATATCGAATGATGGTCAATAATTTAAGTGATTTACAAATAAATACGTCACCTTAATTTAGACTGCAATATCTTTAAAAAAATACGTGAAAGAATAACTTTTTTATGTAACCACACAACCCGGATTTTAAAACAAAGGACTAGTTTATTTGGTAACTAAATTACTCCTCTGTCAAAGAGGTTGACAAGCTTATTTTAATAAAACCATCATTAGGATTTTCAACCTTCCTTTGACCCTTTTTATTCAAGCTTAAAAGCTCCCCGGTGATTGATGCGTAGCTTTAATTTTCACCATTTCCATCACTTCATTGTTACTTTCGTCTGGTTATCTTTGAATCCTAAATGTCAGTGGGTTTGAAATCAACAAAGCCTTTGTACAACTATCACCCACTTTTCATTTCCGCTGTATTTATAGAGATGTGGACATTGTATTTTGTTGAATGATATTACGGTAATGTTACGTTTACGTTTTGATGAAAATACTAATATGGAGGGGGAGAGGGAAGGATTGAAAAGGAGACATAGTAACGGTAGGGGATAGAAGGGGTATATTTAGAAAATCCATGCATCTCACACTGACAGCTATATGTGCCCTGTTCATGGGTACGAAAACCTTCTAATAGTTTTATTATTATTTGTGTACGCGGCAGACTGAAGAACAAAAAATATTTTTCATCCAAAAGGACTTCAATAAACATAATTAAAACGCAAACACTTTCTTAATGGGTATTTCAACCCATGCCGGGTACTCGCTAGTTTATATAAAAACAATTGTTTTGATTGTCAGCGTGAATGAATTAATTGGCATGTCGTTCAGTAGTTTCGTAATTAATTCATTTCTTGTGCGCTAAATAATAGTTAGGCCACCCCGTGTATTTTATTTCGTTGGATAAATTTTGGCATCTAAGCCAATAATAAATTAGGACATCAAAACATGTTCGTCAAAACTTAAATGGGTTTTGAAGTATAATTTTAGGCAACGATTTTGGCTATCTAAGGATGAAAAGACCCTTCACTCAGCATCCCTAAAGATGACAGGTCACAAGGGTAATATTCTCCCTAAGCATCTGCTATGTGGAATCAGTTTTAAAAAACATGTATTAATTTTTTATTGCAAAAACTACTGGACCCTAAAAAATATCCATCACTATTTTTTTACTGGGAAAACTCTTCACTCTAAAATTCAATGACATGGTGTAACTTTTTAACATCTTTTCGGAGCAAAAACATTTTGGTTACATTTTTTACAAACGTTTTTTTTTTGTATTTTACATCAGTCACTTCGATTATCTGTTTAAGGCACGTGTCTCAGATGTGAGTCTTAGTAAAAAAAAATTCACTTAGCCCAATTTAATGAAATATTGTTATTTATTTTAGAAAATGCTAACTCTGTTTTTGTTAGGCACTCCATAAGAAATACAAAGTAGTTGAAATATTCGTATAATTTTGCGTAATCTTGTTTTAAATAGGTTTCTAGTTCACTTAACAATGGAGTTTGACGGATTCTCTCTTCTTTGTGACAAGGCGGGATAAACAACCAGTCGGTAATACATACAACTGTATCCGCAACAATGCTCTGTACTAGTGACGTATCAAAATACGACTAACCGTTGGAAATAACTACTATTCTAAGCCGCAAATATACCTACTATATATTATTTTTAATGTATTAATTGTGAAATATCACAAATTAATCAAATAAACTTTACTTGCACACGCCGGGTTCAAAACCACGACTTTCGGATTGGGAGTCGAGAGCCTTCCCCTCGACCACGCCGGCCATCAATTAATTAAATAAATATTATTTAAAATAAGTAATTGAAAATATCAGTACCAACTTTATTATTCAACACCCCACAACGCTACCTAAGACTGAGTATTCGTTTTGCTCTTCAATCTCAGTGATTTTGTTCTAATGTTCGAGAAACTCCTATAAAGATCGAGGTTCGTTTAGATTACAAGATAATTTATTACGTTATCGTAGGCTTAAAATGAATATTTAACCCTACCAGCGTCCATCCTTTTGGAAGCTCTAAGTAATTCTGAAGCCAGCGAACCCGACACTGAGGGAATCCAGTTGTATATCGTGTGGATCAGACACGAATGACGATAGTCGCTAACATCTTTGCAGGATTCTCGTTGTTTGTTTTTGGGGTGTTATGCCGTGTTGTGCTACCTCCTTCTTTAGCCGACGTTTCGGACAGCGTTGCAGTGTCCATCATCAGGGCAGATCCGGCAGATCCGTCGATGTGACATCACATCGACGGATCTGCCGGATCTGCCCTGATGATGGACACTGCAACGCTGTCCGAAACGTCGGCTAAAGAAGGAGGTAGCACAACACGGCATAACACCCCAAAAACAAACAACGAAAATGCTTTTGGCCGTGAAAATCTAAAAACGTATCTTTGCAGGATGTTGAAACTACATGCTTAATCCTATATATCACAGTATTGCAGGGAGCACCTCAACACTATAGATGGCGATTTTTTCTCAAGCCACTATAGTTATATTCCTAACGTGTTCACCATTTTATTTTATATTGAATTTCATATTATGTATTTTATTCAGACGTAAACCTTTATATAGGAGGCAGAGAATTGCACACACCGTTCAGTTCAACTGAAAAAAAATATGTTCGTAATAAGCATTAACTTTGTGGCTCACCATAATTTACAATAAAATATATAAATTTGTTTCAGACCACTTTAATTTTAATTACACTCTACCGGTTTCGGAAGAACCCTTCCTTCGTCAGGAGAATATTAAAACTAACCTATGATACTAAATATTGATAGATATATACCAAACATTTAGGTGCTGGAGTGGGAGGTCAAAGGGGGAGGGGGGTAGTTGCGGGAAATCCAGCAATAACAGAGCGGTTTATTGGAAAAATATCTAGAATGGGACTAAACGATAAATTAATTTGGTTATTCAATATATTAGCGTTATTATTTAGGGATTTTTTTAATTTCAAGTGCTTCCAGGTTATCTAACTTTTTGCTTTTATTATTACGGTGAAGAATTTTAACCCCTGTGTCCTTATTAAAAGTATGATTGGTGGAAATAAGATGATTGGCAAACTCCGAAAAATTATTATTATTTAAACATCTTAAATGTTCCGTGATTCTAATATTTACATTTCTGGTTGTCTTTCCTATGTAGAATGATGGACAATCATTGCAACATAATTGGTAAATGCCTGAGTGGCTTAATTTATGATCTCTATCTTTAGTGTTTTTTAATAATTTACCTAAGTTGTTATCAGTATAGATCGCGGGTTTAATACAAGGAGGCAATTTTTTTGTACTAAGTGAAGAAAAATTAGATATATATAAGATCCTACGCCATTGAAAGGGATTTGTGATTTTATTATTAGTTTCAGGTTTACCAAATAAAAATTCATTAGTTGAAATGAGCTTAAGTTTTTTATTTAGGATTTTATCAATTAAGTGTGAGGAATAACCATTATTCAGAGCAATTTGTTTAATTTTAGATAGTTCAATTGTGAAATTAACAGATGAAAGGGGGATTTTTACTAACCGGTGTACCATTGAATGATAGGCAGAATGTTTATGGGTTACCGGATGGTTTGATGTGTTATGTATAGTTATATCCGTGAATGTCGATTTACGATAAATATTAAATTCAATACTATTATTAAGCTCATTTCAACTAATAAATTTTTATTTGGTAAACCTGAAACTAATAATATGTAATAATTTGTATTATGTGTAATTAAAATTAAAGTGGTCTAAAACAAATTTATATATTTTATTGAAAAAAAAATATTATTATAACTATTGTTTTAGCCATATTTTGCTGGATTTGTTCCCACATATTTATGTATTTAGTTTGGTCCTTACACCACTATCTTACTTCAATATCGTGCTTCTTATAATGTCATTGAACATGACTATCATTGCATCTGGTTGATCTGTTTAAAAATGATAAACCCAGCCCCCTTACTTATAATCGTAACATATCTAATACCCGTCGTATTACATCGTAACAGGGAAAATTTTACTTATTATCACTGCGTGTGTATCATTAAAACGGCTTTAACACAGGTTTAAGGCCAACTTCACAAAACCAAGGATGAGTCGGCGGATACCGCAATTATAAGTAAGGGGGCAGGTGTTTATAACTAGTTTGGGATTGGGCCGTGATAGGTGGTCCGAGAACCTTAGTTTAGGATCAAAGACGATACCAAGGTCTTCAATGCTATTGATTCTGTATAATGTTTGCCCTTTTATGCTGTATTAAAAAAAAAACATGGGTTTCTTAGAACGGATAAAGGTCACTTTTACATTTTTTTAATAACTACAGTTTCTACATCATTCTGCTACGGCATCGATGTCAGATTGAATTTGTAAGCAGTCTTTGATGTCATATTTATATAAGTGAGAGGAGCACGCTGTGACCCCTGATAATACCTGGTAATGCTGGAAATTATTTGATTATTAGGATAATGGTTCAATTAATAAACAATAATTATTTTGAATTTTGAAAAATTTTGATAAATGTATTGGTTAAACCGCCCGTCTCGAGAGGTTCTGGGTTCGCGTCTTGTTCATTTTAATATTTTAATTTAGATTATTAGTATTTTCTTCTTCTTCGATGATAATATTTTATTTGTTAGTTTTGCGTCAACATCGGCGTTAATTCCAACGGTTATTTTTAACAGTTGAAAATCGTTAACGATAGCTGTGTTGGCGTTCATCGAATTGTCGTCAAGCCCAGCACCACTCTGTACTTATACATTACACTGACTGATGTAATATTTATGAAAACGGTTTTTGTCCATTCCGAAATGACTACAAAAGGGAAAGAACTGTAATGAATTTGGTCTTAAGAATTCTGTTTCCTTTTGGTTTAGCACGCACCATAAAATTTGCTATAAACATTAAAATTAATTCAACTTCAGGATGTTTTTGGTATGTTAACAACCTACGTACCTCTTAATAGTGTAATTTTGTTGGTTTTTGGAACAAATTAACGTACCATAAAGTCTTTTATTTAACCTGAAACTTAAGATACAGATACACCGAAACAAGTGGGCTGTGAGCGTGTCCGTATGCTTGAAGTAACCTCAAATATTTACCTTAGTTAAAATACCTTAATTTTTTAAAATATTTCTTTCTTGGAAGAAAATCAATTATGCGGATATGAAATTTATTCATAAATTCAAGACTTAAATTTTTTCTTAACCTTTAGGTCCCGCGAGTGACATATTGTATCCTGTATAGAGTATAAAGCGATATTATTTTTGGGTCACCATTTTGAAACACTCACGCGGAGAGTAGGTAAAATTTGTTTTAGGATCTTTGATAATCACAAGGCAAACATAGTAGTTTCACAGTTCAATAAGATATGGCTCGATTCTTAATTGTTTGAAATTTACATTCCGCGAGCCGAAATTATTTAAAGGTATTTCTTACAAATCATACAGATAATATATAAAATTGATTCAAAAAGGTACCATGTACGGGAATTTTAAAGTAAATATACGGTTGGTGCCTAACTTTCCTCTTTGTACCGTTCCCAAATTATAATTTCTACCCATAAATTACCTTGTGTTCCTACCCACCTTCCGCCGACTAGCTACAATCAAATGTCAAAATGTAAAATCAATGTGTGTTGAAATGTATATCTACCTCATCCTGTCAACTATTGCTGTCATTGTTAAATACGGCGCCTTTGTTCGACCGTGTCAAAAATTATATAAGTGTCCATCGTGAGCTAGTGAGTTCAACGGTGAAGAACGAGTGGATTAGACAAGCGAAGGAAGAAAAATCGAGTAAGTCGGCATCCTGTCTGTCACTGGTTTCCTTCCGCTTTGCGGGTACCTACTTTTTTTTATACATACGAATCCAAAAAATATGGGATAAACGGTCAAAAACAGGTATATTGAATGGCTCTCTAACACCATAAGTAGTTTATATTATATAAAGCTCTTTTGGGGGAATTGAATAAATAAATGCGCTGTACAAAGTTAACTATTTATAATAATATTATTTGACCCGGCATGCGTCGCAATGCAACTTGAATAAAGTAACTGTTTCTCTCTGCGTATCCGTACCCATTCGTCCCGTTCCCCTTCCGTCTGCTCTTCCCCTCCTGCGTCTTCTTCCCTTTCCGCATTCTACTTTCACCTTCCCCCTCCCCTCTCCTGCTGTCCCCCTACCCGCGACCCTCCCTCACGCATTCCCCTTCCACCGTTCCGCCTTCCCCCCCCCCCCCCCCCCCTGTGAACTCCACCCTCCTTAATTACCCTCCACCCTCCTTAATTCCCCTCCACCACTCCCGGATTCCCCTCCCTTTCCCGCCTTAAATACAAATAAAATACACCCATTTTTAAAACAACTATGACTTTTTTTTTTTTTTTGCAAGTTTCATAACGCCTATATATTCTGGACGTCGTCGAATCCAACTAATCAAAGATCATAAAAAAACGGTCCAGCTGTTCTTAAGATATAAATGATGTAACTAATCCGACTTTGTTTTATATATTAAGATATTGCATCTGTTGGCGCAACTATGCATTTATATACACCTACCTTTCTTCCTTCCACCAATATCCTATATCCCTTCTGACTACCCACCTGTGGACAATAATATGTGTGAGCACTATAATCTACATGTGTTCAAACGAGTCTGTTTTTGTGCTTCATGCAATAAACATCGACCTTGTGAAGTCTGTTTTTGGCGATGTGCTTCATCCCTCTTCGTCTTTTACATCGACTATTAACCCGTCTGCTTTGTATTGTGCAATGGTCGCTTGGACCTCTCATTACTAAACATCGACTAAATACGGAAGTCTGATTAGAGTCTGTGCAGTGAACCAAGAGTGTTCCCTCGGGCTTAACATCGATTAAACGGGATACTTGCGCAATTAATTGTACAAGTGATTACCAGTGACACAATAACTCCCAAAGAACGGAACCAGGAATTCAGGGTAAGTCAGATCCTTCCCGAAGTCCTAATTACCATCCTTATAGTTGTGTCACGCCACCTCATATTATTTTGATACAGTCCACTCGTCATGATTCGCATCTTTGCGACTACAGCATCATTCAACTTACTAGCAAATAAAAAAAAATCATACCAAAATAATTTCCTAAAGAACTAAACTCACAACCTTCTGACATGAAGTAATAAACGTAAACCATAAAAATTACCTAAGCAGGGCAAAGATTGTCGTCTAGATCTTTTTAATTTGTTCGAAGAAATCTGAACCTTATAACAGTATACAGTCGTTAATTAGGCGGCATCTGTTATTATGTAATTACAGCCTTTCGTTAATTTCGTAATGTTTGGCCTAGTTTATATCTATGTTTAAGTTGACTTCCGAAGGTTGCTCCATCCCCTTCTCATCCCCTGGCGTTCCCTTCTACCTCAAAACATTCCACAATTTTAGGATGCTGCATACTTCCTTGTGCCAGACGGTGCGGTGTGAGAATTTCATGCGATCTTTATTACGTAGCGGAAAGATACAAATGATAAGATAATTTACCCCGATACAGGCGAACCCTAGTGGGGTTAATAATTAATGCTAAACAATATATTTTAATTGTAAAGAAATAATAAATAAAAATAAATAATAAGCTTTGGCGTCAAAGAATTTGCACATCATAAATAACGCCTTCTTCTGCCTTAAAACATTCATAAAATCGGAATTCACAGTCCCACTGCCATGTAAAATGTCTGAGGAATCAATGTAAATAACGTCATATTTTCAGGTATATTTAATATATTTTACATTTTCGATTATTTTCTACACTTTATTTATGAATTTTTAAAACTTATTGGTGTCAACTGAGAGGTTAATATAAAAGATTTAATTACATTGGAAATATATACGTAACATTTTTAAAGTGTGTACAATACTGTACAGTACAATACACTTTTATTATATATTTTTTCAACTTGTGCACAATACAATACAGTATTATCTATACATATAAAAATTAATCCCTGTTTCCCTTGGTCACGCCATATATTCAAAACAACTTTACCTATTTCATTCATCTTTTTTTTCAAAGTTTTCTAATACTTTGTAAAAGGTTCTTACGGAAAGAAAAATTAAGGAAATTGCACAGAAAAAAAATTCAGAAAACTTAAGGACTGTTTTAACTTCGTACCTTAAACGGTTTGCGCGTTCGATATATTCTTCAGGAATCAGCTGGTAATATATAGTTTTAAGTGTACCCAATACAAAATATTATTTAAAGTGAGCCCAATAAAACACTTTAATGAGCACTTTAACGAATTAAAATATTTATTTTTTAGTTTGCACAATACAACACAGTATTATTAAATATATTTAAAGTGTGCACAATACTAGGTAGTGATGTTTATACTAGGCAAGCCATTCTTCGATCAGCATCTTCAACAGCCATAGGTAGACTCTCAGTATCTATGCGCAATCCCAATGCCAATTTCGGAGACCGAGCTTTTGCAGTAGCAGGCCCAACAGCTTGGAACAAACTCCCTTCACATTTGAGAAAGATCGACAGCACACCTGAGTTCAGAGCAAAACTAAAGACCCGCCTTTTCAGATTATCCTATCCGCAATAATAACAGCATTTCTTCAATTATATTTCACTACTTTGTCCATTCGATTTTCGTTGATCGACTAATCCCTCTTAGATCACACACTGACCACACTTTAACCACACTTTGACTACACTTTGACCACACTGTGACTACACTTTGACCACACTTTATGAACACTGTAATTTTTAATTTATTTTTGTAATATTTTTCATAACTTGTCACTGACAGTACAGGCAGTAGGTAATCATTACAATATGTGTTTGTAAATGTAAATAACTATGTTAGTCATAAATATTTAGCTGTAAGTCGTAGTAATAGTAAAGCAATATTGTGTAAATACCCATTCGGTCTTAAAATAAGCGTAGTTTTAAGTCACTAGTTATATAAGTCTTAGTTGTAAGTCATTAGTTATAAATCTTTGTTATAAGCCACTTGTAATATATATAGGTTAAATGAATAAATGAATTTGTCAAGCGCCCTTGAGGTGATTTTCTCACGAAAATGGCTCTATTTTTTTTTTTTTTTTTTTATTTTTTTTTTTATTGTTTATTCCAGATCTCGGGGAGGGTGGTGCAATCCCACGAGCTCCATATTATAAATAGAACATATTATCAAATTAATATTAAAAATATACATATATATTGTGAGATACTGCACACATATTGAGATAAAACAGAATAAAAATAATACAGAAAAAAAAAAAAAAAAAAACATGAAAATAAAGTTTTTTGTTTTTGTTTTTTTTTTAACTCATCAGGAGTTGGCTCCATCGCTTGTAAATAGGACCCTGCCAGAAGTGCAGTGTTGCCATCACAAGACCGTTTTCACTCGTGGCTAGTCGCGTTCTAAAGCTGGTGATCTATAAAAATCATCCACACATTATTATTATCTGATAGTATTATTGTCCTAAAGCCCGTAGGCAAAATTTGAGAATCCCACTTCGATGACATCTCTGACGTCGCGGGTTACCAAAACCCTCTATTCCATCTCTGTACGCAAAAGTTTGGGATAAACTACTGCTGTGATTTATCATAACGCCTATTCGGTTGAATTTAAGAACCCCACTCTAATTACATTTCTGACGCCGCGGCATATCTGAACCCTCTCTTCCATCGCTGTGCGTGAGTGTTTGGGACTAAGCTGCTTTTGTGATTTGTGGCCACTCGCTAGCATGCTTAATTTCGCGTAACGCCGCGTGTGGCGCTGCTGTCGCGTTGGTTCATTTATGCTGCAGTCGTTGAAAAAATTTCAATGATCACAAACGACACAGACACAACACGGTGATGTCGCTGTCAGCGGATTGTCTTGAGATGATCGATCATATTTATGTGGTCTATATTCCTGTCACGGTTACTTCGATTTATTATAAAAGTTGAATACATTGTAGGAGAATAGATTTGCTTTTATTGTTTTTTGGTAAAATCATAATATTATTTCAACCAAATGTAGATTTTTTATATATTTAAAAAAATGCATTTACTTTGATAATATTTTGGTAAGAGTAAGTTTAGCTGGATTTCATGTAAAATTATTATGTTAAATTAATTTCCGTGAACGTTTATATAAATTTTACAAATTTATTTCCATAAAAAGAAAACATTTCAGAGGTATTTTTTTTAACATTAGCTCCACACAGGAGACCCTGAGGAAAACAATTTTCCCTCGGGGCCTATGTTATCGTCGGGGATGCTGTGTGGATGTTCTTTTTAGAGAAAATAAGGAGAGGAAGTTCTATGTAGACTTATTATATATTTAAAAAAATGCATTTACTTTGATAATATTTTGGTAAGAGTAAGTTTAGCTAGATTTCATGTAAAATTATTATGTTATTATTATTATATATATATATTTTAATTTCCGTGAACGTTTATATAAATTTTACAAATTTATTTCGATAAAAAGAAATCATTTCAGAGGTATTTTTTTAAACATTAGCTCCACACAGGAGACCCTGAGGAAAACAATTTTCCCTCGGGGCCTATGTTATCGTTGGGGATGCTGTGTGGATGTTCTTTTTAGAGAAAATAAGGAGAGGAAGTTCTGGGAAGGAAAAAATATGAAGGATGAGTAGGAATCTGGGGGTCGATGTGTCCAGGAGTGACGGACGTATAAATGCATCTCTCCCACTGCGCTACAAGGCGATGGGTCGGGAGAGTCCTGTTGAAGAGGTAAAATGTCTCCATCAACCAGTCTCTACCAATCCGAACCGCCACGCAGTAGAGGGCAAACGCATGTGCCGCCAAAATATAGACAAACCTTACCCTATGAACGTGGGCACCCCTGCTAAGTCACTAAACATAGCGAACCACTTAGAGTTACCTATGGCAAGGGTGTTGATTATCCAATAAACGGTATTGGAAGAAACATTTGTCTCTTTCATTCATTACTAAGAAGATACCATTTATTATTCGTGTTTTTGTTTTTGATTTGATTTGATTACTACATTATTTATTTTGACTATATTTTATACTTGACGATTTTATTTTGAGTTTTAATTGAGAATATTTTATTCGAATTGATTTTATTATTTTTTTGAGTTTTAATATTAAGATTATTGCCTTTAATTTGAATGCCGATTTACATTATTAATTTATGCTTTTTTTACATATTGTATTGTGTGTATTGAATTAGAGATTTGATTTAATTATTTTTATGTAATTTAATTTAATTGTATTTATTTTATTTTGATTAATTTATTTTATTTTATTTTCTGTTTTATACTGGAGGCACTGCTGAAAACCAACTGCATTCCAGGAGAAATCCTGAATTGTAGCTGAACAGTGACCTTTACGCTAATAGAATCAATGATTAAGAACAAAATGTGTAATGTTGTAATAAATCTATTGATGAATAAATATTTTTATTTTTATCAATTTTCTTTTTTTGTCATTGACGTGGATGAACGAGATTTAGGTATGCTGAGTTGATTCTTTTCCGAAATTCTACTCACTGTCCGCGGTCTTATAATACAGAATGTCTACTGTTATATATCCACATATTAAATGTAAGTGTTTTGTAGTTTTATATTCACAGTTGTTATTTTTGCATAAGGGCGGAGCCTTATAGATGGTCACCAACACTTGGCGAAATTGGGCGAAGCCCGAATAAAAGCCGCCCGCAGGGCCTAGCAGTAAAAACCCGCGGAGCGGGTTTTTAACTGCTAGTTATTATTAATGCAACACAGTATTATTATACATATATTTCAGTGTGCATCAACACAGTACGATACGATACGATACGATACGATTGTACCACCCCAGCCAGAAGTAATCCTGTCCCGGTGAGACCGGTACACCAGGGGGCACTGATTTGTTAGGACTGGAACACGTGCTCTAAGGATGGGTTGGAGATTGGAGTTTAATCGACCGGTATACATGGCAACCCAATAAGCTAATATTGGAATTTTGGATGGGCAGGAATAAAGGAATGGATCGAGCGTTATGATTTTGTATTTACTTTCTTCGTGCCTTCCTTCTTTTTGCCTCTTGTCGGCTCCTCTTGGATCTTCTCGTCTCTTTCTGACTTTTCTTGCTTCTTGGTATTTTCGTCTCTTCTTAGCACTTCTTGGCTATACTTGCCTCTTCTTTTAGCTTTTTGTAGCTATTCTTGTATCTTTATTTCTATTCTTGCTTCGACTTTTCTGGGATCGTTCCGTCTCTCCTTAGCCTTTTACTTCTTCTTGTCTCTTCTTGATGCTTCTTATTTCTTCTTGTTATTTCTTGTATCTTATCTTCTTGGCTCTTCATGCTTCTTCTTGGATCGTCTCTTCTTGCCTCTTCTTTGACTTTCTCGCCTCTTCTCGGCTCTTCTTGCATCTCCTTGGCTTTTCTTGTCTCTTCTTGCCTCTTTATGAATCTTCTCGTCCTCTTCTGGGATCTAATAATATCTTATTGGATCGTCTTGCTTCTTCTTGTATCTTCTTGCCTTTTTTTTAATCTTCTTGCCCCTTACTGTCCATTGGCTCGTCTTGTCTCCTCTTAACTCTTCTAAAATCTTCTAACTGCTTACCGAACCTTCTTGTCTATTCTTGTCCCTTCTAGTCTCTTCTGGTCTCTTCTTGGCACTTTTTGACTCATAATGTGACTTTTCGTATCATTATTCAAATCCCATAAATGAATAAATAAATCTGTATACAAACAAAGCACTAACTTTTGAAATACACTAAAAGTGCCGATATTAAACTGAATAGAAAAAAATGGATAAGCTATTCCGGGCAGCGCAATAGAGAAGAAAAAAAATAAAAACTAACTGAAAATAAACATAAAGAATTAGTCAAGTTAAGTGGATGTGAACAAATTAAATTAAAATGTAGGTGTACATTTAATAGAATAATTTTTCAAAAATCCTTTCTACGAGCTTTGTCCCTTGTATGCTAATGAGGCGAGGGCCTTTGCATTTACTAGGTGAGTTCGTCTAGATCAGTGGTTCCCAAACTCTTTTGGCCCACGGACCCCCTTTGATAGTCCCAGTTTTCCTGCCTAAATCCAAATCCCTGACTTACCAATAAAACTACTTTAAGAACCACTGGTCTAGATAACCAAAATGTAATTAGGAGTCGCCCTCTATGTGTTCGATGTGACTTTTTTATTACCTATTATTGGTGTTATGAATGTCTTCATCCGGGCAAAGAAGAGTCTACATAATAATACAAGACCAAAACCTAACAAATTTGAAAGCAATAAACATTAAATATTATGTAATATAAAAATGAAAAATCTTATCTTCTGCTGTCTCGGGATACCCTTGATCATCTAGTCTCTAAATCACATCACACTTCACACTTGAACTGTTGTCGTTGTCTCATCCGTTCATTTCAAACACACTAACCTTGGTGAGATTATTACGAACTGTATTTTGAATGAGTTTGGAAATATTTATACACAAAGAAATAATACACAGGAATTAAAATCGACCATAACTCCTTTTCCGAGAAAGGTAAAATTATTTCGCGAACTAAAACGGATTCTACTAACTATTAGGCGTGTGTGTGACAAATTTTATACAGGTAGCTCAAACCAAACACAAGTTAATTCAAAAATAAGACAAGAGCCACATAAACACGTCTTGTTCGAACGGCAAACACACTCTGTTGTAATATAAAATATACTTCTAAGTGAGCACAACACAATACAGTATTATAAACTATACTTTTAATTGAGCACAACACAACACAGTATTATAAAATATACTTTTAAGTGAGCACAACACAACACAGTATTATAAAATATACTTTTAAGTGAGCACAACACAACACAGTATTATAAAATATACTTTTAAGTGAGCACAACACAACACAGTATTATAAAATATACTTTTAAGTGAGCACAACACAATACAGTATTATAAAATATACGTTTAAATAAGCACAACACAACACAGTATTATTATAAATAGTAGAAAAAGCATTTTGCGTAATAATAATATTCTAACAATAAAGTTTTGGCAGTTCTTTTATGTTCGCTGAAGCCCTGTTTTTTTAAAATCGTATACCTATTATATAACTAGTTTTTTCTTAGACCAAGCCTTCATCAGGCAGAAATGTAACAAAATAACCTAGTTGTGGATTTTCAAATATCTGGGGATTAATCTTAAAAATTAAAAAGTTTTACAAATACACGAGAAAATCGAAATATTCGGAAGGGTAAAAATTTACCATCCATTATTTCACAAAATCGATTCAAAATCTCGGTAACTCTACCAAAGGGAGAAAAGCGCAAAACTTGTGTTATTTGCCGAACTAACAAGTCGTCGATGAATCAAAAAAAAATGGGAGTGCCGAACGAATAACTGTTGGCACACTGCCAAAATATTGAGGTATTTTTTTTTCGCTCGTTAGGTTAGCGAATTTTTTGAAACTTGCTCACTACATCGACACGCTCAATTATCTCTTTCTGCCAAAATCTATAAAATGATCTGGTTTATTGGCACTCTGTCCCACAGAAACCATTTAATTCTTGTATTAGTTTTTAAATGGTTTGATAATGTGAAACTTTGAACTGGCATGGGAAAGATGAATGCAGGCGCAATAAGATCCTTCGGAGTCTGGTTAAATCTTGTGGGTCCATATTACGAAAAGGAAACATACATCAAAAGTGATTGATTTAAATTTTTATAATTAGCGACTGGGCAATTACATTTTTTTTTCTCGGATTGCTGAAGGAAATTTCGCCCTCATTAAAAAAATTATACAAGACTCATACAAACTGATTATAGTTCTATATAACCAAAGAATTAACCTGTATTTTGTCTATTATTATATATTCTTTTTTTTTTTTTTTTTTTTTTTTTTTTTTTTTTTTTTTTTTTTTTTTCTTTATTCCAGAATGTGGGGAGGTGAGTGCAATCCCACACATCCCATAGATATTATATGTACATATAATATTGAAAAGCATACATATTTTATAGATATGAAACGTAAAAAATAAAAAATATATAAACATAAAAGTAAAGTAAAAGTAAAAATCAAAATCAAAAAGTAAAAAAGATATAAAAATAAAAGTAAAGTACAAGTAAAATCAAGACACGGAAACGCAGGAATCCATCGGATCTAGGATTGTGGGAGCCAGTGTCTTTCTCCAATGGTCTTCAATGCTCGATCCTGGGGTCATACGGGATTCTATGACGAGTATGTTTCTGGAGCGGTTTATTCTTTCCCTCAGTCCTGCAACCCTGGTTCTTATTACAGCTTTGAATCCTGGAACTCGCCCTTCTGTGAACATTGAGGAGGCACTGCAGTGCCTGGGAAGTCCGAATAGCAAGCGGTATGCATTGTTATATTGCACCCGAAGCCTTTCCATGGTGCTTTTTTTGAACTTTGCCCAGAGCTCGCACGTATACAGAGTAGTGCAAAAGGCTAGAAAGAGCGTCCTTTTCACCCGTGGACTGCAAAGCTGAAATCTTCTACTAAGCATGTTATATTTTATGCTCAGTACTCGCCTCTGCCTGTCAATATCTTCATCATCTGTTAACTTATTGTTGATGATATGTCCAAGATATTTGGTGTCTTCTACTATCTTCAGAAGCTCACCGTTCAAAAAGGCAGGGGGAATGTTTATGGGGCCTTTGCCGTGTTTTATAACCAACAGTGCTGTTTTTTTCGCATTATAAATCATGTTAGTTTCGTGTGCATATTCTTCACAGATCTTCAGAAGCATTCGTAATCCCCTTATCGACGGTGCCATCAGAACCATGTCATCTGCGTAGCTCATATTGTTAATACATAGGCCTCCGATGTGGCAGCCCACTCCAGCATTGTTTAACCTGCGGGTTAGTTCATCCATGTAAATGTTAAATAGTACTGGGGACATACATCCTCCCTGTCTGACCCCGCTTTTCAAGAAATAGGGTTCTGAGAATCCATCTTTCCATTTTACAAGGTTTTCCTGTTGACGGTGCCATGCTTCGAGAATTTTTACCACTTTACATGGTATACCTCTTTCCTTTAGTTTTTTCCATAATAAGGGGTGGGAAACTCTGTCGAAAGCCTTGCAAAGATCCAGAAAGCATGCATAGGTTGTTGTTTTCTTCTTCCTGTAGTATTCCAACGTCCGTTTTACGCAGAATATAGCCGAGTCCGTGGAGCACTCGCTCTTGAAGCCCATCTGATTATCTGTCGTTCTCATATGGGATCCGACTTGATCTAAGAGAACTCGTTCAAATATTCTAGCGATGGCCGTGGCGATGGATATCGGTCTGTAGTTTTCCTGTAGAGTTATGTCTGTCAGTTTAGATTTTATTATCGGTATGACAATTGTCTTTGTCATATCCTTAGGTAGATAGCCACTCTTTAAGATGTCGGTGAACAATGTTGCCAATAGTTCCATAATCGCTGCCCCTGCATGTTTAATGTGTTCGGTGCTTAAACCGTCATGCCCAGCAGATTTCCCAGATTTCATGTTACTAATGGCCGATTTTATCATGTTAGTTGTGACGATGGGATCGATATCATCATAAGCAGTCAAAAGCGTTTCGTTTGAGTCGATAGTCGGTGTGGTGGTTGCGAAATGCTCTTTGAAAATGTTTGCAATTACTTCTGGATTCGTCTCTCCGCGTATGTTGCACGACATTTTACAACGCATGTTTAACAATTTATTTGACTTGTACAGTATATTCGAAGGATTTATAAAACAAATATTATTTCACCGTTTTAAAACATTTTAAAGAATCTACAGAATATTTATTTTGTTATATTTTGAATGTACAATGTATTATATAGTCGCTTTAAAATGTAAATTAAAAATTGCCAGATTTTGGCAACAAAGCAATCCATGATTTTGGAAATAGTGCCATATTGTGGCAAAAAGTGCTCTAGTAGTTAAACAAGCTGTTGATGGGGACACTTTCCCGTGGAAACTGTCGATGTTCACTCATTCCTCTTCTCAAAAATACCCTCCACACAGCATCCTCGTAAATGACACAGGCCAGAGGAATTTATTTTGCTCAGGGAATCGACTGTGGAGCGTTTTGCCGTTTGGGTATCTTCAAGACCTATGATCACTCCTTCCTCTCCTCAAAAAAAAACCCTAAACATTGAATCCCCGAAGATAACAAAGGTCCTGAGGGATATTATTTTACTAAGGACCTCCTGTGTTGAGTTCCGAAAATTTAAAGAGTTTTGTCCTGAGCATGCTCTTAGAATTCTGGTGTTCCTGTAAAATACGTGAAATTTCACTTAGAACTCTCGGTACTCGCATAAACCTAAAATTTACAAGAAAAACAAAAAAAAACTGACGGATATAAAATGTACTATTCGAGTTGTTCACCAAATGTCAAAATTCCAAACTACCTCCCCTAACACAAGTAGGTAGGTTTTAAAACCCTAATTATATTTAAAACATGGTATACTTGTTCAAAATCGAATATCTTCAAAGGAAAACCTGACAGTACAGATAAAAGACGTCTTAAATTAATAGAATAAATTGAGAAAATACGTTTGGATTTTGATTGAGAAAATTATTTTAATGATTTCTCACCCTTGTTATCTTGTTTTAATTGCTAATTACAGATTCCTTAGAACACAGCTTTCAACAACACTTCAAGGGTGACTAAATTACTTCATTGGCCATAATATTAAATATAATATCTTAAATGGAAATTAAATTGAAATAAGTGTAAGTATTTTATTTGTTTAAGTCTCATCTACTCTTGTGTCATCCTCATTTGCGGAATATTGCAAAGCTAAAATTTAGTGGAAGGAAATTTTTTTTCCTCAGAACCTATGTAATCTTTTGGGATGCTGTGTGGAGGGTATATTTAAGGAAAGGAAGGAGAGGAAGTTCTGGGAAGGAAAAATGTATGAGGGTTGGGTAGGAATCTGGGGTTCAGTGTGTCTAGATCATCCGCCGCCTAGACAGACCTAGAAAGACCTAACCCCATGAACCCGGGCACCCCTGTTAAGTCACCAAACGTAGTGAACCACTTGAGATGAGGAGAAGAAGTTATGGAAGCGCTTTGCTATTCAAATGTGGTCACCAATCATAGATAAAGCTATTTCTAAGTCATTGGCATCTTTGTGGATTATGTGTAGAGGGCCTTTTTTTAAAAGTAAGTTCTAGAAATAAAAAAAGGATAAGGGGTGGGTCAGTTCGTAAAAAGGAGTGACGGATTTCCTTCCCACTATAATGCAAAGGGATAGGTCGAGAGAGTCTGATTGAGAGATCAAAGGGTCGCCCTCAATAGGCCTCCACTGAACCGGCCCGCAAGTTGGTGAACAAACGCCTCCGTCACCAAGACCTGGTCAAACTTCACCCCATGAACTGGGGCACCCCATTTAAGTCACCAAACGTAGCGAACCACTTGGGGTGGCCTATAATAGCAATCCAATTAATAGTTTCTAGGGCGGTGTTATCCATGCCTGCCTCCCAAATCGCCTGGATTTTTTGAACCAGTAAGGCTGATTGATGGTCGTGTAGAGGGGTAAGATAATAGTAGGTATACGACTATATATTAATTGACATTATTTAAATAAAATACCAAACACAAATAATTGTATTTCATGTGTGTTCCAAGAACCGATATTCAAAACTCTTTTTTCCATATAAATTTTAATTATTAGCAATACATTTACTAAATAAATGAAACTCAATCTGAATACAATAAAAAGTGGTTCATAATACAAGACTAAATGCAAACGATGGATTTGTTATTCCCAGATACCGAAATAAATATGGTCAAAGAACTCTAGAATACCTCGTTCCAATAATTTATATCATGTTACTCAATTCAATAAAAAGCCGTGAATTGAATTTCAGAAGGAAATATATACTAAAAAAATGGTAATGCGAAAGAATTTTTTTTACTAACTAACCTCTGTTTTTCTTCTTTTCGTTTTTAAAGCTTTTTTTCCATTATTATTAATTTTTTTCTTATTCTTTCTTTCATTTTGTGTGCTCTTTTTTTTTGTATATGTCACTTTTTTTTTGTAATTAATTTAATAATATATGTATGTATGTATATATAATGTAATAAGGTATATATTTTATGTAGTATGAGAAGTAATTGTTAAATGAACCGGTTGACAAACTGATATAAATCAATTTAACAGAACTTAATGTTGAAATACCTTAAAAAATTAAAATAAATAAATAAAATAAAAAATAAATTACTAGGTTCAGTGGAACCCTGAATTCCGCGAAGGGGTCAGCAGGGATCTGCGATTTCAAAGAACCGCTACATAAAATACGATTTTGGAACTTGCGACCGAAACACTCAGGAATTCAAATAAAAAAATCGTCCTATTCACATAATAACTTCAGATTTCAGTTTTCCACCACATTACCAACATAACTAGGTACATTATATTGTATTAAAACAATATTGTAAATTTATTTAAATATCATCGATTTTTTTCTTCTTATTTTATTTAGTAGGTAGGATAGGGCTACCAAAAAATGATATGTTTAAAATCTCTAGCAAAATAAAATAATGCTGCTGAGGTTGCGTCAACATTGTTGGGGCCTTTTGAGGATCTGTGGGTGAAAAAGTTTGGGAACCACTGATGTAAATAGTGGTTTCAATCTTCAAATTGTGAATAGCCTATTCTGAAACTGATCAATCTCTTTGGCCGTTTTATTAATATTTTTTTTAGGGCGGGAAATGTTCACGTTTTTTTGGCTGAGGACATGAGCGGATAATATCATAAATATAATGAACTCAATTTCTCTTTTCGTTACATACGTTATATATAATTTTTCCATTACTCCGTTCTGCGGAACGACGCTCAATATCTCATCAATATTTTTTTATCTGATTCAAATTAGAGGAACAAGGTTGAAGTTATTGGGGGGTGGAAGGAGTTGAGAAAAAGAAGGTGAGTAAGAACTTAGATATTCAGATCTGGTCACCTAACAAGTATAAAGCTATTTTAAGTGAAGTTTCGTTTTTAAATGGAGGTCTTTCACCAGGTCGATAGTGAGAGTACCATTCAGCATAATCTTAATATTAAGCGAAAGAGGAAAAAAATGCGAGTTATTTGTGCACAACTTTTCTACTACCCTCTATAAATTAAATCCAAAACCCTTCACTCTGTACAGAGTGGTCCATTTGATAGATTCCACCATACTTTATCAACAAACCGGTTGCTATCTTTAGAGCACATTTACGAATTCTGTTCTTGTTATACCAGTATTTTATTGAAAGATGCTCCGAGGAACTAGCGTCATTGATCCCTATTTTTTCAGTAACTTCTCCTCGTTCCCTAGGACAACTGCAAAAAACTAATGTACAAACAATATGTTTAAAAACCTTTAGCCATTGTTGTAATGTACTGTTAATTATCGTGTGTTAATAATCACGATAATCCTCTTGATTCTGCTCCTTCATAAGGGGGCCAATATCTCCCTTATCTCGTATTATCCTCTTAGATACTTAATAATAAGACTAGTAGGTACTTCTTATACGTTTACACTTTTAGTAGTAGATAACGATAATACACGATTTCAACTATTACTAGTATTGAAGGCTGACAGCCAAACCGTAGAAGTGCGACTCCGCTGTCGGAAGTTATGTCTAATCCCTGGGGTATCTCCGCCGACACTCGGCAAAACCCAAAAGCAATTTTTTTTTACATTAGCTCCACACAGGAGGCCTTGAGGGAAAAATTCCCTCAGGGCCTATGTCATCTTTGAAGATTCTGTGTGGAGGGTTTTCTAAGGGAAAGGAAGGAGTGGAAGACCTGGGAAGGAAAAAAGTTTGAGGGGTGGGTAGGTATCTGGGGATAAATATGTCCAGGAGTGATAATTGTGTGAAGCCATCCCTCCCCCTTCGGTGCAAGGCGATGGGTCGAGAGGGTCCGGCTGGAGAGGTCAAAACGTCTCCCTCAACCAGTCTCTCCCGATCCGGCTTGCCACGCAGGTGGTCGGCAGATGCATCCGCCCCCAAGACCCGGACAAACCTAACCACTTGGAGTGACCTGTGGCAGAGGTGTTAGTCGTCCATTAAATGGTTCCCGGGGCGGCGGTACCCATACCCGCCTCCCAAATTATACACTGCAATTGTGAACTATTATTTTTTCGTTGGCAAGCTGCATTTATGCTAGGGAACGATGAGAACCGAAATATAACGATCCAATCGTTATCGATCGACCGTGCTTGGGTCCAGGAGTTCAACAGCTTGGCTGTAGAATGACTTGCCATCACCTATGTTATCTCCTTCCTACAACGAGGGTCTCTTCAAGATACTTGTTAATTCCTTCTTCTCCTCAAAATTGATATATGTGCATCCACAAAGTTGACATAGGCCCTGAGGGAAATTATTTTCTTTAGTGCCTGTTGTGTGTTAATGTAAAAAACTATATAAAAGCTGCAGATTTTTTTTCACTTTATTTTAAGTCCTTAACCGTGAATTGTGTCAGTCTAATAAAGTAGTACCCACTTTATTTTCTATTATCCTTCTGTCTTCCTGCCTTAGATGTAGACCTCCCTCAATTGTCCTTAGTTGTGTTGTTTCTTGAAAGCTCTCTCTCATCCTGTTGTCTTTTTTATGTGTCCTGTGTCGTGTCCATTATTAATTGTTGGCGCATCTAAACTGATTTTTTACACCGTAGTACAAGTCCTTTAAAGACTAGGTTAAAACCAATTAGGTACTGTATAAATATTATTTTATTTTATTCAAAACTTTTAAAATGACGGACATGTTTTAACTTTGCACTTTTTGTCATTTTCATTTTTTTTTATAAATTTCGTAGATTTATAATATGCATTTTTTGATTGCAAGGCTTTGTAATTTTTCGTACTTCATTGAGGTAAAATAACTGAGTATTTAAATACATATATTTGAAATTCGATTTTGTTTTCGTATGGAACTGAAAATTAACCCACTTCCTGACATCAGATCAAGCTAAAACCTGGCAGATAGAATTTTTGACAATACATTCTATAAACTTTTCGAGGCACTCACTTTTCAAAAATCCAACTTTGCTCAAAAACCAAATTTTATGCTTAAACTAGCTGATGCCCGGCATGCGTTATTTTTTTTTTAGAAAAGGTGTATATTGGACGGTGCAATAGAAAAATATCGTATAGAATCGCAGAACATAAAGTAGATATTACTAATAAACGCTTGACTTCTTACATAGTACAACACGTCCTTAATGAGGGTCATAAAATAAACTTTAAAATAAAATCACTACAATAGCTAGTATTTATAATGAAACAAAAAGAATTTAACGCGAAGCTATAGAAATTAATAAAAATAATATGAACACCAGAAATGACTCAATCAGAATTCCCAACATCTGGAAAGTTATAATTGATCAAAATTCCCCCAAAACAACATTTCCAAAATCCTCAGAAGAACCTCCAATTAGTTCATAGCCACCCAATCAGGTCTCTATACGCAAATCGCCTACCCCCTCCATCGTCAAATCATCTTCTACCCGTGTTCTTCGTTCATGACATAAGATTTGAAATGTATTCACTTAAGTCTTGTCTTCTGGACTGAACAGACTTGCGCAAGCGGTCAGTTTGATTCAAAACTCAAGACATAAGGCCTCTGAAGATGGACAGTGAGATCTGTCCGAAACGTCAGGAGTTAAAAAGTCCTTCTAAGGACTACGTTACGCGGGTAAACCGAGAAAATAATTCTAAATCTTACACCCGTAAAAACCTTAATCATAACATATATATACGGAAGTATTCACGGGCATGTTCACAACAATTCAAAAAATTTAATAGCAATCGGATGAAATTTTAATCGCAATCGTATGAATTGTATACGAAATAATTTCATAGCGCCAGAACTCATTATCCTATAACCATCCCGGGTATGTGCACATCCTATTCCCAAAGTTTCATTGCAATCGGATGAACGTTATGGCCGCGCATAAGGTACGAACAAACAATCACACAAACATTAATGTTTATATTACAGATGTACGTTTCCCTACCAAGCACCAAATACTATTCATGACAAACTCATATAAACGACACATTTTAAAATCTTTTTTAATACAATACAACTATTGTTTTCACAACTCAATTCCGTTTTGAGTCGCTGAAGTCTTGTACTTGTATTATTCTTCTTTAATAACTAAAAATATGGTTTTAACTCTACGCTGAAACAATCTCCGGTGTATAATATGAAAACTTCTCCCCCGGCCACTGACATAAAAATTTACGAAATATTCGCCTTTCCCAGTCATTTTTATTCCCGGAATAAATTTCCAATTTCCTTGTGGTCTTACTCGAAATGGCAGCGAAATAAAATAAAGCTTTTTGTTTCATTGCAGTTTATTTTGACGAAGAAAAAGTGTCGTTCTTTGTGGCGGAAAATAATATTTCGGTGTTGATTAAAGCGGGAACTATTTTTCTTTTGGGATTTTATAATAGGCCACTTGCGTGTATTTCATAATAACTTGGAAAATATCGTGTGGATAGGTTTTTCTACTAAGATTACGAAAATTTTACTATTTTTTTTTTTAGAAATATATATTTTTTTATTATTTTTTAAATAAAAAATTTCATTAATTTTGAAAAATTCCACACTGTTTTTTTTTTACAGCACTAACTTGATTTCCGGCGAATTTTTTAATTCACTTGCTTTAAGCCTTGGAAACACACGGCGTTAAAAACGCAAGCGTTATTGAGCGCGATCACTCTTTTAAAGTGTAGCGGGTCTGTTATGATATTTACCCCGTATGTGTCCAAGGATTTTATGTTTGTATTTTGCTTTGCCGTTTTGACAGATGCTATGAAGACAGAAATATGTTATTTATAAACTGGTTCTATTGTATAATATTTGGATTTAGTCATATGTAGACGTTGAACATTATGATGATTGTTGATCAATAAGATGGATCAAGGAAAAAATATTTATGAGATGTAATATGTAATAAGTTTTTTCTCACCCATAAAATTATGTCCCGTCTTTCCAGTTTATAAAAAAATAGACCGATTTTTCGGATTGAAATTTTCAAAAAATCGCCAGTGTTTCTAAAATAAGATTAAAAAAAAAACGGTATGTCTTAGAATATATGCATAAACCGTACTTATTTAAAATGTGTTGCAAGTGGCTTGTTGGGTAATACGTTAACAAATTTTATATTACTGCTGTTCTACTTTATTTATTATGCCTTAAAATAATTTTACATGCCTAATTATAATGCTGTTATTCTACTTAAGACGTTATTAAAAATTTTCATAACGCTATCCTACTTAAGTCATTATGCCTAATTAAAATACTGTTTTTCTACTTAAGTCATTATCCCTTATTATAATACTGCTATTCTACTTAAGTCATTATGCCTAATTATAATACTGTTATTGTACTTAAGTCATTATTCAAAAGTTTCATACTCATCCTACTTAAGTCATTATGCCTATGTCTATGTCATTATCCTACTTAAGCCTATGTCGTTATCTTACTTAAGTCATTATGCCTTATTATAATACTGTTAGTCATTATCCCTAATTATATTACTGCTATTCTACTTAAGTCATTATCCCTTATTATAATACTGCTCTTCTACTTAAGTCATTATGCCTAATTATAATACTGCTCTTCTTCTAACTCGCTATGCCCGGATTGGCCGAACCCGGAACATTCAAAACAAATTTATGGACAGATTTAATGCAAATCGTTTTTGGATAAAAACAGCACTTCACTACGCACAGTCAATAAATCTGTATATTTTTTTTTTGATTAATGAAAAAACGTTACATATTTGCATTTTCGCGTGTTTTTCAAAAATCTCGATTTAGAAAATAAATATTGTTTGAAACGACTTTATCTATGTGCAGCCACAAAATGAATTGAAATAATTTAACAATGAGATATTTTTACACTTTCTTTCCCTTTTTATGTTATCTGTTATTTTTAGTAACATTTTCCCATGGCTTCTTGTGCGTGAAACAATCATATTATGTTAGTTGCCATCATTAGTTAAGTGATAGAAGAAAAATTTTTGATCTTATATTTTTATATAAAATTGTAAATTATCATTTGGATAGCCCTGATATATTAATGTTGATTCAATTTCATGTACCTACCATTAGATCGAGGTCCTCTATTATGTATTATTGTGACAATTATACCACAGTCTCAGGATATAACTCAGTTATAAATAGGTTGCAAACACTTGGTAACTTTTATGCTAAAATCGCCGATATTCTTAATATACCCCTTGTGAAGTATAAAGCTACACTAATTAAACAATTTAATGAGGTCACTGTATAACAGGTTTTTGTTTTTGCTTCCGTCTTTCTTAAAGTCATTATTATTTTATTTGTTATGTGTTTCAATATAATTATATAATTTTCACTCATCAAAATGTAATACTGTACTATCTATGTCTGTGTAAAATAAAAAAAAACGTATGTATGTAAATGGCACTAGTGCCGTAAATTCTAAATAAATAAATAAATTATTTTTTAAACATTTTGTTGTTTTCCCTAATATTTAAATGAATTTTATTTTTTACAGGCATAAAGGAAAACCATATTTCTGCAGACATCACATCAACTAAACGATATAAAAAAGTGTTAAATACTGTTTTTACTGCAACGATACTTTGCTACAGTGTTAACTTCAGATATTCTTTAAATAAGTACGGATTTTTAGACATACAGAATTAAAAATGTTAAAATACAAGTGGTTTGTAAACTATGAAAGAATCAGTAAAATGTTTTCGTTGTTTGATGACTCTGTTACACCCCTAAACTGTTCTGAATCCAGGGGTAGTGAAACCATTCCTTGTTCCACCCCCTGCCGCCTGTTGGCTGTAATCAGATGGTGAAGACCGTCGGGTGAGAACTGGGGTGGTCCACCTCCACTATGGTGGAATTTGGAGGTAGAACCTTCTTGTTTTGGCTCGTCAGCGTGGGCATGATTCACACGGCCCCCTCCTACACAAACGTGCCGACAGTTCAAGGTATGTATTTCTGAATTCCTTTACATGTACTCCTGAAATAAATGATTCCCATTACTTGAGAATTTCGAGATATCTGATAAGTCGCACACCGGTAACTATACCGCCATAATAAGTCAAAATATGTCAAATTGAGACGATGAAAGCACTTGGATGTTGGCCTGGCATTGATTTTTATACAATTCTTTATTATATACAGTTTTATTTTTATATTGATGAAATTTTGCACACTTTGCATTCGATACAAGAAAAATGTATACATGAAATTTAGAAAGAACAGGCAACGATAGATAATTTAGCTAGCACACTGAAAATATATGATCCCCTTGATAGTGCAGAAACGGGCGGTCAGTTCAATAGATTCTCGTTTCTTAAGATGAAACCCGGTGGTGGAGAAATTTGAAAAATAAATTTTACTAAATTGTTGCTGTCACTGTTGCTCTTACTCCACCGGATATTGAGCGAAAGGGACAATGCACTTCGGGCTACTAATACCTAACTAAAATCAAGGTTTTGTATTCCCCACTTTTCTCCTCCAAAAGTGGACTGATTTTCAATTTTTTTTTACCAACTACATAAGAAAAACTATTCTATGTCTGTATGTTTTGCTTTTTTTTAAAAAACATTGTCTAGTTTGTATACTGAACGTTTTTTGACGGCGTTTAAATCAGCAAATTTTTTTGATTTTTGGAAGGTCATAACATCTATAAAAAGTAACTTATCAAAAAAAAACTAAAAATACCGACACTCTAGTAGTTGATATCTATTTTATGTAAAAACAATATTTTCTCTAGGGTTAAAATCCAGAGATATAAATAGGGAATACGTTTGTATGGAAAAATCACCGCCGGGCATCCCCTTAACAAGCGGTTTGCAAACTTTAGAGCACAGGCGTCAGGTAGCTATGCGTCCTTGTTCTACCGGTATAACAATGGAAGATGCTTTGCCATTGAACACTTCGGCACTGTTGTGTAGTCAGAACACGCCAAACGCGCGCCCCAGTGTACACGGTTGACATTTGTCACATGAGAACGGTTCGATCCTACGACTCGTTCTTAAGTTCAACAGCACGGCTGTGGAACGATTTGCCGGCCTTTGTATTTCCTCCCTCCTACAGCACGGATATTTCCAAGACCCATGTTCACTCCTTCCTCTTCTCTAAAAGACCCTCCTCACAGCATCTTCAAATATGACATGGGCCCTGAGGTAAATTATTTTCCTCAGGGCCTCCTTTGTAAATTATGTCTAATTAAAAATGTTTTTAACCCTAGGCACAACTTTCGTTACTTAGTACGCTCGGGTCTCAGATACGTACATTTTGAAATACTTTAGTTAATTAGTTCTTTTTCAATAATGATAAACTAAACTGACTAACGCAGGGGTAGGCAGAGAGGATGGACCATCAAACAACTCAGTCTTGGCATAGAATCCTTGCCTCATTCACATTCATTCATCGTCTCATGCATACTCTTCTATTTATTTATTTATTTGTATTTCACGCCCTGCTGGGCTTTTACATGTTATTTTTTTTTTAACAAAGTACATCTAAATCAGCATTACAAACAATTCACATAAAAGCAAAAAATAAAGTTAAAAACCAAATTACATCTAAGTAAGCATTATAAACAATTCAAACATAAGCAAACAATAAAATTATAAAACAGAATCTAACACAAAATCCAAAACAAAATCATAAACAAAATCAAAGTCTAAATCAAAAACAAAATCAAATACGAGTTAGATAAAAGCAGGATACCTTACCATGCAAGGTAGAGAAACAACAGAATGGGATAAGTACAATTCGTAGATTGAGCCAAGGGGAACTATGTGGGATATTCAATTAAATATTATTGATCTTTTTTCGATATACATCTTACTATGAGGATTAATAAATGATGTGTCAAACATATCCGCAACGTCTTTATATTCATTTCCGAAATTCTGAATTCTGATAATATATGATAACCTGTTTTTTCTAATCAAGTAAAGAAGAAACATTGTAGATAAAGAACAACTAATCAAAATTTAATACGCCTTAGGTTAATCTCATCTACAATAAATATGGTCTTACCGAATGAGAAAGTTTATGCGATTCCTCTACAAAACCAGTCCTCATAGCACAAAAGGCAATTTTGAAAATAATACTCTATCAGAACTTTTACAGACTATGTTTTTGATTCCCTGAATTTAATATCTCTGAAACAATTATATTTAAAAGATATTTTTGTTTACGCAGTCAAAAACTATGATAACTTTCCAAGTAGAAAATCTTGACAATTCACATTCAACCAACCTACAACTAAAACGGCTTTTAGACAAAGAATTAAGATATACTGGTAGATTGTGGACAAAGGAAGGAAACAATTTTATAGATACAATGTGGCAACCTACTAAAGGTATAATCTGGATATTGCTATATAATTTTCCTCTCATATTATTTTAACATATTTTTAAAAATCTTGACCACTTTATAATACACGCATAAAACCCAAATAGTGTGACACATTCTTTTCGACTTTTGTAAAACGTTATTTAAAAAAAAATGTATAAGTGTCCATTTTCCCAATATTAACCCAAACCTAAAGTTAACATTTCTTATTGAATTATAGTGATTTATTGTTTGGTTATTATTCCATGTTGCGCTACCTCCTTCTTTATCTAACGTTTCGGACAGCGTTACAATGTCCATCATCAGGACAGGTGTGTAATTGATAGTGGTGCTTATCGTATACTGTATTACCAGCTCCAATCCTCTACGAGTTGGTATTACAGAACAATTTAGACTATTTTTAGTTTTGGTGTAGCCGTCAATTACCGGGTACCATGAACTCTTAATAATAATAATAATAATTAGATAATTTGTAGAGCGCCGTTTTTATGAGAAATCACCTCAAGGGCACTGTACATTTTATTATGACTTCTTAGGCTCTACCTAGAACTATTATTTACAAATAGATACTTACCTGGCAGGTCACTTCCGATAAACATACTTGAGCTTAGCCCCGTCGTTTCTATTAATACTACAGGATCTTTGTGAATTTAATTGCCTAAATATTTTAGGTATTCCCAGGATTTCAGGAACAAATTCAAAGTAATGGCCGGTCTCAATTAAGTGCTCGGCAATTGCCTACTTGTCAGGGTGGCCGAGTTTACGTGCTCGAAAGTGCTATGTTATCCTTTTGTAGTTTCTGTCTTGCCTTCATAAACCTTTTCACGTCCGGAACAGCTGCATTTATAAACTCCATCTAATTCCAGAGGTAACTTTATTTTTGCAGGTCTGGGTAGGTCTTGGTAAATATAATATCCTTCTTTATTTAACATTAATATATTCACAAATACATTTTAAGAGGATCACGTTGTAAGAGGATTAACATATTTTGGTACAACCTGAAAATATATTTCATGGGAAACTCGTTGCATACTGAGCTCTGGCAAGCCTTCCAATAATACCTACTTTGCAAACCTAATTCGCATACTTCAACCAGCCAGTTTAAATCTACCTGGCCATTTACAGAATTGTACAATACATGCTTGTTCATGCACGAGTGCTTGTTTTCGAACAAAACCTGAAACTCGGTACTTCGCAGAAAATAAATAACTAAATAATGTCAATTTTTTATGCATCAGACTAAATGTCCGGGTTAAATTTTCCCCATAGGAAAAACTTAACCCTTTCACACACTTTTACACAAATGATCATCTAGTAAATCCACGCTATGCAAGTGTATTATATAAGTATAATTATTACAAAACAATACAAGAACGACATGTTAACCTACCAGAGAACCAAATAGGAAAATATTTCACCAACTCCAGATATTTTCATATCAGATGGTTCGGATCGGTGGAATTAATAATTGGACCGATTAATCCTGTTGATCCCTCAATATAAATATTTAAAAAATCTTTCGTAATCCTACATGTATTTAAAATTACTAATTTTTGCATTTTTATACATAAATTCTTTGACAAATCTAATACGCCAAATTTTTTTATGAGAAAGCTAGGTATAATGCCAGTAGCCGAAATAATAATTGGTGATATTTTTATTGTCTGATAATGCCAAATTCTCATAATCTCATTTCCTAAATCTGTATACTTTCTTATTTTTACAGAAAAAGATTTTTCAATATTATGGGATTTTAGAATAGAAAAATAAAGTAAATATAAAAAATACTATTTGTTGAATTTATAGGATCTCATTAATTGAAAAGAACACTTTTTCTTTTAACGCTACACTGAATATTATCCAGAACGGCTCGGTTCCAGCGATCTAAGACACTTCTTAGTTCGCTGGCTGTTTCGGATAAATATGGCGAGATGAAGCCCAACATTATTTTTATAAACATTGTAAAAACTCACCGATGTAAACAAAAACACAACGGTCATGTCAACATGATAGTCTTGGTTAGACATCTGTATTACGAACAATACCTTGTGGTTTAGCTAAGTACCGAACCAGCTTATTGTACATTTTATTCCACAGGGACAATGATAGCTCGATATTAATTTTAACATTCTTTATAATTATGTTAAGATTTTTTTTTCCATGAAAAAGCTAATAGCTCAGAGCTGCATAAAATAATTTGCAAGGCAGGCAGAAACTTTTCACCTTTAAATTTATACGACGAGAATGCCAACATTTTTATAAATACCAACCAGGAATTATTCAATTATCTCAACCAAACGTATGTTGACAAACTTTCGTCAAACAAATAGTTGAGTATTGGAGAGTTGGGCACAGAAATAGAAGGATTTATGCTTGCTATTCAAGATAGAGTCATTAATACCAAAAATTATAGAAAGCATATAATCAAAGATACAAATCAAAGTGACGATTTTTGTAGAAAATGTAAGGCTTTTCGGGAAACTATAGTACATATTATGTCGGGATTTTCTATATTAGCGCCGTCTGAGTACACATTTAGGCACAATCAGGTTTTAAAAATAATTCACCAAAGTTTTGTAATTAAACATAACATTTTGTAATTGGACTGTCATAATATAGTACCATATTATGAATACGAAATTTTTTTAGAAAATAATTTCTTTAAAATGATAAAACTATACTAACAGACAGACCAATTAGTCATCATAGACCCGATATAGTTTTACATGACAAAATTTAAAAAAATAACTTATATCATTGATGTAGCTATTCCAAATTCCTGTAATATTGAAAAAACCGTTTCTGAAAAAATTTTAAAGTATACAGGTTTAGAAAATGAAATCAAAAGAATTTGGCATTCTCAGACTATAAAAATATTACCATATGTTATTTCGGCTACTGGCATTATACCTAGCTCTCTCATTAAAAATTTAGGCATATTAGATTTGTCAAAGAATTTGTATTTAAAAATGCAAAAATCAGTCATTTTAAATACATGTAGGATTACGAAAGATTTTTTAAATATTTATATTGAGGGATCAGTAGGATTTATCGATCAAATTAGGAATTCCACCGAGCCTAACCCTCTGTTATGAAAATATCTGGAGTCGGTGAATTATTTTCCCATTTAATAGTCTGGTAGGTTTACATGTTGTTCTTGTATTGTTTAATAATAATTATACTTATATAATACACTTGCCTAGCGTGGATTTACTAGATGATCATTTATATGGAAAAGTGTGTGAAAGGGTTTAGTTTTTCCTATGGTAAAAGTAAAAAATTTAAAAATAGTTTGAAATTGTTTTAATATATTATTATAATAGAATTTCACCACGAATTTTAAGTATCAAAATAAAATCATCGGTATTCCGTTTTGAGGAAAGAAACTATCATGAAATTTAAATCTTTTTTCTACTTCTTTTATTTTTTACCGTAATTTTTGGACTGGTAAAATCATTCCTTAAACTATGGTTTATAAAAGAAATATTCAAAACTTTTTGGGGAGGGGAGATGATCACATTGTTTGATAAATAATTGTACCATTCTGAAGATGGCCATTGGACGGAAACCGGTTAACAATCAAAAATATAATGAAAGGAAAAAAGTTTTAAATTGTTTTAATATATAATATTATCATGGAATTTCACCGGAAAATTACTGGAAAGCTTTTTACTTTCTACCGGTATTTCAAATCCCCGAATAACTACCATCATTGATCTCTTCGGCATCGGTGTGAAGTTGGGGAATACGCTAAACACGCACCTTACATTTGTACACGGTTGACATTTATTTCATCACAACGGGTTATTTCTGCGACTGGGTGATTTGCCGGCCTCTGCGCTTCCTCCTTCCTACAACAGGAGTCTGTTAAAAACCCATGTTCACTCCTTCTTTTCCTCAAAAAACACTCCATCTAGCATTTTTTACACTAAATTCTGTTTGGATTTAGTGTAAAAAATAAAAAAAACCCATTCAATTTTTCGTAAATCTTACAAACGTTCCAAGGCTAAGACTTCAACCAACTAAGAGAAATATTCAACCAACAAAGTGCCCTTGTGAAAAGACACTTTCACGAGAATTGTTATACTTGAAGACGACAAAAGAATGATAAAAGTAATTGGTTGAAATCGGACTCCAGACGATCACTCAAAAGAACATTGAGAAATGATATGAGACCGTGAAAGAAAGGTTGGGATAAAGATACCCAATCCTTCTCACGTCGAGAAAAGGTTAAATTACAAACTAAACGCTTTATCTGTTACGCATTGGACTCAAACTCAGTACAAACCTTCGAAAGTTGGAATGATTTTGGAAGAGATGGAAAACACCTTTCTAAAAATCACTTTTTTATTCTTGAAGCTAGTTAGCTTTATTACCTCTGACTCTCAGATAATAATAAAAAAATCTTAGTAAATAAACTTTATTACATCTTGTCTTGCGTGCCCCAAATACTTGAAAAAACTGTAGATTCACCTATCGTTGCCCAAGTGCCTAGTTATTATTGTCCAAACGACCATTAGCAAATTTTACTGGAGGAGGAGGTTTTCTTTCATTATTTCAATAAAACAATATGATAGGTGTTTTAGATAAACTTATTTCAGTAAAGGTAAAGGTCCCATTAGTTTAAATAATTCTTAGTAAAGTGAAATTATTGTTTTTGATACTGTGTTTTTAATTTTAAAATGGAGTTTGAACAAAAACTAAAACGATCGTTTGGACTCGGTACTCAGTCTTAAAACGGATTTGCAATATTTAGAGCACAGACAAAGTATAAATATCTAACTTGTATAAATCACATTTTTCAACTCACTATCAAAGATCTTTGAAAGAGTATTAAAAAACCAAGTTGCAATATTATAAAAGAAAACAAATTAATCGGGAAACACGCCCAACATTTATACACGGATGAAATTGTCACATTAGTACGGGTCATTTTCACGACTCGTTCTTGATTCAACATTTTGGCTGTGGAACGGGTTGCCGGACTCTGTATTTTCTCCCTCTTACAATATGGGTCTCTTCAAGACACGCGTTCACACTTTCCTCTCTTCAAAATGACCATCCTCATGGCATCCCCAAAGATCACAAAGTCACTGGTGGGAAATTATTTTCATCAGTGATGTTGTTTTTGTTGTATAAAATTATTGTTAATCGAAAAAGACAAATACCAATTGATAATAAAATCGTTAAAAAACAAAAAGATTATTTTATTCATGATGCCACAGTCGACAGTTTGAAAGATAGAACCAGATCATTCAACCGTACACTTCATTCCGTTATTCACTTCGACAAATTATTTATCAAATTAATCAGTGATATATTTTTATTGTGTTCTTCACCGTTAATATAATCCCTCGAAGTGTAATCTATTCCGATTTAAAATAAAATTGTGGTCGGCAGTTTACATAAGGCAATTTGACTCCCAAGCCCAAGAAAGGCCAAATAAATTCGGTCTGTCCTGGGTTTCATAAAAAATGTCGTTTCGTTTAATAAAAAATGACCCACACAATGATTTTGCGAAGATTCAAGAAAAAGTTGTAAAATTATTCAAATATAATTGTTTCTTTGCATTTCTAAAAAGTAGAAGTCTAAGGCAATTCTGAAGGCAACCGAACACAAACTTGAAAAGAACTATTAATTTTAATTAGAACATTTATAACCATTGGAGGTTAATCCCATCTATGTAATATATCATTGAAGAAGAAGACAACAATAATAATTTAAATGAAAATATGAAATAAACAAGACACAGAAAATAAAAGATAACCGTCGCAACTGGGGCTCAAATCATAGCAAGCCATCATTATGTCGTATTACCTCGAAAGTAGTAATTATATCAGAATATAATAAACTAATTTGAGAGGTGATAAAATACGCTTTCAAATGTTATACTTCGAAAAAACATAATATTTATAATTTAAACATAAAAAATAATATAAAATGGATACCTTTTTTAAACTAAAATTCAACTATCGTCAACTAACTTTTCTGTTGTTCCTCCCAATATATTATAATTTTTTTCAAATTGCTGTCAAAATCTTTCGAATATTGCGATTAACTTTTAGATTTGTATATCAAGCGAGGTGTTTTTTTTTCTTCATTCTAACACCGTTTGGATCATATTTCTAACCATTATAGTAAGACAGTCACAAAGATTTCTATGAGACCTACATGAAATCTTCCGTATACCAAACAGATAAATAATGATATTTGATTGCTTTGTATAACGCCGTTTTTGTAAAAAATCACCTCAAGGGAGCTGTACAAATTGTGTGTGATGTTATTGATTTCGTGGATGAATATAAAATTTCAATTGATTGAAAAAGAACAAGACACAGAAAAATAAACGATAACGGTCGCAACTGGGACTCGAACTCATAACCTCTCGTCTTACCGGGACAAACGAATTTCCAATTAGGCCACTGCCACCAATAGCGACAGATATCTTTTATTTTTATCTTGTTCTTTTTCATATTTTCGTTTAGATTATTAGTGTTATCTTCTTCTTCAGTGATATATTTACTTTGACAGGAATAATCTTCAAAAGTTATAAAAAAGAGTTTTTCTAATAAAAATTAAATAAAATTTCATATTTAAGGAAATAAACTATAATTATTCCTTCCAAGAAATGATGTTTTAATCAATTAGAAATAACTTTTTTTCTGAAACGTAAAAAGTCATCAATTGAAAAAATATATGAAAAACCTTGAAAAAAATTCTCTGTTAACTAAAGTAAAAGGAAAATTCCCCAAAGTTTTCCAATTTGATTGATCGAATATTCCAACTCACTGGCCACAGGGAGGAAAATTGTATTGAAATATTAAAAAGTATATTACTCAAGGTGGATAAAATGATCATCTTGATGTAATTTAATTGACTGGAAGAACATAAATTAAAGTAAGGCAGTGAGAGAAAATGACATCTAGGGTGTAAAAAACATTTTCTTTGTAAAATTTTGTAAGCTAAATATTTTGAAGAAATTTGGTAATAGAAAATTTAACAAAAAACCTGGTTGCCACTGGAACCTTTTTTAAAAAAAAATTTCAACAATAATGCTTTCTTTTATTTTTAATACCGCACAAGAGTCCCAACTATTTCGTCTGGAGCCAGTGAAACTATGGCATCCCCAATTGGGGTACGTTGTGAGGCTTAAGATTGTGGGGAGATAGGGGAAGAGAAAGGAGGGGAAATACCTAGCTATTCAGATCTGGTCACCAAACATGGCTAAAGCCATTTCAAACAACGTTTCAATTCTGAATGGTGGTCTTACACCAGGCGATACTGAGAGTAGATATCTTCCATGTTAATATTGAATTAATTGTGTAATAACAACAATAACATCATTAAGTTAGATTCAGACTGGACGACGTACGTACGCATCGCTACGCCAAACAATGCTTAGCAACCCATACATTTTCTATGAAAATGGTCACAGACATCGTACGTCGCGATGCGTGTGGCCAATGTGATTCTAAAACATAAATTTTCATTGAAAATCTATGGTTGCTAAGTAGCCCAGATATTGTTAGGCGTAGCGATGCATAATGTACGTCGACCCAGTCTGAATCTACCATTAGTGTATAGAACTGGTTATTTGCTCAGAGAAGGAAATATTAAAAAGAATGCCTTACATCTTAAAAACTGTTCTTATTTTCTCATATTTCTCGATAAAAAAATCTTTTCTCTAAATCAATTTTCAACCTATTATTATTATTTGTTATTTTATTTTATTTTTATTTATACAAGATTCACCTACTTTAACTCCTTTCATGTATGTGATCATATACCTAATATAAGTATGAATATTTTCCCTAATTTGTATGCTATATGTTTTTACTTTTATCTACGTCGTGTTTTTGTTGCTCTTCTGAATTAATTTTATATCAGTGGCCCCTATGGTCCAATCTCATTGAAAATGTGTCAAAATACGTGTTTTAGTTATAGCTTCATAATTTCATTATGAAAATTGATTTTGCATTGTTGCAACAGTGGTAAAAATGACAAAGTTTGCAAGTGAATTCAAAGTGAACACAAAGGATTTGACAAAGGCATCATCACACCGATGAGAGATACTCACAAGCAAAATAAGAACCACTTCACTTTTATTTATATTCTAATTGATGGGGAAGATGTTTATGTTTTCATAATATTTTAAAGCACTGAACTCGGATAGCCATGGCACAACATAAATAAAGCGTATTCCACTTGTCATCTTAATTAATGTTTATTTCTTTCAGCATTTTGTTTACAATACCAACACATCATAATAATATGGAAAACGGAGCTCCACAACCATTGGCGATGGTAGAAATATTATTGCATTCACGGAGGCGGGCTCTGGTTGATTGATTTCTACTATTTCAGGAAAGGTTGTGGATCACTGAGTTCTGTTAAACTTTAGGAATTCTTAAGAGACGTAGCTTAGGTTACTTGGTCGAGTACCCAATAATCTCACGATTACATTTTACATTTCAACTTCACTCTTGGATAGTTTTTTTTTTTAAATACATTTAGTTAGGTAATTAACGAAAGCGCTGTGGTGGTTGACCGGACACTGGAAGAAGAAGCCTTGCAATATGGGACAGAAATCACTTACCAGCAATAGAAAATGGTTATACATAGAACTGCCTCAACAAAATTAAGAAAATAATCACATATGAACGAATAAGAAGATCGAACGCTGTTAATAGATGGCCGGCAGGAAGTAGTCGAAGTAGACTGGAACTTTTCTCCCGGTGTGGATATGGCGGGAAACGAATATCGAAAAGCAGCGGGGCGGAAAGCAAGAAGCATCGATAAACGTGAAGTCAGTAATGGTAGCGGGAAACGCTTAAAGGGAACCAGGTTCCAATAAGCAGGAAGTAAGAAACAGCAAACAGCGTGAAGCAAAAAATAAACTAAGAAGCATGAAATCGGAAGCAAGAAGCGTAAAGCACGACGCAACGGCAAACGGGAAGGAAGAAGCAGAGGAAAGCTGGCAGCATGTGGCGGAAAGCATAAAATAAATAAATGAGAAGCAAGAAGCATCGGTAGGCAACAATAAAAAAAAGCGCGAAGATGGAACGATGAAGCGAAAAGAAATGAGAAGCAAAAATAATCGAAACGAAAACAAAAGCTCAACCACTTCCTTTATTCCTGCCCATCCTACATTCCAATATTGGCTTATTAGGTTGCCATGTATACCGGCCGATTAAACTCCAACCTCCTTCCCATCCTTAGAGCACGTGTTCCAGTCCTAAGAAATCAGTGCCCCCTGGTGTACCGGTCTTACCGGGACAGGATTGCTCCTGGCTGGGGCGGTACAATCGTATCGTATATATATGGATGATTATACCGAATATTTTATACTTAATATAACATCTTATGAATCTCGACTACCATAATACGGGCATTTGCCTAGCTTGGTGTTCAAAAAGCCATGTCAAATAAACCTGTATCAAAGAAAATGAATAAAGAAAATAAAAAAAATAAAAATCAATCAAATAAAATTTATTTGCGCACGCCGGGTTCGGATTCGCCCGCGACCTTTGGACTTTTAGACCTTTAGACCACGCCGGTCGTCAAAAATACACAAACACACCGTCATTACAAGCCCTGTACAAATCACAAGCAGTGGCGGCTCGTGACTTTTGGTGAGCTAGAGTGCTAATATTAACAAAAATGGCATTATTGATGTCGTTGTAGCTGAAAAATATTTTTTATTTTTTTTTCGAAAATTAATTTTTTGTATGAAGATTTTCAGGAAATTTCAGTTTTGCCGTGCGCCGCACAGATTTCCTGAAAATCTTCATACAAAAAATAAATTTTCGAAAAAAAAATAACGACATCAATAATGCCATTTTTGTTAATATTTGCACTCTAGCTCACCAAAAGTCACGAGCCGCCACTGATCACAAGTACTCCTTTTGGTACGCAATCTTTAGAGCACAGGCATCGGGTGGGAATGCTATCCTTGTTCTGCCGGTATTTCAATGGAAACGATGGTTATGGATGCGGCGATGTTCATGCGGTGAGGATAGATTGATGACTGAATGTGGGTAATAGAAAAATGACATGTCTATAGGAGGAGGGTATGTTAGACAATGTAACAATGCTAACTATAAGTACAGTGGTTCATGATATATAGATGTACAAGCTTCTGCCCGCGACTGCGTCTGCGCAGAATTAGTACTTATATTAGCATTTTTTTTCTAGGTCCCATCTATGTTTATACCAAAATTCATTTAAAATATCTATAATTCTTGATTCGATTCAAAGTATTAGGCGAATACTTCAAATAAATTCACTAATTTTCTAAAATGAAATTTTTATTTAATTGAAATTTGATTGTTCCGCATAATGTCATTCTCAAATTTTGACGTTTTCTATTAAATAATAATTATTATTTTCAATATATTGAAAATAGCTAGCTTTATAAGGCCTATATGTTATTCTGACGGATGAGTTATATTATTGTAAAGTTTCATTATAATCCATTCAGTAGTTTTTGTGGGAAAGAGTAACAAACACATATACATCCATACAAACTTTCACGTTTATAATATTAGTTAGATAATGTAGGTAAGCATAGCTGTGTATTTTGTGAAGGTCTAAGCACTTATAGCTGTAAAAATGTATCATGAAATATGGCGGAATGGGATTGAACTATTCTCCCAGACCTACTTGATAAAAAAAAGTAAATAAACGGCCTTTGTATTAAGTCAAGAAGGTTCATCAAGTGTTTTGGGGCTTCAGACCAAAGCTACTTCATTAAAATGCCAGATACAGATACTTGAGACATGTAAAGGGGTAGAAACTGGTCACTTTTGAAAATGTTGTTAACAATATAATTACAAAAACCCTTGGAAGGATTTACTTGGGCTTTAATTGTGCCCCGATACTTGAGCCAGTCTGTAAGTAATACGACAAAGAGGTTGTTATGGAAATTTTAAAATATATTTTAACTTAACAAAGGGACGAGTCCAACACTAATTTCGAAAACACGTGCCTGGCAAAAGGTCTGCAACTAAATTGTAAAATTTCAGAGATATGTAGATATGTCCTTATCAGCATATTGTTATCTTTCCGGGAAACTGTTTGCCAAAAAATGGTTCAAAAATAAAAATACCTTAAATTTGGAATTTAAAACGAAATTTTTTCTTTTACCCGGATTTAACGTAACCAATTTCGTATATATATCCATGTGTACGATTTTTTTTTTTAAATTACCTGGTTTTAAAAAGTAGGCAAAATTCATTACGACTTGCAGAAAAGTCAATAGATGTCGCACATTAAATAGAAATAGAAATATTTTTCCAAGATTTAACGTAACCAATTTCGTATAAATCCAAGAGTACGAAGTTAGTTTTTAAAAAAAAAAATTACCTGGTTTTAAAAGGTAGGCAAAATTCATTACAACTTGCAGAAAAGTCAATAGTAAGATAATAGAAAAGTCAAGATGTCGCACATAAAAAAAAAATAGAAATATTTTTCCAAGACATTATTAATACCTAGAATATATTTAGTTTGGGAAGAATGTTGCAATCATATAGTATAAAGTTAAATATGTGTGAATAAAATTGCTTTTTATGCATTTCTACAGTCCATCATGGAAGATACTCTATTTTAACTTTTCGATACCAACAGTGCATAAATCAAATGATTGGTTATAATGTTATAATTCATTAAATCTTATAGGACATGTTTCTGTGAAATATCTGTAAAGTGATTCTTCATATGTTGTGTCTGTATGTTGCTTCTGTGAAATGTTTTGTAATTTTTTTCTTATATTTGTGTCTGCGTATTGGGTTGGACAGGGTTTAACTTATCAAAAGTAATAATTGGCGATCCCTTAATGAGTTTTGATATGGAAAGATAACTTCGTTGTAAGTTTTATTTAATAAAAAAATAAAAATAATAAAAAAATGTTGGTATTTCTTAATCGAAGTGTTTGACAGTTAAATATAACCGATAGCAATAGGGTCCTAATAGAGAAGAGCTACGGTAAGGCTAAGGTCTTGGGTTCAATTCCTAAATACGACCGTAACTTTTCCTGATTTTTCTGTTTCAAATTTTCGATTGAGAGTCCCTAATATAACCAACAAAAAAGTCGCTAATATTATCTACAATTTTAAATAATAAATTAATAGGCTTACCGATTAGGAGCCGAGTGAATAAATGCGTAGGGTACCAACCTAGGAATCGCAGGTTTAACCTTATGCTAGCTTAGTCACTGTTCAAACAACAATTTCCACTTTTGTGGAAAATCGTGTGGAAGATGTGGAATGGGAAATCAATTATTGACAAAATTTGTCTTTCAACCAACAATCAATTTCATTGGCTTCTCTGGAGCTAAGAGACGAAAGCTCTCATATAAATTGATGACATCAGTTTTCTATCAAATTGAAGATCTCATTAATTTTTGTTCAGTGAACATTACAAAATTCTGCCATATAAAGTTGACAAAATAAAAATGAAGTGGGTAGATTTCTACCTAGACCTTACACGAAATTTCCATTTCAACAAATCAAGGAAGATTTTATTGACAAAATCTTTTCAATTAAATATTTATCAAACGTTTATTTTCTATTTTTCCTAAGCTTCTCAGTAAAATAATGTAGATTCTTGTTTTATCAGTGACTTTTTATAATGTAATTTCAATTCTTTCGAAAAAAAAAACTTATTTGTAGAACTACAAGATTTCGAAGAATTACGTAAAAATACGGTCGATTAACGCAGTTTTTTCAATGACTGAAAAATTGGAGAGAAACCGTATTATTATCTAATTCATTCAAATAACAGAACTTATTTATTGCTGCGTACTCGTAATAATATTTAATCATTTAAAGAAGATATTAATAAATCTCAATGAAACTTCACAGAAAATTTAAAAAAAAGGTAACGGTCGCAAATGGGAATCGAACACAGACCTGAGGTATTGCAGAAACCATCATTAAAAAAAGTATTTACTTTATAATCTTCTATGAAGGTTGTCAAAGAGAAACACGGAATGATTTTTTTTAAATGCTCGTGAAACGCTAATAAGATAAGTTCACATCACTCAGAAATTAAAAATTGCTTAAAATGGAGGTAGCCTATGTAATTTATGACAAGATCTGAATAACCAGGTGAAATCCTTTATCTTTTCCAACTCCTTCCCTCTCTCACCTCACGTTAGCTACCCTTGGTGACTTAGCAGGGGTGCCCAGGATGGTGGGATGAGGTTTGTCTAAGTCTTGGCAGCGAATGTGATAGCTCGCCTACTGCGTGGTGGGTTGACGCATTGCCTTGCACTGCAGTGAAAGGGACGAATTCATACTTCCGTCACTCCTTAACAAGCTGACCTACAGATTACCCACTCCTTATACATACTTTGAACTTCTTCTCTTTCCTTAACAAGTCCCTCCATACAGCATTCCGAAGATGACGACACAGGCTGAGAGTTTTTTTTTCCTGAAGACCTTCCGTATGGTTTTACGAAAAAAATCTCCTAATTCATTCCACATTCCCCACCTTTCAAATTCCCACCTTCCACCCTCCCTCGTAACCTCTCTCGCGAACCCCTCACATCTTCTTAGTTCCCCTCCTATCTCCCGGATTTTCCTCCCTGTTGCTAAACTATATGAAATACTCACATTTTTTCCAACAACTCGCCTTCACCTATAGTAAATTTTGTATTCAAATTTCATAATGTCAGAGCTCACTATTATATACAGAAACCTTTGCGGGCGTGCGCACAACAAATAACCAAAGTTTTATCCCAATCGGATGAATACAATAGGTACCGCATCAGTACCAATTTATGGATAATTACATTTTTAGACTTTGAAACATTTTCACGATTTGCCTTATTATAATTGCTATATCATTCTATATGCGTTTCTTGGCATAATCACCAATTGTTTGATTTTATTGTATGCGGATGATCACATTATATTACATAAAAGTGAGGCAATGTTTATAATGTTGAGTAGAAGAAAAAAAACCTCTCATCTTCGCAGATTATTTTTCAATCCATCCTATTTATTCATGTGGCAAATATTGTTACTCTTATATTCGAGACGTAATTTATTTGGGATGAAATTCTACTGTTACTAAAAATATATTGAAATATTTCCATCCCTTATTTTTCAATATTTTCTTCCATCAAGTAATTAAAACTATTCATTTAACATTTTATGGTTTTTTCATACATTGATACATGTATTCAAAAATATATGTGTACATGTGTTGATATATAGGAATTAAAAAACGTATAGCGAAGCTAGCAGTCCACAATGGAGTGCTTGTACCTACCCTGATGTATGGCAGTGAGGCATGGAACTGGCAGAGGAAGAATTACAGTAGACTGAATGCTGTTGAAATGAGATCCCTGAGGCGTATGCGTGGTAAAACCATGTATGATCGTGTAAGAAATGTGGAGATACGAAAAGAATGCAAGGCTGATGTAAGCGTAATGAGTAAAATTAAGAAAGGAACCCTCAGATGGTTTAGGCATGTACAGCGTATAAACGAAGAAAAGAGCGTATGGAGAATATATGATGCATTTAAATTATAATTTAAATTGCATTTGGCACTTTACACACTTTGGTTCCTTAGAACAGGCAATCTGCCTAACTAGGAACTAATATCGACCTAAAACAACGTAATAACACTTGTATTCATTTTAAATATATTCTCTTATTATGTAATATTATTTGTTATTTTGGCTTTAAATGTATCAAATGTAAATAAATAAATAAGTATGAATGGTATAAGAAGAAGAGCACGTCCCAGGAAGACATGGCACGATCAAGTGAATCAGATACTTGGGTTATTCACACAAAAACGTTTTAAAACGGGACTGAAGTTCTTACAAACAAATTAACAATGTTTCAATGTTTATTGGCAGGAAAATGTAATAATTTGTTGGTGTACGTACAAAATTACGTATACCATCAAATTATTCTTACATGTTCCCGCCAATAAACCTTGAAACCCTGTTAATTTGTTCATAAGAACTTCAGTCCCGTTTTTAACCGTTTTTACGAATAAAATGATCGTATTTTAGAAAAACATTTTTCTCCGTATATGTAAACGTCGATAAATGTATACGTAGATTCATCATGATGTATTATCGTCGCAGACAAATCATAGATACATGCATTTTTTTACTGGATGCTGTGTGAAGGAACTTTTGAGGATTGGAAGAAGGTGAACTTTTGGAAAGTAAAGGGGTATCAGAAGTAGGAAGGAATCTGGGGAAAGTGTCTCTGGGAGTGACGAACGTATGAATCCGTCCCTCCCACTTCGGTACATAGTGATGAATCGAGAGAGTCCGTCTGGAGAGGTCAAAAGATCTATCTCAACTAGTCTCTCCGGATCCGGTTCGCACGCTATAGGTGGGAAAATTCATCCGTCGCCAAGACCCATATAATCCTAACCCGAGCACCCCTTTTCATAAATCCCCATTTGGGGAATGCTATAAGACAAAAGTTGCAGGCGAGGAGAAGGAGATAGGGAAGAGAGAGGTAGGGAAGTACCTGGTCAGATATATACACCAAACACAGCAAAAGCCATTTCAAATAACATTTCTATTCCGAATGGCGGCCTTTCACAAGGGCGAAATAAAAAAAATATCTATCATACCGTAACATGCTGCCAATACAATACTTTTATTTTATTTTAAATAATTTAAATTTTAAGTAACACAAATGAATCAAATATAAAGGATTTAAACCCTCCGCCTTCGTAGTCAATGATTATAACCATTAAACCGCAAATTTACACGTAAATATAAATTCACAAAATTATGGTTAAAGCGGAATATTTTTTATTAAAAAAATTAAATTTGGCTTTATTATTACGAAAAGTGAGTTCTACGTGGGGGGAGATGAAAACACATGCAAAAAATATGCATTTAACATTTTAATTTTGTTTAAATTAATTCACTTACGCGTTGTTCGAACACTTTACCATATTCTATTTACATTTTCATAGACAATCCATTCTTTACATTTTCTACGGTACCAATAGCTAGAACATAAAAAAAGATGCTTTACTGCAAAAACACCAATCTGGGCGTATTAGGTAAACACTAATTTACCGGAGTTTTAGAAATAAGATGACGTTAAAAAACATATTATTAATATCAGTAATTATTTTTTATAAATAATATATTCACTTTTCAGTCACAAACCATGTTACACAAACCTATCGTAGCCGCTAAGCCACTTGAAAACTGGGATGTTTTCTCAACTTTAGTTTTTATTTTGACTAAAATTTATTTGAATTAAATTAGTTTTTATTTTGACAAGTAATTATTTATAAGGTTGGTACTTCGGGCAAATGTCATATTTGATTGTGTTTGATTGTCCATTCATCTATTCATTAAAAAAGGATCGCTCCGTATTATCCGTGTATCGAACATCGACAAGAAGTATTCCGTTTTATCCGGTAAGCGGAGTAATGTGTATTTACCAATTATTTTTGTTCTTACCATTTCTGTTGAATGTCCAATGATAATCAGTGGCTTGTAAATAAACTTTATGGAGCGAACAACGAGAAAACGTACAGATGATTGTGTTTTTATAAGAGAATGGAATAAATGAAGCGCAGGAAACTAAGTTCCTACCTTTTGTTGATGATCCCAGCTGCACTTACAGGATAATGGACTTGCACTGGTACAGTCGTTATGTAAAATACAATGGTTATTATTTTTATTACACATTTGATGGTTATTTGCGAGTTTTAGAGATTTGTGAGGTTACTATTGTGATCCTTGTGATTTTCAAGGCGAGATTGGTTAAATATTGGATATCGGTCGCATTGGTTAATAAGCACTTTTTTTAAAAGTCTTTAGATTCACTTTACATTAAAAGACCACTATTTGTGCGTTGGGGGAAGTGGAAAAGAAGGACGTATGAATCCGTTCCTCCTACTGCGCGGGTATAAACTGTGCGCCATAAAGTTACTTATAATACTTTGTTTGAAAGTACATAGACCATATAATATGATTTTACTTCAATGTTATTTTTTCCTACTACACCAAACTAGAGCTAGTTCTAGAGTATGGTGTAGAAGGAAAAAGCTTCAGCAAGACCTGGTTATCTTCATTGGCGTAGAAATACTTAACAAAATGTTTTATTTTTTAATTATTTTGAACCAAAAAATACATTTGAGTGCAATTTTTTTATAGATATATGCCACCTACTAGGCTGAGCCTGTTCCGAGGTGAAAGGAATTTAATCTTTTTAAATCATTTTCTTAATATAAAGAATAAAGTTTTTTATTAATTAGTAAATAGAATTTGGAAAATTAAACATGTATTACACTATTTCTTCTGATGTTTGTATTATGTATTATTGCAACAATATTATAAATTAAATAAAAAAAAATTCTACCAACGAGATAGATTAAAAAAAGGTAAAGTTTTTGCATTAGGTTATTTTAAGTTTTACCATTAAAGGCTTATATTTTGAGCCCTAAAAGAATATTATACCAAAGCGTATGGGACAGCGTTAAAAAATAGTTTTTGTATTTTATCAATATCGAAGAATCTCGGAAAGGAACAATGTTTTTCCTTTGTTTAAAGTTTATCCTAAAGGTCACCATTTTTTGTCGTTCTTTGTTAGCTCAAACTCATATCAAATAATACTCAGAAATAAATCGGGCACTTAAGACACACGTTTTTGTCAATATAAATTATTTTAAACGAGATAAATTTATAAGAATGGTTCTATGTACCTAACTACCTAATATTAGTTTGTGTTTTATATTAATATGTATTCATTATTTACTTATCAAACATATTGTTTTTATCTGCTAGGCTGAAGGAATCATGAAAAAAAACCAAAAAAAAACACATTCATTTTCTCTGTGCTTACCAGTAAACTATAATTCCATTTGGCAACAAAGTCAGCACATGTTGTAGCTTTCCATAATAACACACCGCTTAATACATATATATATAATTGTAAAGTTTCGCCTGAGACATTGTATTTTATTAGTAATGGGACAGTATCGTGCTAGGTGCTTTTCTGTATAGAGTAAAGAGACAACTTCTTTGGAATCACAGTGACTGTTTATTAGTATTTCTTAATTTACAAGTGAAATTTCGAGAGGCCACACGTTATTTTGCGAGCTCTTGCAAAATGATGACTCCGCCTTCGGCTATCTTCGGCTATCTTCGGCACAAGTCGTAACCAACACCATGTGACACAAAGATAACATAGACGACTAAAACAATGCTAGAACTGATCATATACTGATTATGATACATTAAAATAATGTTTTTATTTTCCGATTCTAGGCAAGACTCGACTCAGTTATATAAATTTATGGACTGAATTATTAATTCACAATCTTTGTTCATCCCTTTCCGTAGACTCAAAAATTATGAAATTATTATTTTTCCTCTTTAAACCCTATTCGTTGTTATAAATTCTATGAACAGTTAAAAAAAACAATTTTCTTTTTTTTTAAAATTTAACTAATGAAAACCAAATTACCCTCTGAAATAATAAGATTTTTAAGTAGTTACTTAACCACCTACCTTTTTAATGTTAGCTTGTGATGGCTTCAACACTACGTTCGAAAGAAAAAAAAAAGCATCTTCTTTATCGGAAGAGCTCATACAAAATTTTTCCCACCTAAACGAAATTTTAAATCGACTACACTAGCGACCGCTATTGAAAAGGACAGAAAAATCACAATCTGAGAAGGGCTGGGGTAAATAAAGGTGATGACATAATGGAGAGCTCTAAGTTTTCAAATCGATACCACGTTTAAAATTTATCAATATTGAATGTAAGCCGACACTTCAGACCGACCATAAATTTAAAATCCTAGAGCGTGTCGAAGAGAGTTTGTTTAGTAACAAAAAAAACTTACATGGTTTTGAGGAATAAATGGGGTAATTAAGCCCAAATTACCACTACAGAATACAAACGAAGTATTGAGAAAACCAATTAAAATTAACGACGTATACAATCTATGAATTAGTGCTATAGATCGAGATTTTTCGAAAGGTAAACAAAACACTCAGATTAAAAGTAAATAAGATTTTACTTTTGAGTACACAAAAAATGAAGTCAAACAGGTACGTACTAGACCATAGAGCTATTTGGAACGCATTAAGAAAATGAATTCTGAATTAATAAGGTGATATTAGTTATTACCAGACAAAGTTTTACGAATATTATATCTGATCATGAAAAGGGACGAAGGATAAAAAATAGTTGTAAACATCTGCAAGGAATGTGGTGAATCAAGTAAATGACAGAAACAATTTCATGTTACCATGAGAATTAAGCCGAAATACTACTGAATTCAATTTTACCTGCCGCAAATTTTAAACAAAAATAAATGGGAGAGTGCGAGAGTGATAATTATTTCAGATGTAAAGTCACAATTAGCCGAGGAAATTTACCGATTATTAAGGAAAGACCGATTGCAGAATTCTAGTAAAAGTTTAAAGCAAAATTGCATCAAAAGGGTGAGTTACACTTATCGGCGGCCAGACAAAGAAATAATTAAAACGTACATATTTAATTTTGGAGATAGAGAATCAGGAAAAAAATATCCAAATGAAAGTTGAAATTGTCCGAATTTGCAATTATAAAGCGCTCTACGGAAGACGAGGTGTGCGTCCTGAGTCCACACCTGGCACCTTTTTTGGACAAGATATTCGAAGGGCTAGGTACCGGCGAGGGGGCAGTAAGAGTCGGGGTCGAGGGATCGATAGACGGCCTATGGAGAGTGACAACCGTTGATAGTGAAGTTTCTGAATATTTTTGTGTATAAATAATTGGTATCGTTCGTATTTAATTAATCAATATTATAAAAACGAGTGCTTTTGTGACTTCGCGAGGAACAATAGTTCGTGTACATAAATTAATTATTCGGCTTGTTAAAATACTCTATTGAAAATTAGCTGCAGTGAATGACAGTGCGCCGCGGGTGAATTAATTAAATAATAAAATTAATTTGAATTATCAAAACCAAAATAATAACCAAAGTGAATGAAATACTTAGCTTCTGTGAGTTAATAATAACGTAACTTTGTGTTTTAAAAATAGAAGGGAGTGCATCGCGTGAATTTTGATTTGAAATATAAAATTAGTCTAGTCAATAATAACGTACAAATATCATTTTCAAACTTGTACACACAAAATAATAATATCAAAACAACATCAAAATAAATAACCTACATACAAATGTCACCTTCGATCTTCCGCGAGCATAATAATAATATAAAATAAACTATTGCTTGTTTTGAATACCCCAATTTGAAATTGTTCAACGATAATAAACAATACCTACGCGCTTGTAGTTGCTTCAATATATCATATAATCAAGATAATACAAATATTCAAAATAATATCAACAAATACCTACGTATAAATGTCATCTTCGATAATATTGTTAACAAATAATAATTAATAACCTACGTATTTTCTTAAACTCAAATAAAAGTGTGACATAGAGTCATGGGTGTTACTACTTCTGGGGACTAAATTACCGAATCATAGTGACAGGAAGGTTTTTTACTTTTAATATTTTCCCCACATGTACGTAATCAGGCTTCGTTCAGGTGAGTGAAAGAAACATTTTAATTAAATTACAGGTCGTACATGGTCCCGATACCTGAGAGGATCTGCCAATCTACAAAACCAATGATAAAAGAAGTTATGTTCCAGGATTTAAATTGTGTTCTAAATATTATTCTCAATGTGTAATTACGAGATTTGTCCCAAATTAAATCTATTATCAATGTTGGTTCAACGAACTTATATTTTTTTTGCGCATAAAAAAGGGTCTCGGCCATAAATCGTAGCCGTACAGTCATCCAGATTAGTAGGTTTTTTCTGAGGTATGCCGAACCAAAGTGGAGTGACGGGAACATCCATACCATACTGGATATTAGTTCAAAAATGAAATTTGGAGAATTGAATTTAAACATTATAATTGTTTACTAACAACAATATTATCATGTCAAATTTCTTTCAGGCTTCCTTACAAAAAATGAAATCAACATTATTTCGGTAATGTTTTCTCAATCAAACCCTTCCAAAATCCCGCTTGACCTGCGAAATATAGACTTCACGATTGGGGAATGCAATTGCGTCACTGAAATTATATCCCCACAAGATATGAGACAAAGAGGGCTTTTTTTCTTACGCTATCATGCGATAGGGGATGTCAACGTAAACTGAGCAATCACGCGGGGTACTGGAAGTTAATCCCTTTCGCGGGGTCATGCAGAGTGAAAAGGCATGAAAGACAGAATAAAAAGAAAATGCCACTTGGAATGGTAGGGTATGATTCGCTGACGGAGGCGTTTCGACCGAAGGTATCCCAAGTTTTGCGAAGTTATGTGGAGGGGACGTCGGCGTGGTATTCCGTGAGAATAAGTCTGTAGCACTATTGCATACTACCAGTAGTGTCGACCTGAAAGCAAACATAGTTTTTACGAGGTAGAAGTTATGTCAGCTCTTGGAGGCGAGGAACGCAAGCCAATGATTATCCTACGAAGGAGACGAAAGGATCATCTCAAACGGCTCCGTACGCACTCAACGCGAGTAGAGTCATGATAAGGGAAGAAATGGACATACCCCTTCTAGAATCAGTCGAGTTAAAATCAAATCTGGAGGATAGGAAGTCGGGATAATACTGGAAGTGACATGAGGACTCTGCGCGCTTTCATCTGGCGTGAAGGGACCCTTTCGTAGCAATGAAGTTCATGCAAGAGAACAAAATCAGGACTTAAGGACCATCCTAGCAAACGTAATGATTGGGTCTTTGTCCGGAATGTTGGTCACCAGTATCTATTTGGTTAGAGGAGGAGCCGACTTATTCAGGAAACAACATTCCCCAGATCCTCCTATCACCCCTCCTCACCTTCCTCTTCCCCAGTACATGTAGTGTATACTAATAACAATAATAACTTGACCATTTAGGTGCAGTACGACGACATTGAGAGCTTCGCAAGGATCCCGACATGTATGTCATAATACACACTGTCCACGTAATGTAAAAATAACCCAATGTAAACCTATAGACAGGAAGAAATCGGGTAAGAAAACTACGACTTTGAATTTTATAAACCGGCTGACAATTCACTGTAGGATTAGCATCAATGACACACTCCGTTCAAGTTGAGAAAAGGCGGGTAATACGAGTATAGGTTTGAAAATAAAATAAAACAATCTAAAAAACGGGGTTAGTTTATCAAACGAGATTCTTTCACACTTTACTCCGAAAGAACCTGAGGTTACCACACACTACATTATTTCCTCTACATGTGTATGTGTATTAATTTACACATTCAAATGTAATTACCGAATCAAAAAATCACACAACGTGGTAAATAGGAATAATGTGCAATAAAATCTTAAATCTTATTTACTGTGAGAAAATCGCAGGGGTTTAAGGAAAAGTTAGGTGTAGCTAGATATAAGGGTATATTGATCGAAGGCCAAAAGATAAGGGTAGCGTAGCCAGTAGATCCCGACAGCTAGTGTTAAAGGGAAAGAATAGAAAAACCAAGGGTAGACGACTACGGATCATTTCAACGGGTGCCGGGTAGCCCCACAGGTACATTACAGGAGGTCCCGAGACCCAGTAGAAGTTAGTAAGGCCAGGGGTAGGTTCACCACAAGCTCCACACAAAAGGTGCTAAATCAATAAATTCTACTCTCCATTGTCCTTAATTATACAAAAAAGAAAACAGCCAAAGAAGGAAAAATTAGTTAAGGTTAATATTATTAATTCTGAGATTGAAATAAATATGAGGTCGACAAAAATGACGTTAAAAAACTCAGGGCACAATGGTCGAGGTTTGATGCTTTGTCCCGGTAAGACAAAGGTATTGAGTTCGATTTCTATTTGTAACCGTAAGATTTTTTTTATTTTCTTTGTCTTATTCCGTTTAGATTTATTAATGATTAAAAAAGAAAGAGAAATACGAAGAGAAATTGATGAATGTTGATGAGTATTTAGCATTTATCTGAAGTGAAAAATCCGTTACATTTTAGACTTGAAAGTAGATTTTTTATGATGTGTTGATACGCTACTAAATTTAAATTGACCTATCGTGTGCTTCAAAAAATGTTTAGTCAATTCTTCCTATACCAATTTTTTCCCTCGAAGGCTGGAATCCGTAGCTCCAATCAGGAATTTTCTGGGATCCCTGCTCTGGCCTTAATAGAATTCAATATCGCCAGCGAAAATCACTTTTATGCTTCATTACATTCTAAGTGGCAAAATTGGTGTTGTAAAAAATAAATATAAACGTCACGTTTAAAATAAGTTTATGTTCTCCAATCAAAAACTTGTAGTATGGTGGAATAAATTAAACAGCAATTCCGAGATAGAGTTAAGTAGCAAAAATAATATCTATTTTCCGGTGCTGTTATTTGTGTCATCGTCTTTTTTTATTTAAATATTTCTGTAAATATACTGTGTACTGGTCCAGGCATATTGACATTATTGACAATGGTCCTAAAAGCCGTTCATAATTTTTTTCTTTCTCACACCACGTCTTGTATGAAAACGAAAAAGGCAGATACTACAAAGAATGTCGAATGTTTCTATTTATGTAGACATTTCAAATTGAAGAACTATTTTAGTATTGCCACTTTCAAAAACGTTAAAAAAAGTTTTTTTTTCATGAAACGCACCATGGTAATAAAATTTGCACAGATGAAGTAGACATTTAGCATTTATTGCATGCTTATTCATTAAAAATCTTACTGTAAAAATAATATGATGTTATCGTTAAATGTAAAAGTTCTTGTCCTGAAAGATGAATTCTTGGATTTTTAACATTTTTAAATAAAACGCCATGCAATTAAATGGTAAGGTGACCACCGAATTTTAATTTTGGAAGTTTAGGATAATTGAAAAAAAATTTATATAGGTTCTGACCTCTTATTTTCTTTTTTGAATATGTCATTTAAACATTTTTTTCTTGATTATTTCAAAATATGAGTAATTCAATTTTTGTCGACTATTATTTCTTCACAGTTACATTTTCAATTAAATATAAAGATATTAACTTTTATTTCGATTGAAAAAAATAAATAAAAAATATAAAATAAAAATCCATCTGAATCATCGATGTTAGCACTTATTGATACTACTTTAATAATATAAATCTTATATATAAAAATTAATGTTTGTTTGATTGTTCGTATGTTATATGCTGCGATACCGTTAATCCGGTTGCGATGAAACCTTGGGAATTTGATCAGAGCATGCCCGTGATGGTTATAGGACCGTGAGCTCTGGCGTTATGAAATTATTTCCTATACTATTATTTCTTATATGCTAAGAAAATTTTTGAGTGGTTGTAAACTTCTCAAGAATGTTTCTATATAGCGAAGTGTCTATATAGGTGAGATCTGGCGTTATGAAAGTTGCAAAAAAATCAATAGGTCACAAGCGAGTCGATTTAATTAAGGAAGGAGGATTAGCAGGAAGAGGTACGAGGGAGGGGGGGCAAGCGTGGGGAAGGTGAAAATGGAACGCAGGAGGGGAGTAGGAGGCAGAAGGAGAACTTGTACGAATGGGAAAGAACACGCAGGAAGAGACAATTTCTTTATTAAAGAAGCTTTCAACGCATACCGGGTATCAGCTAGTATATTATATTGCAAAAATCCCCTGATAGAATAACAGAAGATTGATCATTGTTACCAATCAGTATTATAGGAAGCAAGCAAACGTACGCAAATGTTCCTTAAAAATGAGCCATGATGACATGCATACGATATTTGCCTGGCCTTACTTTAAACATGGTCAATATTTCTGTATTCCTTCACATTAAGTTTACGTACTGTAAAAAATGGAATACTGCTTTAGACTGTTAAAGTGGAACCGCTTTAATGAAGACAATAGCAAAACGGCCCCGGTAACAGAACGAAATTTAGAACCGAAGCTTAGCGTGAATTGACTTTAGTACTGTGCTTTATTATCCATGACTAGATATGAACGGCTGGGCATTATTACTCCCTCATCAATTATTTCTGCTTCTCCTCCCTTCGTAAATTCAGTCCCAAAGTACCACTTCAAGGTGCAAAAATGGTTCGTGTTGAAATTGCCACCAAAATCTACTGGATTTACGTGTCAATGTCTCAATAATTATAAACTAATATTTGGCTTAATTATTAGCTGTACTACAAATTTGAAGTGTTTTTAATAAATTGTTATAATCAAAAATACTATTTTTGGTTGCTCATGATGTGCGATATTGCTGCGTGAATGAATTCAAAAGTGTCTATTTTAAAAATGTCAGAATTGGAACTAATTGTGTGAAAAAAAATTCAGGCCAGTTTTAAAGTAGGTACCCAGCATGTGATATTTTAAAAGAAAATTGATTTTTTTTCCTTTTTTAAAAACGGAATTATAATATTCCTTGATTTTTACTAGTACTAATGAAGGTAAAATTGGCAAATTACCAACGCATTGATAACCGAAATTCAGTTTAAACCAAAGCTGTAAAATAATTAGTATTTTAATAAATTATTTTTATAAATCTATGACTAAATTATAAGTTTACATAAAAGCATCTAGGTATAATTATTTTCCGAATAAAGTCATAAAATATTGGCTCTTAATTAAAGCAAGCCCCCAAATCAGGATAAGGTACATAATTTCGGTCTATTTTTTTAACGAATATTTTTGGCTGGAAACAATAATAGATGAATTCCCATCATAAGGGTCGGTACAGTATTGAAATATTATTCGCATTCAAAATGGCACTTGTTAAATCATACGAAATGGAAATGGCTTTCTTTGAGCTAAGACTCAACGCTTTGTTCGTTTTATCAAGAATAATTTTCTGAAGGAAGTCAGTTCTCCCTTATATTATCGTAAAAAAATCCATTCTATAGGCAAATTCAAAGCATAACAATCTGTACGGGTATCCAAATTCCTGGTATTTCCATAGAACAAGCCTTTAGTTCCATGGAATTCCACATGAATTCTTCTGCGATAAGAAATGAAATATTTTCTAAAAGTATATCAAAAATGTTGGCAGATGGAATCTTTGTTATATATTTTTAAACATCAGCTGCATAATAAGAGCTCTTTAAAGCTCTCTCATGGCGTATTATATCTTATCATGTGGGAGGAATCTTTTTAGGGAAAGAAATGAGTTAACCATGACATTGAGAGCCTCACTGAGCGGTTATAATCCTTGGTTATTAATTGGAAGGTTGCGGGTTCAACACACGAATGCTCAAGTATATTTTTATTTCACAATTTATTTTATTTAAACAATATAATAAAGAATATAAGAGTGAGCTAATATTTACTTCGACTTCGTTTTATTTGTGACTGTAAAGTTAAATATTGTGGAAAATCTCAGCGATATAGAAAAAACTAGTAAAGAAACAATTAAATCATAACATACAGTGTGGATAAACCCTAATAACAACTAGAAACTGAGAAAAACCGCGAAATTACCGCGAAAATACCGCAAAAATACTGCGATTGAGTATTACATCTCTAGAGCATTTAACGCCCACAAACCGAAGAATCTGAGTCTAAGGGATAAAAAGACAATTAACCGAAAGGGAACCGTGAGTAACAACTTATCATAGTGGATTTTTAAATAAAATCAGTGAAATTATAACCTCACTTCTTTGAATGATATGCAAGATTTACTCTGAGTAATTAACGCCATCTGTTGAAAAACTCAGAACAGTCAACTCAGTCAACAAGTTCCGAACCATTTGAGATCGAGAATCGGCTATTAGTCGCCATATAGGAAGTTTTTCTGTGAAAATCTACGAGAGGGCACCTGTAGTACCAAAACAACAGACTATCTCAAAAATTACCATGGAAGAAATCATGAACGCTCTTCGTAAGATCCATAGCGAACTCGATGCACAGAAAAGTACAATCCTAGTATGCGGAGAAAAAGTAACAGAAACAGTTACACAAAATATAAACAACATACCGGAAGAAAATTTTAAAATTTGGGATGAAAAATACGAAAACCTGAAAGAAAAGTTGGAAAACCAAGAAAAACGACTTTATTTCATGGAAAAACAGGCACGAAAAAATAATATCGTCTTTTTTGGCATTGAAGAAACCGAAACCTCGTACCAAATATTGGAAAACATTATTATCAACTTTGTAAATGAATATTTCTCTCTATACCTAGATCACTGAGATATCTAAGAAGTTAAGAGAATAGGCAAAAAAGGAGAAGAACCTCGACCAATAATTGCTACATTTACCACACTTGGCACCAAAATAAAAATATTTAAACAGAGAAGAGAGGCACTAAGAGAAACCACACATTACATAACAGAAGACTATCCGAAACAAATACTGCAAAAAAGAAAAGAGCTTCAAGTGCAGGCAAAACTCGAGAGAGAGAATGGGAATATAGCAAAAATTAAGTATGACAAACTTTTAATACAAGCCAAAGACAAAACCACGGACAGTAATAAGAGAAGGCTTATATTATTTCCTAAGACACCTACAGACGACGGAACAAAAGAACAGGCCAACAAGAAAAATAAACAGAAAAGAAGAACTTCTAGCATGTCTGAAGGAATTGTGAAACCAAGCATGCTTAACTTTTTAGTAAATAAAAATCAAAACAACATACCCAGAGCTCAGTGTAACAAAACCGACAACTTGTAGCAACTACCGCCCCCCTCCTCCGACGCAGGCAACCAAAACAAAAAAAAACAACAATAAAAACCAAACCACATCTTCCAACCCGGCTGGTCACCGTGGAAGATCAAGACAAAACCCTCTGAAGAAGATATTCCAAACTTCCTCAAAAAATCAAAAAGCGACACAAACACAAAAAATCCTTAACCCTATGAACAAAACAAAAGATGAGCTCTCATAGTAACCAATAACGTCAGAACTTTATCGACTCACAAACGTTTAATAGAACTAAGTGAAACAATCAAAGGAGTAAATAAATTACGACATAATTGGCATGGCTTAATACTAAGAGTATGGATATCAGAGAGACGGCATGTGAAGTGTGCCCGCGCGCTTCAAGTGTGCATTTTCGATAATTCTACCCACACGGCTGACATTGGCTGTCACCATGTAAAATAGCTGCTGTCGTAAAAATGTCGGAACGTATTAAACGGCCAAAAACCAGCACCCAATGTAAGCCGTTTGGATAAAATTCTCGAAAAGGCACACTTGGAACGCGCTGGCACACTTCACATGCCGTCTCTCTAATATCCACACTCTTAGGCTTAATAGAAGGGCAGGGCACGTAGCGAGGCTAGAGGATGACAGGTGGACTAGCAGGGCAACAAAGTGCAGGCCCCTGCTGGCCGCAGATAGCTCAAGAAAGAGATACATGGAATTCTTCAAAGGAGGCCTTCACCTTCGCTTGAGAGGGGTTCTTGCTTATGAAAAATTTAAGATACATATAAAACATTTTCAACAAGATTGTAAATAACATTAATTATACTTTTATTACTTTTTTATAACTCGGCAACATACCTATGCAAGAAATAAAAGGCTTTTTATTATATTTATTTTATTTTATTTAAAAAAAGAATATTTGAGAAACGATTGATGGTGTTTCTCACCATCCTCCCAATAGCTTATCTACACTTATAACGAATATTATTAAAATAAAAATAAAACACTCGCAATGGTTAGAAAACTTATTAGCCAACTTATCCAATATATAGCCACTATTCATAGGTTCGAGTACCGAATTATAAACTCCAACTTAATAAATAAATAAACCGTAAATCGAAAATCGAAAATATTCGTTATTAGTGTAGATAAGCTATTGGGAGGATGGTGAGAAACCCCCTGAGAGTGGTAAATTCTTTCAATATCACCCTGGTGAGAATACAAAATTCAGAATTGCAAAGCTGCTTAAAATGGCTTTAGCTGAGTTTGGTCAACAGATCTGAATAACGAGATTCTTCCCCACCATTCTCTCGCTTATATTCTGCTCCTCCCTACTACATTCCGCAACTTTTAATAATACCATAGTCTCACATAGTGAGGTACTCACACAAAATAAATAATACTAAAAAGGGCTGAGGAAAATTGACAAATGTACTAATTGAAAACTGACAAGACTACAGTTATTGCGTTAGGAACTGAAAATCTTTCAAACATGCTACATGTTTTCTGTGAAATAATTGTTGTCATATACGATTGAAAAAATATTTCACAACATCTCACATTCTATCACAAGTTGGAACTATTTATTATTTGACTGTACAATATTTTTTATCTTTTTTAATCCTTTACATGTCACATTTCGGCATATTACACTTTAGATCTCGCACTTTACACCTCACTCCTTATATAATCATAGGGGGTGTATACTGTATATACCCTGTAATGGTTCTAACACCTTTTGACCCTTCTTACTTAAATCAACCCTACTTAAGGGTGATCATTTTTTTTTTTTCGTATAACTTTAAGTTTTGAAAACCTTAAGTTACTGCTGGAGCTGCCAGTACGTAGGCAAGTGCGTACTGATAAATTGTTGTTTAATTACTTTTGAATTAACTAGACACGTTGTGATTATTTTTGATTCGCCTTTATAGCGCTAATTCAGGTAGATTAAACGGATTTGTGGTAACTTTTGGTTCTTAGCTGTGGTGTGTTGCAATTTGTCAGATTTTCAACAATGACGATATTCTATCTAACTGGCTAATCATTTAACTTCCCAGTATATCTTACTATTTACTGATCTAATACTCTTCCCCATGCTATTGACGAATAGTCTAATTACGATATACCTAACTCTCTGTGCCGTTCTACCTAAACTCGGAGTTATAAACCCTTTTGTTAGAGTATATCAAAACATCATTCATACAATAATTCAATTAGTTATTCTAAGTTCCTATTGGTTGTTAGTTGTATGCAATCTACTTACAGGTAGGTATAATGGGTAGGAATAGGGACAAACATGTGCTTGCTACGATTGGTCTCCTCCAATTCCCAATTAGCTCGATGAAGGAAAACCTGTCGAGCTAACCCCAATCCCAACGCCTCCAGGAAGATTTATTTGTTGCCTCGCAACTGATGAAAATTGACATGTTCGTCCCTGTCGGGAGGGGAATGTGTGTGATTTTTGTAGTTGATGATATATGTTGTAATCTCCATAGTACAATGCGGCAATGGGAGAATATCTCTACCAAATCTTCGCAAGGTAAGATGGTATGATGATTAAGATGATAGGTTGAAGATTCATGATGAAGGTCATTCCATGTCGCTAGACATAAAAATGACGCTCCGTTCCGCCGAGTGTGATTGAAGTATGTCTAAGAGCTCTCAGAAGGTGCTCAGATGACTTCCGGTTCAGGTCGTGCCCTTCGGCCCGAGCCTGATGATGATGATGATATGTTGATGATGGCCAGCATGCTGAAGGTTAAGGGTCCGCCCAGCTAACCGCAGCCATGAACATTATACCGAAGTGAATACTTGCGGATAAGTCAGGGGTCGGGAATCCCCGCGTGCATCCCACTGGTTTCGAAGAAATAAAAATTAGTAGGCTCAGGAGCCGAATTCTTCGCCGCCTCCTCAGCATCCTTTACAGCAAACTGTCAGCTCCCAGACTTTCGTCAATCACACCTGCCAAATCCGTTAAGTAAAAGGGTACGTACTGTAGAGTGCGTGTTTAGTATATCCAAATGTGTACGCCACTAATTTATGTCGTTAGTTAATTTGAGGGAAGGCTAGGCCCTATTCCCCGGCTATAGTGTTTCTCAGGAACAACGAAAACCCGTCGGAAATCATCGAAACAATACAAGCCATTGTTCCCTTCGTCCAAACGAATACAAGGGTCATCTCTCACGTGTCAACATAAGATAATGGAGCCCATCACGATCTTGTCCCCTTCGTCTGGAGACTAGCGGAAATAGAAAAGCTGTCAATGACCTCAGACTCCTATTACAGATGTTCTGCTTGTCTGTTCCCTCACCGCTAATACTGTCGAAACGGAAGCCGTACCAGTGACATAGTGGGATCAAGTCCTTTGTTCTCCGGACAATGTCTAGTGCCTGGGTTAGGTGAGACTCGTGGTCAATCACCGACACAGCTGATACAGGGCCCTTTCTAGGTTCAGGGTTCAAGTCCATCCGCGCAAGGTCACCGATATTCAGAATCGAGTCAATGATCCGTTTCCTTCGTTTCCGCCGATCAAGAGATAGGGAAGCTCGCGTGAGTTTCGTCCATTTCGCCTAATGAGCGACTTACGTGGAGACAACCCATATCGCCGGATAGGGAAGCCCAGCGAAGTTATTCTCTCGACAATCACCTGACACTGCTGGTTTTTTTTGAAGTAAAGTTTGTTTAGACGGTATTCAAATAAGTCGAATATCAATGCAAAACCGACGCTCGCTGCGTAAAACATAATAACTTAAGAAAATATAAGTAGCTCTTTTTAATAATACTGTGGGGAAAATATTTATTACCGTATAACCCCTCGTGTGCCCCCTTTGTCTAACGTACCGATATTGAATGAAATGTTATGAATCTAACGTCAACGGTAGAGATGTAAAACGAGAAGATAATGTCCCTAACTTAGATTGCGCTGGCAAGAAGGGAAATTTGTTCTTTCAAAATTGTTCCACTGTGATTATACTTGAACACTATACCGCGTAGTAAAGGTCTTTTATATTTATGTGCGGGAATATATATATATAAATATTTGGGATAATTATCATTCACATGCAACTGTAATTATGTTTAAATTAATACATTGAAGAAGCAGATAACAATAATAGTCTAATTTTTTCTTAAATATGAAAAGGAACAAGACACAGAAAATAATAAAAGATAGCGGTCGCAACCGGGACTCGAACCCAGAACCTTACGTCTCACTGAAATAATATACAATCAATTGTTCAATTTGAATGTGAAAATTTAAATCTTTGCAAAGTTACAATTATTTTATAAATATAATTTGGGATAACTAAATATTGCTTATCGCCTCCTCAATAGGTCAACTTACGAAGAAAATAGTTTGCTTCAAGATGCACAAAATCCATTTCAATTTTCAAATTCCAAGGCCCAAATTGCAAGGTGTTGATTAATAATTGAATGATTTTCTTATTAGAGAGCATCCACTTACCCAACCATCTCAGTGTTATCCGGTCACATTTTCACATTCACAACCAGTATATATTTCATGCAGTTTGGTGCATGCTTCTAAATAACTATCTGTGTTAGTAATTAAAATGCACTTCGCTATTTTTAACTTATTACTAAGCGACCTTCCCGTCTCCCATCGAAAACCGACTATCCGTGTTCGTAATTAAAATGCACTTCGCTAATTAACTTATTTGCGCGACCTTCCCGTCCTCCCCCCTGAAATCGACTGCCCGTGTTCGTAATTAAAATTGCACTTCGCTATTTAAATTATTTGCGCGACCTTCCCGTCTTCCCCCCTGAAATCGACTATCCGTGTTCGTAATTAAAAATGCACTTCGCTATTTAAAATTATTTCTAAGCGACCTTCTCGTCCTCTCCCCTGAAATCGACTATCCGTGTTCGTAATTAAAATTTCACTTCCCTAATTAACTTATTTGCGCGACCTTCCCGTCTTCCCTCGAAAATCGACCGTTTTCTATCACTCCCCGAACCGACTGTCCGTCTTCGTAATTAAAAATCCCCTTCGCTATTTAAATTATTTGCGCGACCTTCCCGTCTTCCCTCGAAAATCGACCGTTTTCTATCACTCCCCGAACCGACTGTCCGTCTTCGTAATTAAAAATGCCCTTCGCTATTTAAAATTATTTCTAAGCGACCTTCTCGTCCTCTCCCCTGAAATCGACCATCCGTCTTCATATTTGAAAACGACCCTCTCTGTTAAGCATTCAAGGCCGGGCCCGTATCAGGGATGCTTCGCCCGCACAAATTAGCGCACCTTCTTATTAAAGTGCCTTTATTGGAAATAGACCTACAATGCAAGTATGTTCCCTGCACCCATTTATGTACAATAAGAGTCCAAACATAATATATAAATAAAATCTCGCGCCACGATGTTTGTTCATGATAGCCTCCGAAACCCTCAACCGATTCTGATGAAATTTAGCACACTATCCGTAATTTTTCCCAACCTAAGGTAGGATAGTTTTTATCTCGAATATTGACCTCAATATTTATTATAGTGAATTAATTGTTCATTATTGTTTGATGGCGGAGTGAATCAACCACTCAGTAGATAGCACTACGTTTAATAGTAAATAACAAGTTACTTACTTTTATCATTTTTATTTACGATACGTCCCTAAATACGCCTATAACTTTCGTTTCAATAACTGCTAACCTGTGTCTACCAGTCCGAGTCTGTACCAACCATGTCTTCTGTACTCAGAACTACGTCATAAAAAACCCAAAAGCTTATGAATTATTTCTTGCCACACATGTAGTCTCGCCTTTAAATGTTCGTTCATTGGATGTTAAAATAACATCCTGTTGTTTTTTTCTAACTGCGTCAAAATCGAGGTCCAGGAATGTCACTTAGTGCAACCGCCTTAGTGACAATTTTGACCATTAATAAATCGATTCTGTCAACCTTTGTGCCTCATATGTTAGTCTTAAAACTAAATTTAAGACCCATTAATTATTTCATGAGTAGGTTTCGCCCGTATTTTTTTTGTTTGCTGTCGTCATAAATTTTGCTTCAACTGACTTTTCTGGAATGTTAATTGTCCCAACGTCTGAGAAGAACTCTACCCCAGTTCCATATGTGCTTTCCTTTTTTAGGTATACTGAAAATACTAATTCTTTGGCTGAAAGGCGAGATCATCACAGACTCCCTTCTGAAAGAAATAATAGTGGTATGTAGATTATAATAATCCACTGCCATCTATTTTTGTTTCAACCTTCGTAGCAGCAGATAACTCGTTTGATTTCGCCTTGGTTTGAATTAATTTGAAATTTATTTTTCTCCCTTTTTCTAATCCGCCCCTTGTCCTACAACCGTTCCTTACAATAGCCTACTTATGCACTTCCGAGATCCTCAACGCGTATTCGTAAACACTGCACTGTTCCACCATTTTTTTAAATTTTTTTTTTTTTTTTTATAAGGGTAATTTCACTTTTATTTAAAATAATAACCTTTCCTTGACAGCGCCCAATCTTTGTAAAATATCGCTTTTAATAGGTTACCGCGTTTTTTTTTCTCATTTAGTACTTTTAATTGAAGGTAAACAAAATAACAAAATAAGTTATTTATGGTTTATTGGATACGCCCCAGCCCGCGTTATCCGATGACTCCCTTCCTGTGTGACCAGAGTCCCTCGTACAATATTTTATCAAAGATGTGCACCATCTCGCGAAAATTTTAATTGTACATCGGTCGCTGTACTCGTGTGCCCCCCCGGGGTTTATTTAATTTATGTGAGTTATGCATATTTTTTTTTTTCATAATAATTTTATTCCACGCGTAACGCTAACGACCGATGTACAAGTTGGCAACTTAACATTATTAAAATTAACTACCTAACCTATTGGAACTGGCTTATTTATTTTCTCGTGACCCACTACGATGAGGCTCGCCAAAGTATAGAATACACAAATCACATACAGGCTAACGTTGGGGTATACTCAACACGTGTAAAATATTTAACTTCAGTTTTACTACCGACAAGGACTACCCCAACTAAAATCCCCATCCCATAAAATGGTCATTCCCCCGCTTATGTATCGCCTTTGTTTGTATAATACCTCGCAAGGTGGATAACACTATAGTTACCCCTAATCTTCCTAGTCTTTGGATCCACCAGCGTGTAGGTGTTGCTAAATGGTACTGCCCCGATAACGAATGGCCCCTCAAATAATAATGAAAATTTCTTTGTCTGTTTCTTTAGTAAATCCGACTGTGCAAATCGCCTCAATTTTACTAATGTGCCAATCTCATATACGGCTAACCTTTTCTTCATATTAAAGTAATGTTGTCTTCTCGCCGCACTAATCTTCAAATTTTCACGTGCCTTTGTCCTAACATCTTCAATATTTACGCTAGGTATTGTATCCTTACCCAAATATTTGTCTAGATTATATTTAGGCCCCTCCCCAAACACCACTTCATTTGGAGAGAAACCCGTGCTACAATGAACGCTGTTATTGTATGTTTCCATTATATTAGGTACCAACGTCGACCACCTAGTGTGTTTGTCATGACAATAGACCCTAAAGAGCCGCCCCAGTTCTTTGTTTACCCGCTCAGTTATATTGGGCCCCGGATTGTGCACGGAAGAATGCAATATTTGAATACCCCACCTCCCTAGGTTTAGCTTCCATTTTTTTGTCTTAACATTATTCTTAGAGCTACGCTGCCTCCCGCCCCTGGCGCCCCGCTTCCTCCTTGTAGAGTCGATGTCCTCAGGGCAGCGGGTTCGACTCGATGGCGTTTCCCGCGTGCTCAACCTCATCCGACACCTGGTCCACGTTGATAGGCTCGTTCATCCTCCCGTTGGTGTTGGATCTAATAGGCCTGCGGCACGAACGCTCCCTCACGAATGCGTTAACCTGGCCCCTCAGATGGCGCCGCTTTGACAGATGACCTTCCTCTCTCCTGCCTCTCTCCGTCTCGCGCTGGTCTCCCCTCCTCTCTCCCTTCTGCTGGACGTGGTGCTGGGTTGGCGGACTAACCATGTTATCCATTCTCCTGAGAAATTCTGCTGCCTCCAGTTCATTTCCCTGGTCTCGCGAGAACCATAGCGCCTGCGTCTCCTTCGGGTAGTGCCTCATGATCTCGTTTATTGGTCCGGCCGGTGAGCTGGTTATGTTCAAAGCCTTTGCCAGCTCCCAATACTCGGCAAAATGCGTGAGCATTGATTTCTCCCCGTTCGGGTTCCAAGCCGCATCAGACAGCTTCCTCCTTAATTTATTTTGGCATACCTCTCCCCAATAGTTTGCCAAGAAGTCTCCTTCAAAATCCTCTATTGTCTTCCATCTGCTACTGTAAATCTTCATCCAGCTCTTTGATTCACCCTTCAAGCTTTCCTTTGCCACCATTACCCTGTCCATTCTCTTCGTCTTCCTCGTGTATTCCCGGAGGTCCTCTAAAAATGAGATCGGGTTCTGAACTCCCCCCTTGAATATGGGTTTCTCTTGTGCCGGGAGTAATTCTACAATCTGACGCATATTTCCCGATCCTAGGAGTGCTTCTGCCTCACCCCCTTCCGGACGTGTCGCCCGTACCTCCAACTGCCTTTCGATGGATTGGACCTTTTCTACCAATGGTCCCAACGCCTCCGTGATGATTCTAGTCACTTGACCTAGGTTCACCTGAACCTCTGGCTCCCGAGCCATTTCTACTGCAGCGGCAACCTCCTGACGAGCAAGAGTACGGCCCCGACCTCTAGATTTCCGCATATCTCCTTCCATCATGAGCTGTCACTGGTATTTAATAGTTCAAACTGATTTTTAAAACCTTAACCTCTTCTAAACACACTTGTATCTATTTTTTTTTTCTTAAACAGTTTAAATACACCTTAAAATGACGCCACTAGGTGATTTTGCTAAGTTGGAAGAAATAAATACACTTTAAAATTGACGCCACAAAGTGATTTTGCGAAGTTTGAAGAAATAATTACACTTTAAAATTGACGCCACAAAGTGATTTTGCGAAGTTTGAAGAAATAATTACACTTTACCTAACACTATTGTTATAGTTAATTTGTTTTTCAATTTGACACACGTATTTATTCAATGAACCTAAACAACATAAGCTATTCTGTTTTATTTCAACAAACCTTTTATTATTATTATTTTCTGAATCACTTGTTAAATAAATCGTTACTGTTAGCTCTATATTTACTCGTTTCCATTGTTTACAAAAGAACAGTCAGCCGCCCTGTTTATTGTATCTATTGTTAAAACCCTGTGGCTTAAGAATGCACTTGAAGTCGAACGTCTACCTAACTTACTCTCGCTTGAACACTTGAAGATCCCAAAATAAACAAACAATCGTCTTCAGTTTTGGTATTTCTTTTTAAGAGGAAACCGACCCTTATTATCTCACTTCTAACCGTAATCTGTCACTGTCTTCTATGGGCCAATTCGACGATCCGGTCTCCTCTTAATGGTTTAAGCCTCTTGAGATAACAGACCGGCCTTGCACTGCGTTCGTTATCTGTGTATACAAAAGGAGATTTATGACTGACTCGAGTCAAGTCCTCGGCTAGCTTGCAAGTACCCTTATTTAAAAATAAAAGGAATCTCTTGAAAATATTTCTTAGAGACTTATCTAACACGTGTCTAGCTATTTTAAAATAGGTAGTTGTTGTCTCGAAGAATGACCCTTATTTTTGACCGACGGCATTAACGAGTATATATTTTTTTTTAAATATTTACGGCATGTTAACTGCTCCCTTCAAAATGAAATAGACTCTAAACCCACCCTATCTATCATTGAAGACCTACGCCCCTCCCTTCACAATATAATACTGTTATTTCCTCTTATCAGAGGTTGACTTCCCAAGACCTTCCCGAATATACGCAAATCTATTACCTATTATTTTGTAACCTTATTTATTATTATTATTTTTTATTTTTTTTATATATAACTACTAATTTTTGTCATTGTATCAACCCCAACTAAGCGCAACACTTTGTATTTACCACAGCTCCTGGTCACGGCACCACTGTAATGGTTCTAACACCTTTTGACCCTTCTTACTTAAATCAACCCTACTTAAGGGTGATCATTTTTTTTTTTTCGTATAACTTTAAGTTTTGAAAACCTTAAGTTACTGCTGGAGCTGCCAGTACGTAGGCAAGTGCGTACTGATAAATTGTTGTTTAATTACTTTTGAATTAACTAGACACGTTGTGATTATTTTTGATTCGCCTTTATAGCGCTAATTCAGGTAGATTAAACGGATTTGTGGTAACTTTTGGTTCTTAGCTGTGGTGTGTTGCAATTTGTCAGATTTTCAACAATGACGATATTCTATCTAACTGGCTAATCATTTAACTTCCCAGTATATCTTACTATTTACTGATCTAATACTCTTCCCCATGCTATTGACGAATAGTCTAATTACGATATACCTAACTCTCTGTGCCGTTCTACCTAAACTCGGAGTTATAAACCCTTTTGTTAGAGTATATCAAAACATCATTCATACAATAATTCAATTAGTTATTCTAAGTTCCTATTGGTTGTTAGTTGTATGCAATCTACTTACAGGTAGGTATAATGGGTAGGAATAGGGACAAACATGTGCTTGCTACGATTGGTCTCCTCCAATTCCCAATTAGCTCGATGAAGGAAAACCTGTCGAGCTAACCCCAATCCCAACGCCTCCAGGAAGATTTATTTGTTGCCTCGCAACTGATGAAAATTGACATGTTCGTCCCTGTCGGGAGGGGAATGTGTGTGATTTTTGTAGTTGATGATATATGTTGTAATCTCCATAGTACAATGCGGCAATGGGAGAATATCTCTACCAAATCTTCGCAAGGTAAGATGGTATGATGATTAAGATGATAGGTTGAAGATTCATGATGAAGGTCATTCCATGTCGCTAGACATAAAAATGACGCTCCGTTCCGCCGAGTGTGATTGAAGTATGTCTAAGAGCTCTCAGAAGGTGCTCAGATGACTTCCGGTTCAGGTCGTGCCCTTCGGCCCGAGCCTGATGATGATGATGATATGTTGATGATGGCCAGCATGCTGAAGGTTAAGGGTCCGCCCAGCTAACCGCAGCCATGAACATTATACCGAAGTGAATACTTGCGGATAAGTCAGGGGTCGGGAATCCCCGCGTGCATCCCACTGGTTTCGAAGAAATAAAAATTAGTAGGCTCAGGAGCCGAATTCTTCGCCGCCTCCTCAGCATCCTTTACAGCAAACTGTCAGCTCCCAGACTTTCGTCAATCACACCTGCCAAATCCGTTAAGTAAAAGGGTACGTACTGTAGAGTGCGTGTTTAGTATATCCAAATGTGTACGCCACTAATTTATGTCGTTAGTTAATTTGAGGGAAGGCTAGGCCCTATTCCCCGGCTATAGTGTTTCTCAGGAACAACGAAAACCCGTCGGAAATCATCGAAACAATACAAGCCATTGTTCCCTTCGTCCAAACGAATACAAGGGTCATCTCTCACGTGTCAACATAAGATAATGGAGCCCATCACGATCTTGTCCCCTTCGTCTGGAGACTAGCGGAAATAGAAAAGCTGTCAATGACCTCAGACTCCTATTACAGATGTTCTGCTTGTCTGTTCCCTCACCGCTAATACTGTCGAAACGGAAGCCGTACCAGTGACATAGTGGGATCAAGTCCTTTGTTCTCCGGACAATGTCTAGTGCCTGGGTTAGGTGAGACTCGTGGTCAATCACCGACACAGCTGATACAGGGCCCTTTCTAGGTTCAGGGTTCAAGTCCATCCGCGCAAGGTCACCGATATTCAGAATCGAGTCAATGATCCGTTTCCTTCGTTTCCGCCGATCAAGAGATAGGGAAGCTCGCGTGAGTTTCGTCCATTTCGCCTAATGAGCGACTTACGTGGAGACAACCCATATCGCCGGATAGGGAAGCCCAGCGAAGTTATTCTCCCGACAATCACCTGACACTGCTGGTTTTTTTTGAAGTAAAGTTTGTTTAGACGGTATTCAAATAAGTCGAATATCAATGCAAAACCGACGCTCGCTGCGTAAAACATAATAACTTAAGAAAATATAAGTAGCTCTTTTTAATAATACTGTGGGGAAAATATTTATTACCGTATAACCCCTCGTGTGCCCCCTTTGTCTAACGTACCGATATTGAATGAAATGTTATGAATCTAACGTCAACGGTAGAGATGTAAAACGAGAAGATAATGTCCCTAACTTAGATTGCGCTGGCAAGAAGGGAAATTTGTTCTTTCAAAATTGTTCCAATGTGATTATACTTGAACACTATACGGCGTAGTAAAGGTCTTTTATATTTATGTGCGGGAATATATATATATAAATATTTGGGATAATTATCATTCACATGCAACTGTAATTATGTTTAAATTAATACATTGAAGAAGCAGATAACAATAATAGTCTAATTTTTTCTTAAATATGAAAAGGAACAAGACACAGAAAATAATAAAAGATAGCGGTCGCAACCGGGACTCGAACCCAGAACCTTACGTCTCACTGAAATAATATACAATCAATTGTTCAATTTGAATGTGAAAATTTAAATCTTTGCAAAGTTACAATTATTTTATAAATATAATTTGGGATAACTAAATATTGCTTATCGCCTCCTCAATAGGTCAACTTACGAAGAAAATAGTTTGCTTCAAGATGCACAAAATCCATTTCAATTTTCAAATTCCAAGGCCCAAATTGCAAGGTGTTGATTAATAATTGAATGATTTTCTTATTAGAGAGCATCCACTTACCCAACCATCTCAGTGTTATCCGGTCACATTTTCACATTCACAACCAGTATATATTTCATGCAGTTTGGTGCATGCTTCTAAATAACTATCTGTGTTAGTAATTAAAATGCACTTCGCTATTTTTAACTTATTACTAAGCGACCTTCCCGTCTCCCATCGAAAACCGACTATCCGTGTTCGTAATTAAAATGCACTTCGCTAATTAACTTATTTGCGCGACCTTCCCGTCCTCCCCCCTGAAATCGACTGCCCGTGTTCGTAATTAAAATTGCACTTCGCTATTTAAATTATTTGCGCGACCTTCCCGTCTTCCCCCCTGAAATCGACTATCCGTGTTCGTAATTAAAAATGCACTTCGCTATTTAAAATTATTTCTAAGCGACCTTCTCGTCCTCTCCCCTGAAATCGACTATCCGTGTTCGTAATTAAAATTTCACTTCCCTAATTAACTTATTTGCGCGACCTTCCCGTCTTCCCTCGAAAATCGACCGTTTTCTATCACTCCCCGAACCGACTGTCCGTCTTCGTAATTAAAAATCCCCTTCGCTATTTAAATTATTTGCGCGACCTTCCCGTCTTCCCTCGAAAATCGACCGTTTTCTATCACTCCCCGAACCGACTGTCCGTCTTCGTAATTAAAAATGCCCTTCGCTATTTAAAATTATTTCTAAGCGACCTTCTCGTCCTCTCCCCTGAAATCGACCATCCGTCTTCATATTTGAAAACGACCCTCTCTGTTAAGCATTCAAGGCCGGGCCCGTATCAGGGATGCTTCGCCCGCACAAATTAGCGCACCTTCTTATTAAAGTGCCTTTATTGGAAATAGACCTACAATGCAAGTATGTTCCCTGCACCCATTTATGTACAATAAGAGTCCAAACATAATATATAAATAAAATCTCGCGCCACGATGTTTGTTCATGATAGCCTCCGAAACCCTCAACCGATTCTGATGAAATTTAGCACACTATCCGTAATTTTTCCCAACCTAAGGTAGGATAGTTTTTATCTCGAATATTGACCTCAATATTTATTATAGTGAATTAATTGTTCATTATTGTTTGATGGCGGAGTGAATCAACCACTCAGTAGATAGCACTACGTTTAATAGTAAATAACAAGTTACTTACTTTTATCATTTTTATTTACGATACGTCCCTAAATACGCCTATAACTTTCGTTTCAATAACTGCTAACCTGTGTCTACCAGTCCGAGTCTGTACCAACCATGTCTTCTGTACTCAGAACTACGTCATAAAAAACCCAAAAGCTTATGAATTATTTCTTGCCACACATGTAGTCTCGCCTTTAAATGTTCGTTCATTGGATGTTAAAATAACATCCTGTTGTTTTTTTCTAACTGCGTCAAAATCGAGGTCCAGGAATGTCACTTAGTGCAACCGCCTTAGTGACAATTTTGACCATTAATAAATCGATTCTGTCAACCTTTGTGCCTCATATGTTAGTCTTAAAACTAAATTTAAGACCCATTAATTATTTCATGAGTAGGTTTCGCCCGTATTTTTTTTGTTTGCTGTCGTCATAAATTTTGCTTCAACTGACTTTTCTGGAATGTTAATTGTCCCAACGTCTGAGAAGAACTCTACCCCAGTTCCATATGTGCTTTCCTTTTTTAGGTATACTGAAAATACTAATTCTTTGGCTGAAAGGCGAGATCATCACAACCCCGAACTAAAAGTATTGAAAGAAAATTAATTCGTTGCATTAATATCTCAAAAATTGTTATCTCCAAAGTGTTTAAATGCATAAAAAGTGACAATAACTTGTAAGCGATGTGTTTCTGCGATTAACTAGTCTGAAAAATCCAGTTTATTCAATTTTCCACACAATTATAATTTGCAAGGCAGATAGAAACAGTACAATAATTTGCAAGGCAGATAGAAACATTACACCTTTAAATTTATACGACGAGAATGCCAACATTTTTATAAATACCAACCAGGAATTATTAGATTTATGTCATAATAAAATTATTCACGCAAAACACTTCAATTATCTCAAACAAACGTATGTCGACAAACTTTCGTCAAACAAATTGGAGAGTTGAGCGCAGAAATAAAAGGATTTATGCTTGCTATTCAAGATAGAGTTATTAATACTAAAAATTATAGGAAGCATATAATCAAAAATACAAATCAAATTGATGATTTATGTAGAAAATTTATTATTATTTATATGGAACATATTATATTGGGATGTTCTATATAAGCGCCGTCCGAGTATACACTTCGGCACAATCAGGTTTTTGAAATAATTCACCAAAGTTTGGTAATTAAACATAACTTGATTGACTGTCATAATATAGAACTATATTATGAACGAACCAAATTCATTTAAAGAAAATAATTTATTTAAAATATAGTACCTATGATAAAACTATACTAACAAACAGACCAATTAGTGATAATAGACCCGATATAGTTTAACATGACAAAATTAAGAAAATAACTTATATCATTGATGTAGCTATTCCAAATTCTTGTAATATTGAAAAATCTATTTCTGAAAAGTATAAAATTAAAAGAATTTGGCATAGACATTAGAGAATTTGGCTCAGACTATAAAAATATTACGATTTGTTATTTCGGCTGCTGGCATTATACCTAGCTCTCTCATTAAAAACTTAGACATATTAGATTTGTCAAAGAATTTGTATATAAAAATGCAAAAATCAGTCATTTTAAATACATATAGGATTACGAAATATTTTTTAAATATTTATATTGAGGGATCAGTAGGATTTATCGGTCAACTTAGGAGTTCCACCGAGCCGAATCCTCTGATATGAAAATATCTGGAGTCGGTGAATCATTTTCTCATTTAATGGTCTGGTAGGTTAACATGTTGTTCTTGTATTGTTTTGAATTAATTATACTTATATAATACACCTGCATAGCATGGATTTACTATATGATCATTTTTATGGAAAAGAGTGTGAAAAGTTTAGTTTTTACTATGGGGAAAACTAAACCCGGACCTAAAAGTCAGGTGCGTAAAAATGAATGATTCCTCTCATTAATTATAATTATTTATATTAATTTAAATTGTGGTTATTTGAAATTTATTTTAAAATAAACAATTTGATTTTAAAATTTCTGCCCAATGCTGGGGCCGCATATGCGCCTATCGTCCCGAAGTAATGCGGAAACTTTGAAAAAAAGAATACGTTTACGCGAAGCTTCGTGACGATAGGCGCTGATGCGGTTCCAGCATAACGGACATTAGAATAATTACTATGATGCATTTGAAAAAGGGCTAAGCATTTATTGCATCTTCTTCAATCTTTGAGATATGCAAAAAACATTAAATGATTTATAATAAATACGAGACAAAAAACTAAAACACATTACGTTTTATTATGCTTAACTACAACTCATTTCAGTATTCTATTTGAGTGAATTCAAGCTTTCCTACATTAAACTAATTATTACTACAATTTTTGTTTGACCAAAGTTTTCACCTGCTAACACCGAAAGCATGCTTATATATTTTTAATATTTAAACTGATTTTTCAATTTCTTGTTTGCACGAAAAGATAATATTTGTATGTTATTTCTTTGTGGGTGGTACTTATATTTAATTTGAAAAAAAAAAGTTGGTTATTTTGCAATGATTTGTAAACATACTTGGGTTTCAAATGGAAATTTATTATAAAATAATATTTAGTTTTCCAATCATAATTAGTGTATTTCACGATATCATGATTTTTGTTTGGATGGCAAACAATATTTGCAAATACGTTTCATCTGTAAATACTAAATAATTAGCACAACATACGTACATCCAGGTTAAAGCATTTTCTATTGTTATACATATTTTATTTGATAGCAAAATTCATTTCGAAAATAGACCAAAACTCTTTTTAACGAATCTGTGCGTGAATAACGGCCCTATAGAAAATCGTCAATGTTTTTAACAGTTTTTTGGATGAACAAACCAATTAAAAATAACATGGGTTTTACAAACCCCTTTACGTCATGTGTATTGATGTGATTTATTTTGGTGTGACAATACTAAAAACAATCTAAAACACAATCAAACTAGCGCAGACACGTGAAAAATCACGGGATATTATAATTAAATGATGTGTGTAGCTGAAAGTATATATATAAAAACGTTTGTAAGTCAATTTCAGTTTTTCTGTTTGTCAGTTTATAAATTTATTTTTAAATGTTACAAAATTATTTTATTAATCTTTTTAAATTATTATTTTTTTTTTATTAAGTAAAAGATTATACACATTATTTAAGTGTTTTGACTGCCCAACTAAGAGGTATCCCGTTTTAGGGCTGTCAAATTACGATTATATATAAAATATGTAGAACGTGTTTAGTACAAAACAAAAAGAAATGGAGGAAATAAAAAATAATAGAAAGAATTTAAAAAAATAAGAGAGATAAAAATTTTAAAAAATCATAAAACGAAAAATTAAAAATTTTATTGGAACTGATGTGTTAATAATTCATACAAGTGAAAGAATATCTACCGATCCGGATGTCACTGGTTTAAATCACATCTTAATCATAAACATCATACAATCAGTAAAATAATATAAGATATATTTGCGGCACGTTCCAGTGTGGAAAATCCGCTCAGTGCTGCCCTGGTGTAAGACCACCATTCAGAATTGAAATGTTGCTTAAAATGCTTTAGCGTATTTGGTGACTAGATCTGAATAGCCAGGTACTTCACCACCTTCCTCTACCCATCTCTTTCCCCCCTCCACTTACTTCCAGCCTCACAACATACCACAATTGGGGATGCCATGGTCTCACTGGCACCAGACGGGAGCAGTTGGGACTCTTTTAAGGTATTCATACAAAACTGTTACTTTTGTGGTGTTATGCCGTGTTGCGCTACCTCCTTCTTTAGCCATTGTACGTCACGATAATTCTTTTCGCCGTGAAAATTAAAAATCGCCTCTACTTACATTGTCATTCAAAGGTCTGCGCTTTTTGTCTAACATATAATTACCAATCCTATAATTAATAAATCCCGTCACTTATCACGGTTCTGTTCTAGTTCGATATATTTTATAATTTCATTTTATCTCCACCCCTTGTCTTATTCAGGTCGGGGACCGATCGATCTGTTAGCGTGTTTTGGGTTACTTTAGCGGCCACCATTCTTAGCAGGTCCGGCCTCTCCTCGCACAGTCGACCCGCTGGATCTCTTCCCCCTGGAATTGCACTCAGCATCAATTAAATGCTAAAGTCGGTCCATGCCATGAAATTACATCTCAAAGCACAATCAAACATGTAGCGAAATATCTCTTTCTTTTAATGAAAAAAAAAACCATGACTATGTTTATATCCACGAAATTTCATTTAATTTATTTATTTATAAATATCGACCGGTTTCGTTTATACACTCATACGCTTAATACAAACATCATCTAGGTACAAAATTAAACTCACTTTAAATCAACAAATCAGTTTAATTTTGTACCCCAATAATGCTTGTGTTAAGCTAAACCGGTCGGTTTTAATAGATTATAATTCGTGGTTTTAAACAAAGTAATTGTTTTATTTCAATAAATATGTAAAAATACAAAAGTGAGTGCTTTCTACCATAATATCACTCTTTATTAAATGTGCTTTTCTGTCACTGTAAAACATGGGATGCAAAATTGCGAGGAAAATTAAATTTCCGACAAACCGAGAGCTTTAATTAATGCAATACATTCGAATAAACTGTCAATTTCCATAGTAAGTGGGATTAAATTTATATGTAGTATGTTAGTTCTGATTTCTGGAGCAAATATGCCCACCGTGAATTGAAATATACTTTAATTTATATTGTGCAACGTTTTACACGAATTTAAGTACTGTAACCACATTTTTCTCATTGTGTAAGCCACAGACGTGTGAATGAAGAAAACTTTCTTTAAATTAAACACTTTTTTTTTTAACCAATTTTGATTTGGCCTAGAAGAGAGGCTCCTTCAATTACCTCTCAACCTGGTGGAAACTTGAGTGGCAATGAGAGACAGCCCAGGTACTCATTGCCTCGTAAACTCTGGTACACGATCAATAGGATAAGATGCTTCCATAGCCGCTGTGCCCACATGATGCATAGATTTGGCGATGTGGAGATGCGGTACGGTGCAGACCACCGAACATGTGGTCAACGAATGCTCGCCCCGTTCATCCCCTTACGGGATTTATAAGGTCCAGGGGGCGATACCTGACCTAGATTTCCCCCTCTAACCCCCTAAACATACTAAAGATGACGATTTGATGCCATGTTTGTGTTTGTAAGCAATATTGCGTAACAATTTATTTTGTATGTTAACCACTCAGACCTCTATTCTGTCAGAAGCGCAGAATATTTCTGCGTTGAAAAAATATACAAATAAATTATATATATCTGAACATATCAGGATAGTTCTTCAAACAAAGCAAACTTATTGTGTGGCACCATTTTAATTCAAAATTAATAGAAAACATAGTTTCAAACACGTTTATTGTTTAGTAAATCTACATGTTTCGTAAGCAATGCTTACTTCATCATTAAGAAACGTTTACTTAAAACTAATTACAATTACGAATACATTCGTTGTACACCAATGTATTCATTTATAACGGAAAATATAAACGTCAAATAAAGATTCAAAATCTGATGTTGGAATTCCGAACAAAGTTATTTATCTTTTATGCTTGGTACATAATCTTAAATGAAGGACTGATCGTTCCTAAGAATTTAACAAATATGGGCAAAGAACGCTGGACTACATGATCCCAAATTGCTTAAATATGTTACCTCTCTCTGTACCCTCTGGTTGGAAAAAAGCGGTCATCCATCCTATTCCAAAGAAGGGTGACCGCTCCAACCCGGCCAACTACCGTCCCATAGCGATCACATCAGTTCTATCCAAGGTGATGGAACGTGTGATCAACGACAAACTGCTCACATACCTCGAGAAGAACAAAATTATTAACGACCGTCAATACGGATTCCGGCGGAACCGCTCGTGCGGTGATCTTCTCGCGTATGTGACGCATGTTTGGGGGCGGTGCCTGGAACGTTTCGGTGAGACCCAACCGGTTGCGCTGGACATTTCCAAGGCCTTTGACCGGGTTTGGCACCGAGGACTTGTCAACAAACTGCCTTCTTACGGACTTCCCGCATCCTTGTGCAGGTGGATTGCCGATTTTTTGAGGGAGAGGTCGATTCAGACGGTTGCTGACGGTTTCACCTCTTCCTCGCATTCGATAAACGCTGGCGTCCCACAGGGATCGGTTCTGTCTCCGACTTGGTTTCTGTTGCACATCAATGACCTTTTGACATGTGCACCAATTCGTTGTTACGCGGATGACAGTACAGTCCATGATAGCTTTTTGTTTGACAAGCTCCCAAAGGGTGCACAAATTCTAATGGCTCGGAGGGCTTTGAAGCAAAGAATGGACGCTTACCTCGAGAGTGTTTTCTCTTGGGGTAAGAATAATCTCGTCGAATTCAATGTATCAAAGACCCAATCATGTCTGTTTACGTTTAAAAGGGATCGAAATGATTATCTAGTCTCCTTCAACGGTAGCATTCTTCCGAACAGGTCTTCCATTGATATGCTCGGTGTAACTCTAAGTGACCAGCTCAGATATGGGGGCTCCATCGAGGCCAGAGTTAAGTTAGCCTCTCAGAAACTGGGCGTACTGTACAGGGCCCGCAGATACTTTAATAGTACACAACTGTTAACCCTGTACAAATCGCAAGTGCGCCCCACGGTTGAATTTGGCAGCCACCTCTGGTCTGGAGCCCCAAAGTACCTGAAAAACACCCTCGACTCTGTGCAGAAACGGGTGCACAGAATCTATCAAACGGTCCGTTTGATAGATTCTCCCGTCTTAACAAACGGATTGCAATCTTTAAAGCACAGGCGTCGCGTAGGAATGCTTTCCTTGTTCTACCGGTATTTCAATGGAAGATGCTCCGAGGAACTAGTCTCATTGATCCCCTCAGCACCGGTGCATAGTCGGGAAACACGCCAAACGCTCGCCCAACATATGTACACGGTTGACATTTGTCACATGAGAACTGGACGCTTCTACGACTCGTTCTTGTGTTCAACAGCTCGGCTGTGGAAAGATTTGCCGGCCTCTGTGTTTCCTCCTTCACTTCTTCCTCTCCTCAAAAAGACCCTCCTCACAGCATCTTCAAAGATGACATAGACCCTGAGGGAAATTATTTTCCTCAGGGCCTCCTGTGTGGAGTTAATTTAAAAAAAAAAAAAAACCTGCAGCAATCAAAAAATGTACAAACGCAAAAATAAATATCATGTTAAAAAATTGGCTCGCTGAAAGACATAGTTTGTATTAGATTCTAAGACAAACAATTTCTAACTTCATACACTTTTTATATATATATATACTTTTTTTTAAATTTATTTTTATATCATGTTACACCTCTTTTTTATTTTTATATTATTTTTTTATTATTTTTATACCATGTTACACCTTTTTAGGCTATATTTCTTATGGTATGAGTGTATACAATATATTTTTGTTATGAATGTAAACAATTATTTCTTAATAATTAATTTAATTTTTGTTATAATCCATTAAGTTAAAAGAACCCATTGACAAACTACTTAAAAGTAGTTTATTGGGACTTTTTCTCTGTTTTTGTATTATGTTTTTATTTGATATGTATGTATTATTCTTTGTTTTAAATGTTTCTTTAAATAAAAAATAATAATAAAAAAAAATTAAAAAAATTAAATAGATTAGGAAGAATACTCATTGAAACTGAGAATATATCCGAACGGATTTTAATATTGTTTAGACATCGTTTTACCGAGTTGTCAGAATCAGATCCTTCAAGTGGCAATATTGCCTATTCCAGGTTCAAACTTTCCTTTTTAGTACACAGAAAATTTTTGGTAGATCCATGTCATTATAGTGTCAGGATATGATTAGTTGTTTTATACCAGGAATCGAGCCTCTGATCAATTTTTCAAAGTCAAGAATGTTTTTGCTTGTAATAAAGTAGTGTAATAGTGTTAGAATTTGATACACCGTACTTACAATATATTACACAAATTATGCACATTCGTTCCAGAGAAATATATACAAAAATATAAAACGTTTTTAGTATTGCCCTGATTCAGAAAACAAAAACCAATTTAATGACTTTAATCTTTAATTACATATGTTCATGGATGTACCCAAATTATAATGTTCAGATACATTTCCTTTTCATATGTTTAATATATGAATGGTCAGGTTTTTATAGAGATCCTACTCCTCACAGGATCTTAGCATCAGTTTTGGTATTTAGCCTTTAAGCGGTATTTTATTATCAAATCAACTTGTAATCTCATACTGAAAGACAGGCTATTCCAAGAATGTACACGCCCTATTCTCAAACTTCTCTACGTTCAAAAGCCATAAAGATTTGACAAAATTCAGGAATAGTCAGTGAGATAGTATTTGTTTGGACAGATTCTGCAATTATTTATTGAAAAAAAAGCATAAAATAATATGGTTTATAATTAAGTAGGCAGGCATTTAATTACCTTCTAAAAAATCTTAGGATTTCATAGAAAATTTCGGCTTGTAACACATTTTTTGGTAAAATGTTATTTATTGAAGGTAAGTTCACAGATCACACATATAGTAAAAATAGTCACAATGTATCAAATCACAATAATAATTAACTGAGCAAGGGATCGGAGGGAACCTTGATGATTAGTCTTTGGGAACAACAAAACTGACTCGTGCCGTTTTGGTAACGGGCGGCGGCGACTGTGTTCTGCTTAGAGGGTCGTACAATAGGACGAAGCGCAACTAAGGTAGCAGTCGGGGTCTGGTTGGTGCTTTGCTTATGGAAGTAGAATACTTCTTAGAGGGTCGTGACAAAGGACGAAGCGCAACTAAGAGAGTGTACTAGCCAAGGGCGAGCTGCAGACGAACTGGTTGAATTAGGGCGCGCAGCTCTTTATATAAGCCATTCCTTGTGTCGGGGCGTGGTTTATGGGGCGCTCGAGGGTAGGAAATGCACAAAAGGCGTCTGCGCAGCCTGGTTAGCCTAGGTTTGGGTGAGCAGGATGGCGCTGTATGGGGGAAAGAGATGCTGTAGTGGCAAGCGTAAAAACGGTGTGCTACAGGCTTTGATTTATTAATTAAGATGAAAAATAAGTTATCGATGCGAGGTCTACAATCTGTTCACAGAACTATCCGTTTTTTATGTATTTACGAGAAAACCGCACAAGAGTTTCCATTTTCCTGGAGCCAGTGGGGCAAAGTACCATCGTTCATATATTGTGCGGCTTAAGGCAGTAGGTGGGGAAGGGGATTAGAAACAAACCGGATATTCAGATCTGATCAGTTTAACTTATATATCGATATTAGATAGCCATTCCAAGCAATGCAACACGATTCAATTTTGAATGGCGGTCTTCTCTGGAACACGCTGCAGATATGGAATTCATGTATTATTTTTTGTGAATTAAATGTGAAATAATACAATACATTTGTCAAGATTCTTAAAAAAACATTTTTAAAAAATCTAGACAATATTTGCCACGTTGTGGCAGCAAAGCAATCCGAGGCTTTGGAAATATTGCCATAATGTGGCAAAAAGCGTTCAAGTGGATAAGAGAATCACCTACGCCATGAATACGTGATTCCCTTAATTATGAAATTGGAATTTGTAATTTTTGAGATGTCTTCGTATACAAATAAGCCATCGATATAAAATAAGCAAATTCAACCATATTTAATAATTTATTTATTTTCAGATCGAGAATACTGGTATGCCGAGGCGCAAAAGGACTTAACCAAAAGGCTCCAGGATTTTAGGGATCAGAAGCCTGTGGCCAGGTAAGTTTCCCCCCCAACTCCTTCTGGTGAACCACTTTACGGCTTAGTTTCCCTTGGCACACATTGTCCGGTAAAGCTGCTCTACGGTCGGCTTACAATGTCGCGCGTATTATTCTTCATGTATTTTCGAGATGCGGTAACTTTTATGACTTTATTCGGAAAAATAATCCGCCATGGATAGGTAGAAGTAAATATTTTGTGAGGATCAGATAGCCACGTAATTTATTTAGGGTTTGTTTTAATGATATTTATCTTGAAGACATTTTGCTACATTTTTAATCTTGAATTCAGATAGATACACTATCTAGTTTTTTTTATATATTAGCTCCACACAGTATGCCCTGAGAAAAATTAATCCTCTCAAAGCCTATGTCATCTTTGAGGATTCTGTGTGGAAGATATTTTAAGGAAAGAAAGAAGAAGAAGAGGAATTTAGGAAATAATGGAAAAAGGTATTAATTTTGGTTGTGACTCCCTCTTATTTTATGATGAAGATTCCGAAAGAAAAAACATATCTATTAAATTTATTTGATATTTTTCGGGACAGTTTTAACGTTTTTTCAAAAGTTTAAAAATTATGTATTAATAAATTTCAATACTACTACAAGGTTGCTCTGGTCTGAACTTAGTAGCAGTTCAAAATAAAACTTTTTTTGGTAAAATAATTCAGAATTGAAACGTTGCTTGATATGGCTTTAGCTATATTCGGTGACCAGATCTGAATTAACAGGTATTCCCCCAAACTTTCTCTTCCCCATCTCCGGCCCCTGCCAACACCTTCAGCCTCACAATTTACACAAATTGGGGATGTCATAGTCTCACCGGCTCCAGACGGGAGCAGTTGGGAAAAATAATATTTGTATTTAATAGCTTTCCAGAATATATTAAGTCATCTATTTCGTAGTGCACTTATAAAAAGATAGTTTAATTATTTCTGTTAGCCGAGGATTGCCCTGTTATCTTCGTATACATTATTCTAAATGAATAGAATAATATTAGTATACTGTAAAAAAAAATATGGATGATTTTTCCCTTTTCAGCTTTTCTAAATAAAATCATAAATAAAAAAAATAGCGAAAAGAAAATAAAAGAATACTTCATGAAGTTAAGTTCCCCAATTACAGTATTGTTTAAATTTTACTGGAGGTCATTATGTTGGTTATTCCCAAATGATGACCCAGGGGTTCTTTTAAAAGCATAACTAAGTTTTTTTATCCAATTGGCTTAAAAATATCTAATAGTGGCGAACGAATTATATTAGTTTATTCATTTATCAAATATAGCTTTCGTATTATTAGAATTTTTATTAATTTCCAATGCTCTGAAAGATTCAGTTTACGGCCTCTATTTTGTAAGCGTAACGGAGTTGGTTTATTATTATCACTAAGTGATTTTCATCTAGGAAATGTTTGATAATGCCTTCAGAAGGCGAAACCGCTGTCTCACGTAATATTAATTACATAGCAGAACTTGTTTAAAAATAAACTGTTTTTATAAATTAAATTCATTGTTTGTATTTAAACCACAATAATATATTGGTTTCCCTTTTTGAAGAATGCAAAGCTACGCCATCGCCAATATCTTCAGGCTGATATAAGAGCTGTTCCTAGAATCTGAAATTGCTGATAGCCCAAGACTCCATGTTTCATTTGAACAGACAGCGTTGTTGGCATATTTCATTTATTTATCGTCTCGCCTGTAGAAACAAGCTGCCAATAGACCTGCCTGTTGAACGAGTATATTCGTACATTACTTCTGGACGGAGCCTGTTAGGTTTTAGACGTATTTCGTAGAAACCTTCAATCTCTGGATTTGATCGTGGTTCAGTAAGATGAACCTTACTCTATCTGAAACCTAAATCATAGTTTTTCTTGTAAATAATCTTTGCATTGTTACTTTATCGTTTATGACGATATATTCGCAAAACAACATCGTATCCAAAACTGAGAGGAAGGTGTAGATAAAGCCTATAATTGTAAGATTTCTCTTATTTCTCTTGATTTTTCTTGTTGTTGTTATTAAATTGTTGATACTAATTTATGGTGGAATTTCTTTAAAATGATTTACAATATTAAGCTATTATTTGTCTTTAGGCTTCCCCAGTGATGGAAGCGGTTACGGTTTTTAATGTTTTTCGTTAATTTGTTTTTCTCCTTCTCTTGGTGAGCTCTTCTACTGGAGGTTGATTTATATAAAGAGCAATCTTCGCCCTGCGGGACGGATAGTTGAGAGCGTTAAGACCCTTGTGGAAAAAATCCATTGGGGATTCTGTATCGAGGGTCTTCTTGGGGATAGGAAAGAGAGGAAGTTATGGAAAGGAAAAATATATGTGGTGTAGGTTAGGTTAGGTTAGGTTAGGAATCTGGCGGTCAATATGCTTAGGAGGCAGAAAGGCGATGGGTCGAGAGAGTCCAGCTGGAAAGGTCTTAGCTAGATCTCCCTCAACCAAGCCAAGACCTAGACAAACCTCACTCCTTGAAACCGGGCTAGTTAATATTTAAGTCACCAAACGTAAGGAACCAATTGGGGTGACATATGAGCTACTTTGATAAAAGCCGAAACAGCACACTGTATTTAACCTTGAATTGGCCGTTTGCCCCCCGGTGAGCCACCGGTGAAAATCAATATATATTTTTTTAAAGCATTATTTGTTTACGCATTTCTAACTACCAAAATCTGAAAGAATTGTTACTGTAAACTTATAAAACGCGACACAAAAAAAATTCTGAAGTGACGTTTTGATTAAAAAATAAAAACCTGGCCCTCCAAAGGTGAAATAAAATTATTTCTTCAATCTTTGCAATTCACTTTATGGTATTATTTTATTCAAATGAAACCAACAACTTTTGGGTAAACCACTGTGATCAATGTTATAATATCTACATCTTTCAAAACCGATGGTTACTTCGTCAGGATAATAACATGAATAAAAATAACAAAAGAAACGAACAATTATAGACAAAAAGAACAATAAACAAAAATATTTAAAATTATGTAAATTAGACAAAGTTTTAACAGTAATTTAAATATTATTAATAATCAATTTTTTTTAATGACCACTTCTTAAATTTATTTTCATATTAATATCTACTTATATTTATAATTATTTATTTTTTTATAAACAACCTGATTATATTTTGGTAATTTTTCAAAAATTCTTTTAATACATAATGTAATGTTAAAATATTCCAAAATGATTTTTATATTTCATTTTATATAATGGTTTTCATAATATTTCAAAGTAATTAATCACCTTTCTCTGTAATATGTTTGTCTATGGTTCTTTTTGTCCATACTAGTTTGTTTATTTTGTTATTTTTATTCATGTTATTATCCTGACAAAAACCCATCGGTCCTAAAACGTGCAGATATTATAACATTGATTACAGTGGAGTACACAAAAGTAATTTGTTTCATTTGAAATAAAATTAACATGAAATTTTATTTGAACATCGTTTCCCTAGAAATAATGCCTGTGTAAGGTCTGGATACAATATTATTAGATATTCATATAGGTGGTCAGCGTGCAACACCAGATGTCTACAAAATCACGTTTGTTCAGGAGACGCAAACTGATTTTACACTTTTTTTTATTTAAGGTACTATAATCCTTTAAAAATACGTCGATAAATTAAATAAAACACTTAGGTAATTCCTTTAAAAATTGCATTATTAATACTTTGATTGTCAGATAGGCATTTGGAACGGCAATAAAGCAATCCATTTTGGTATTTAGGCGGTATTGCATCTGCTTTACGGTAAAAAGGTACCAAGTTAATTTATTTTATAAGAAATTCGTTTCGACAATACAACGATATAATTATACACACGGTGTCCTGGGATAACTTTGGGTGGTGATTTTATATGACAGTTCCTACAATTAAAAAGGGTAAATAATTTTTTCATTAGTTTGCAGATAAAAATGTTGATTATTATCGGTAAAAAAAATTGTTCTATGGAATTACTTTGGTATATTTCAATTAAAAAAAATTATTTCACTATAACTTAGAATAAAAATCCTCCTAAAGTAAGTGCGCTTTGTCACCGTGGACAATCGACCGCGAACCTTGACTTTAAGATTCCTACAGATTTTAATAAGATCGCGTGTTCACGTATTACATGAAAAGATATGAGAATTTGTTGGAAAAGGTTAGAGATTTTTTTCACATATTTTGTTAGCCTGATATCCTTGTTCGTAAAAATATCACGTAATATACCTACATAAAATTATTTAAAATTTTACAAAATTTGTACTTTGCAATACACAAATTTATTTATAAACGGTAAACAGCCGACCGGATTTTATAACTAATTAATATTTACTGTATTGTAATTAAGTTCCTAATAAACTTTATTTTTCCCTACTTAACAATGTGAATAAAATAAGGTGCGTAACGTTTGTGTAGTTGAAAGCCTGGGGCATAATAGCGCCAAAATTCGGTACGAGTTATACCTTTTAAAATAGTGGTACCTATATGAATTTACTTCGCCGCCAAATATGTAAATCAAAAATGATAATCAACAGTTGTCTAAATGTAAAAAATTGGTACCAACCTGTAAAGCGAACGTATTCCTGCAAAGTCGGCTCTTCAGAATTGCCGATATAACACACGTTGAAAAATATCTAGTACAATTACAATATGTTTCGTGAAAAAAAATTAGGATACTCAGGTTGACCCGACGAGAGAAAAAACATAATGATTAAATTGTGTTTGAGTTCTTCTTGTCACCGTAACCAATAATTTGAAAATTCAAATGATGGTTCAAACAAACAACTACACATCATGTTTGGTGCAATGTCACTTACAATACACAGAGGCAAGACAACCATTCTCGATTTTATAAAATAATATTCATTTATTTTAAATGACCTTGAATGAATGAGTGAGAATGTTAAAATGCTATGATGCGTGGTCGGTCTTGCTGTACGTGTAGGACATGTGCTTTGAAAGTAAATATCGTGAACAGGTTAGAGGCTTTTGAAATGTGGCTTCATCGGAGAACGCTCCATGGACCCACATGGTCACCAACACAGAAATTCTCAGAGTAGACATAGAAGTAAAAGTCAGGAAAATTTTATATCTAGGTCATATACTTCGTGGGGAGAAATATCACTTGCTCCAATTAATATTAAAAGGCAAGATGGAGGGTCGCCGAGGGCCTGGTAGGAGACAGACGTCTTGGCTGCGAAATAGACGAGAGTGGACATGTATTAGAAGCGTGGAGGATATATTTCGGGCCGCGCAAGATAAATATATATTTACCAGAGTGATCGCCAATGCCGGGGGACTTGATAGAGCATACGAAGAAGAAGAAATTACTTTGAGAGCAAAAAAAACTTGTACATATTATGCTGCTTTACCGGGTGTTGAATGCCATGGAACCGTGTATTTAAATTAAGTAATTACCTATATTGTTTTCTCTTTACTGCAAACAATATGAATTAAAGAAAGTGTGTTATGTTTGTGAAAAGCGAAACAATGATCAATATTTATTTTAATTGCCTAAAATATAACGAAACGAGCCCAGAAAACAATAATTCCAGTAATCCTCCTTTGCCGTTGTTATTGTTCCTAATAATCGCTTTGAAGATACGTATTTCGTTTGTATTGTGATAAAAATTACTCCCAAAGCTGCCGTTATTTATCGGATAACGAGAGACAAAGTACTTCCCATGTTTTTTCAAGCCATTACCCAAACTAAAGTATCTACGCAGTGTATTGATATAATTTATCAGGTTCTCTTAGAAAAAACATAGGGTTATTATAGACGGAGATGACTTACTATTAGTAGTATTTCTGCGGTTATTTGGAGTAAAAAATAGTGACGATGTTTTGGTCTCCGGTGACTTTTTTAAACTAAAAGCATTAGGTTTTACACAGTTAGAATAGGGGTGTGGGTTGTGCGGTTACTCAGTAACGACCGGTGACATCATCTGAAAGAAAAAAATATTTTCTTTGTCGTAGTTGCTCCACAATTAGATTACTGTTCTATGATGTTAAATTTTGCTGTTGGAGGACATTTGAACAAGCTATAAGTTATGGAGGAAAAGAAAAGAGCTATGAGAAGTATGCCACGGACAGGCTGGTATAGCATTAGTAATGTGTACATCCCATTTCATGTAGCAGTCAATAGAAATACCAAAATATACATAATTTTTGTCAAAATCAATGGTTGCACCAAAATCAATGATCCAGCTGTGGATCATTATTATGTAGGCTGTAGGCAAACGTTTGTGTATTCTATGAATGAATTACATTACATCTTGCGTATGGACATCTCATGTGCATAATTTTAGTAATTTTTGGCATTTTTTATGAGGCCTGCGTCGTGAGGGTTTATCAAATGAGAGAGGACCTAAATTAGATTCCAATAAAAAAGTCTTTTATTGTGTTGAATTTATTCATAAAATTACGAAAACCAAATGCCGAAATACTTTAAGGACGATTTTTTTTTTAAATATAATACTTATGAAACCATAAATGTAGATAGAGTTAGGTTGCCGCATATGAGTAAATCAGAGTCACGGAATTGTTTTTAATGTATAGAGGACTAAAAAGGACAGAGAATAAAATGCCTGACAGTCTGAAGAATGAAATAATAGTGGGTATGTTAAGAGGCTGAAGGTAGTTGGAAGGGGAAGGAGATGGATAAGAGGAAGGTGGGAAATACCTGGCTATTCAGATCTGGTCACCAAACATGGGGAAAAGCCATTTCAAGCAACTTTTCAATTCTGAATGGTGGTCTTACACCAGAGCGATACTGAGAGTATCTTCCACTCTGAACGAGCCGTAAATATACTATACATTATTTTGAATTAAGTTATTGTGAAATAACACAAATTAATCATATAAAATATATTTGCGCACACCGGGTTCGAAAGCGCGTACCTTCAGATTGGGAGTCAAGAACATTACCCTGTATGTCGTGAAGCTATATTTTAAATGCCTTTCCGTCCTGAAGGCAGATTTACGGGCATGGTTTTCGAAAACTTCTCAATTTGCTGAAGTCCAGGGCGTTGAAATTTAATTAAATTGTATTGAAATTTCATTAAATTTCATAAAACTGCTGAGCAAACAGGGTTAAAATGGCCGTATAGTGGGCACTCTTTACGTGAGCAGTTTTTATGGATTTCGACACACCAGTGACTCAACCAATTAGTGACTTTCGGAGAAGGAATGGCGAATCTCGATATCCCGGCACTGGAATGTCTTATTCGTTGATATGTAAGCACTCGTTATCAGATTAAATTTGACAGTATTCACTTGAACTTGAGGTTATTCACAACTGTGATACTTTCGATGCGAGTTGGGGTAATTGTCCCGATATAAAAGGCGATAATTAACACAGCGTTGCGTATCGAACGTTTCATTACACGAACTACTTCACGACTGAATTCCCGGCACCCCGCGGTTTAAGAATCCCATTCAAATGTATAATAATTTATTTTTTTAATCTTTAATCGATTCCATAAACCGATCAAAATAAGATTTAAAGTACGATTATATTTAGATGATGAAATATAACAAAAAAATACGAGTGTGCTTTAGACCACACGACTGACGTAAATACTTCTTTAGCTCCTTCTATATGTATGTCCATATATATGTTTATTTGTATAAAAATAAATACATATATTAATTTTCTACAAATATTTATTTAAATTTATTATCATTCGCCTCGCCCGATCAAGCCGTGCGCATCGACGTCAGCTCCCCGTCGCGTTTGGCGCGTCACTGGTATTTCAAAATACTGACGAAATATTTCATGCACTGGCTATGAGAGGAAGAGAGAAAGAAAATCGCGCGCACTGCTCTCTCTTGCTTCTCCATCGAGCTCGTTCGCATTTCACTTTTCGTTACACATTCGCCAGTTTACTCCTCAAGAAGTATTTACTTTAAAAAATTTTATATTTGAATATTGTTAACAGGTCTTTCATAATACGCCGACTAAATGCACAGCGTTTGTCCCACTTTCAAATAAAGTCCACAATTCTAATCTCTTTTGATTGTCACATAAAGAGTGAAATGAGTGGCCAGGCAGAAATTATTACTTGACACTTGACATTTTTTTTTAAAATATTGCCCTCAGTTATTCGTATATTTCATTCATATTCGTTTTTTCGTAGAGCTCGGCTGTCACGTGTTATTGAATTTTATTTAATTTCAAATGACATTGTTTGGTTAGACATTAAACATGGGGTGAGATTTTTCAGAGAACTTTCTAGAATATTTTGTAGGGTGTGTAAATAAACTAAGAATTTGGAAGGATTAATAAATAAATTATTTCGGTTCCTATCTTTATCTTGGAAGACGGATAGCCCTTTGTTAGTATTTTTTATTAATATTCACTTATTACCTACGTAGTTATACACTGGAATAAAATGTATAAATAAGGTATTTTTAATATCTAATTACTGAATAAAATGTTCGTTACTAAACGAGAGTTATATGCGAGATCTAACTTGTTTTTACATCGAGCGTGTCTAACCTTTAAGAGTGGTTGAAGTAAAACTTATTTGACTGTTGTGATAGTAAAAATGTAATTTACTGCCATCTGTGTTTGTTTTTATTTTTACATGGTTCTCGCCTTCGCTATACTATGTTTAATATTTTACGAAACTAGGATGAAAAATGATGAACGAATCTTCGATCTTCACACATTTTCAAATTTAATTGCATTTCTCAATACTCAAAACCCGGAGGTGTAACTGTGTATCATTCATCTGTAGGCATCCCTGTCTGCAATAAAAATTATGAAGAAAGATTTTCTCTTAATTTTTCATCATAGTTTCGGAATATAATAAAAATATTCTAGCAAAGGCGAGAACGCTTTAAAAATAAAAACAAAAATAGATGGATCGTAATAAGCATTAACTTTGTGGCTCGCCATAATTTACAATAAAATATATAAATTTGTTTTAGACCACTTTAATTTTAATTACACTCTACCGGTTTCGGAAGAACCCTTCCTTCGTCAGGAGAATATTAAAACTAACCTATGATACAAAATATTGATAGATATATACCAAACATTTAGGTGCTGGAGTGGGAGGGTTCTTCCGAAACCGGTAGAGTGTAATTAAAATTAAAGTGGTCTAAAACAAATTTATATATTTTATTGTAAAAATAGATGGCACTAATTGTACCGATATCCGAACGTCATTTCCTTTTGAAAACATTATTTCCGTCCAAAAGAGTACTAAATTGCTCATCATATCGCGCATGAAGAAGTTTAACTTTAAAAAATTTTAAATTCTAACTTGGTACTCTAGTTTTCTTTTTTCATGCTATTAGTTAATTATTTAAATTTTAAAAGACTGATCAACTTCAGTTGTACCATCACCAAATTCAGTTCGCTTGTAATAAATACTGCAAGAAAATACATACAGAAAATAAAAATTGTGTTTACTAAGTTATTGTTCTATTTAAAACTAGCGAATTCCCGGCATGCGTTGCACTGCCACTTAAATAAACAAACTGTGTCTCCTCACGTAACCTTACCCATTCGTCCCCGTTACCCTACTTCCCCCTCCCATCACGCGTTCCCATTCCACTTACCCTGTCTTCCTCCTTCCTCTGTCCCCCTCCCGGGAACCCCTCCCTGGATGAATAGTGAAGGAAATAATTTCATAACGCTAGAGCTTAGCACTAGGTACAGAAACTATTTTCAAAGTTTCATCGCAATCGAAAGAATGGTTTAGGTTGCCTATAAGGGACACACAAAGATGCATTCATTTGTATGCATTAAGATTATAATATCGGTGACCAGAATGTTCAGTGGAAACCTTTTAAGTGTATGAATATTGAGTACAAACTTTTCATCGGATGTTAATTCCTCACAAGATAATTCATCATGTCTCGAAGCGTCGAAAACTGATAATTGGGGTTTTTTACCGTAGGTTAGGTTAGGTAAGATTAGATTAGGTTATGTTAGGTTAAGTTAATGTGATGAATTATCATGTGAGGAAGTAAAGTAACATATACATTTACTATGGGAATTCAGACGCTGAGATCTCGTAGTCCGATTAGACATGGAACCATAATATGATTCATATGAACAAAGAAAATACATTGATAATATTTCGTTAATTTTTGTACAATTATTTCGCTCTTAACATTTTTTATGCGATATCAAATTACTTATCCTGCTGACATGATAATCAAACTGGCGATCAACTATATTACAACGAAATGCCTATATCGCCTATGCCTATGCTACCGTGGCCGCTTAACCTATATCTACTACTCATAAGTTTTTTTAGTTAAAGGCTTAGGCACAATTCGTGATATAAACTCCGACATAATTATTTTAACCACTCATTTAATATTCTCTGACCATGCTAAAACAGCAGTAATTATTCCATGCTCCTTATTATGTATTCCGGGGTGCTTAGCAAGAGATATGACAAACGCGAGTCCAGCATTCACACGCATTTCCTCGGCTAGCATAAATCAGTCGCTGAGAAACTTGGCTCATTCTTGCGTAAAACTGTCGGCTTTTGGTATGAATTACCTGACTTTCCGCCTCTGAAAGTGATATAATGCGTAACGTGTTCGCAATACGTCATCCCGATAAAACGTAAAATTTTTTTACAAAATAAATGCCCATCAAAAAACCATAAGTTATTTGATTTAAGGGCAGAATATCGTGTTCTACCACGCTTAGGAAATGATTATTTTTACTTATTATTACTTATTTTTGGGTCATCGTAACACTGTTGAGTAAGAAAATTTATTAAAACCAAATAAATTTTTTACGTCCCCTTTCTCCGGTTAAGAGCATTTATTAGCTACTTATCTCGCAGTTTCACATAATTTAAAGAAAAAAATGTATGAAACTAGAACGGTGAATGCTCTTAGTATTTTTTTTACAATTGTGGAGAAGGGTATGGGTACCGCCGCTCCGAGAACTATTTATTGTATTACCCAATTTTCTCTGCCATAGGTTACCCAAAGTGGTTTACTTAGGATGTTGGGTATTGTAATGTCCTATTTAATCTTTTATTTCATGTTTCATATTTATCATATCAAATTTAAGAGCGATTGACCAGCGGCTGAGAATAAAACTTTAAAAAAGCATGCAACTGTACAGGGAGGTTCCAATGAGAAAGATCGATTATTTCCCTTATCAAATTTTGTTAATTAAAAACTTAATGCCGATTTATTTTATTCAAAACTTGCTTTAATATAATACACCTACATTCAAGTAAGCAATAAATATGATCAAAACGCACGATGATAAATTATTAAATATCGTTTACTTTTTGTTAGTATTTTTTGATCATATGTATTTATGATTTTTCAATAATGTCTAAACAAAATGAGTGTGTAAATTCAAATATTTTAGTTTGTAAGACCTGAAATAAATAGAAAAACTGAGGTATTTTTGTCACTAAACACGTTCTCGGAATTATTTTTTAATGATTTTAATTAAACTAAAATTTTAATTTTGAAAACCGTGTTGACTAGATTATGTATTGATTTATTTTAGTGTGTGATTATATTATTCTTAATTTTTGTTGTTTAATAATATGATCTATCTATTGAAAATTGAACAAATCTGCCAACGATCAACGGTATAACCTTAGTATATTAAAAATAAACTTAGGTTTTCAAAATTTTAAAACTGCGTGTACCAGATAAAATAACAATCTTTCAAAATCAATTTATGTTTTCTTGTAAAAAGTGTCAATACGTCTGGAATTTGATTTAAAAAGGACTAATTTCCGGTATTCTCTGGTAATTCCCTATTAACTTCATTTTTTCTAACTTTAATGTGTAGACTCCTTTACATTAAAATCCGTGTCTGTGTATCACCTTTCGTTTATCTTTCTATGCAATCTTTATTTAGGTGATAATTTGTCTATGATTTTTTAGGTCAAAACTAACGCAATTGGTTTGTTTTTTCTGCAGAATCATTGTCTTACCTTTCATTCCACATTTAGGAGCGTTAGGAGATATGGGCTCGGAGTCAATCTAAATAAAAAGTCTAATCTAACAGTGATGCTTTTCATCTGAATAATTTCAAGCAATAAACTCCATCAGTACAAAACACAAGTGTTTTTATTTTGAGTGTAACCATGACCTCGAATCAATCTATCAAATCTTCTGTGCGCGTCCCATGATTGTGGATAAAACGAAGGAAGCCAACAAAGCCGCTAGACTTACAACCTACGACAAATTTCCCGGAGACCAGAGCCAGGGACCGTCCATATGTAATTTAGCAGAGGTATCCGTGTTCATGGAGTGAAGTTTGTCCGGAACTAGGTGGGGGATGCGTCTGCCCACCAAATACGCACTCTCCAGCAGGACTCGTTTAGAACACCGCCTTGCACCGCAGGGGGTTGAATAGATCCATACGTCCGTCACTCCTGGACAGACTGACCCCAAGATTCCTTCCCACCCTTAATACTTTTTACCCTCCCAGAACTTCCTTTCCTTCCTTCCCTAAATGGCACAGGCTCTAAGGGGGTTTATATTCCTCAAAGTAATTGCAACATTGGCGCAGAATTCACGCAGTAAAAAAATATAGATATAAGACGAAAATCGCAAAATCTCAGCTTTAATCAAGAAGAATCTATTATTTTATTTCCTAGATAAAGAAATAGGGAGCAAAAAGATGTGTATAGTACCTCTAACGTCGGTGGACAAACACGATTTCTTTTAATAGTGCGTCGGCTGCCAAATCTTAAGTGGATAAACTTACGGTAGAAATACACCCACAATACGTAGAAAGTTTCATCGTATAGGGTGGGCCAAGAGGTGTTTTTTTATTATTTTTTTTTTGTTACAGTAAATACCTCACAAGAGTCCCAACTGCTCCCGTCTGAGCCAGTGAGACTATGGCATCCCCTATTGGGTTATGAGATATTAGACTATGTTAGGCTGAAGGTAAGTAGGGAAGGGAAGAAGACGAAGAACAGGAAGGTGGGGAAGTACCTGGCTATTCAGATCTAGTCATTAAACACGGCTAAAGCCATTTCAAGCAACGTTTCAATTCTGAATGGTGGTCTTACACCAGGGCGATGCTAATATTATCTTCCACCTGGAACGTGCCGCAAATATACTATATTTTATTTTAAATAATTAATTGTGAAAAAACACAAATCAATTAAATAAGACTTATTTGCGTACGCCGGGTTCGAACCCGCGGCCTTCGAAATGGGAGTCCAACGCCCTACCGCTGGACTACGCCTACTAGGTGTAGCACAGACTATCGATAAAACCCTGTATCAATACTATATTGACAAATCATAATTTGTGGTCACTTATTAGGTAATATTTGCGAGCGTGGTCAACGGTTTTTATAAGATATTTCAATAGACTGATACATTTTAGAGACTATTGATCCATAGTATCAAATAAGTTTCGGTAAACTGAAAATAAACACATGCTTTTGAATAATGTCGTTCGTCGTGCAAAATAACAGGCTTATTTAATGAACGGATTGAACTAACGAAGCTCTGATAAAAGAGAGAAGTCGTATACGCGATCCATAAACTTAAATAATGCATCTAACACGCGACAAATTTATTCCGTTCGATATTTGAGAAACGAAAATGGTTGAAATATTACTAAAGACCTCAATGACTAATTAACTAGCGTTTACTATGAAAAAGTAAATGCGGACTGCTTATTCATGTTCAGGAGAGCATTTGACTTAAACATTACCAAATTATTAATATTTTTAAGTAATTGATTGGCATTTGACATTTCGAGATGTGAATTCATGGACAGATACGCCAATATTGCCAGCGTATATAGATTTCTTATTTATTCCGTGTCAATATCGGTTCAGCTACCAACAGTGAAATCATGCACTGTATATCGTATAAAATCGCATATCATCCGGTATTGTAAAGCATGATGAGATGAGATGGCGTTCTACGAGTGCGCGGAGTTCGTATTGTGTAAAGAACCTTTACAAAAATGTCGATTCATATACTGTTATTAGCTCTGGGGGCCTAGTCTCTATCTTTCGGTTTCACAAACAAGCACGTTTGCCGTTTAACCTTTCTTGACGGTGCTGTGAACTAAGCTGTCACGGTTTGTATTTACTGAAATATCTTTGTAAATATACTAAACATAGAGTTAACATTTTAGGTATTCCTCCACAATACATTTATGTATTGGATTAAATAAATACATTACACTAATATTTACTGAGTGTACAGCATCGGAGCGCGAGAAAGTTTTTAGCACGGTCAGAGGTGGGTTAATACGGATTCGTGAAGTAGCTAAACCCGCGTTACGGGCGCTGTGAGAGATATAGACTAGGCCCCCTGATCGGTAAACCACTAGAGCTTTTTTGTTCTTTCCGGAGTTGTAAGTATTTGAAACCAATGGCAGCAGGACATGATTTCAATAAGACGGTGTGATATGCCACACGCCGACTATGTCATTGGCAGTAGTAAACGAGATGTTTGCAGTAAAATGTATGTCGCACCGATGGGATATGCCCACCTGGAGTCCAGAACTGACTTCTTTCCCTGCAGATATATTTTAAACAAAGAAAAGTCAGATTTACTTCAATAATCCAGCCACCCAGTTTAACTTTGGGAGGCGGATGGAAACCACCGCGCACCGCCCAAAAAAACATTTATTGGATACTCAAAACTCCTGCCATAGGTCACCCCAAGTGGTTCGCTAAGTTTGGTTACTTATTAGGGCTGTCCGGGTTCACGGGGTGAGGCTTGTCTGGTTCTTGACAGCGAATGCTTTAACCCACCCACTGCGTAACGGACCGGCTTCAGAGATACTGGTTGAGGGAGAACTTTTGACCTCTACAGACGGACTCTCTCGATACATTGCTGTGTACTGCAGTGGAAGGGATGGATTCATTCGTTCGTGTGAAGATAATGTAAAACAAAAAAAAAGAAATTAAGTCCAATAGGTTTACGGAAAAAATAGACTTTACTGCAAGCGCAATATCCTGGCGAGTTTTTACAGTGTTAGCCCAGTTTTAAAGAGTTTTTGAGTCGCAATGGCTTAAAATTTAGACGATGTGTTTATTTTTTAAATAAATTTCTCTTATGGCTATTTTTATATAAATACATGTTTATTACGGTAATATCAATATGTTGATAATTCTTTCAAATCCATCCATCTTTTTGGCCCACCCAGTATTATCACTTATGTTTCTATCTACGTACTGTGCAAAGTGACCCTTTTTGGTTCAAGATAGAAATATTTTATGTGGGTTTGTGATCTCTTTTTTTGTGTTTTTATAAAAGGATCATGCTTATTTATTATCATGAAAACTGTATTTTTTTTAAATCATTTTAATTTTGTTAATTTAGTAAAAGCACTAAAGAGAACGATAGCATTTAGTTGTTGATGAGTGTTTGTGTGCCCAAACTAAGGTCTATTTTCTGGCACTTCTGATGAAAATAGTAAAATTTTCGAAAATAATCAAAATTCTTTCTTGTGCAAATAAAGCCCATTTTTGGTCGTCTGGGCCCTAGGAATCTAAAAATCTTATAATAATTTGGCAACATTATTTTTTTTATATTCGGTTTACATTATGTAGATCACACTTTGAGGGATTTTCTCAGGAATATTATAAAAACTAAATGGGTAAAGTTCTGAAATGATTAGCATTAATTTGTTGTGATATGAATTGTGAGTTTGTCGTTTGAATAATTTTGTTTTATGATAATATTTTAGAATTTCTATGGAAAGAGGTGTTCTTTTATTTTTTTATTTACGCACAATTGTCTAGACTACTCCTGTTAGGAGGCTGAGTCTATGGCCTATCCTGAGTCTATGGCCTCCCCATTTGGGATATGTTGTGAGGCTGAAGGTAATGGGAAGGGGACAAATATGGGGAGAGAGGAAGGTGGGGTACCGGGCTATGTATATCTGGTCAATAGATAAATTCTGAATGGTGGTCTTACACCAGGGTGATACTGCAAGTATCTTCCACTTCAAAACGTGTCGCAAATATAGTTTACACTATTTTTAATTAATTAATTTTAGTTTGAACATTCGAGCTTCGGATTGGTAGTCGAGAGCCTTACCCGTCAAACATGTAGGCCGTGAAAAGCTTGAATATTATTAAAACAATATATTTTGTAGTCGATTAAAAATTGACCAAATGATAATAAATATTATGTTGTTAGCTCAAGTTTTTACATAATAATAAAACAAAAAAGACGAAATGTGTTCAGTGTAAATAAAGATGTTGTGAGCGGAATTTAATTAATGAAAGTTGCCATAAGACCACAAACCAAAAGGAACTTTAATTTAGCAATGGATAGTGTAAAATTAATATGCTTAGATAAGACATAACCAGTTTGTGTACAATTTGTCTTTATAAGTGATGTAGAATTAAAATCAGATTTGATATATATATAAATATCATGAAGAGGAGGATGAGTCGGAAGTGAAACGGGGACGAATGGGAAATGACACGAAGCGAGAAAATTTTTATTTATTTAATTATCATTTCAACGCATGCCGGATATCAGCTAAGTAGTACATAAAATATTATTACCTCTTATTCATGTTTGTAAATTACTCCCTTCCCAAAATGATTTTATTATCTCATCACTACAATGTGTAGGAAAATATTAAAATATTTTAAAAAAAAATTAAGTTATACTTTAATTAAAGAAGATAATATTAGCGAAACTCAATCGAAAATCTGAAAGAGAAAACTCATAAAAAGATACGGATACATCTGGGACTCGAACCCAGATGTTCTGATGCTTTGATGCTCTTTCTGGGCAGAGCATCTGCCCAGAAAGCCGAAGGTCCTGAGTTCGAGTACCAAATATTATTATTTGAGGTTTAACCCCAAAAATTAAAAATTAAAATAAGTTATATTTATCTGATAAAGCATAATGCACTTCCATCGTTACCTAAATCCTTTTTATGTCATAAATTTAATACTATCATCGTTATATATATATATAAACATCATAAATATAATACTAACCCTCATTACATCATTTGAATAATAAAATTACTGGTTAAGCTAATAACAAGATTAATAGTTAAGTTTTACTTTAGTAACATAATACAAAACAATTAGTAGCTCCTGAAATTCTAGTGAAGTCGAGAAAACTTTGACTTTGACTCAAACTGGGATTTGTTTTCTTGTGTAAATACATTTTCCCACGAGAAATTAAATTAAGTCTATAAGTTACTTAAACCCGCGGAAAAAGCTTTCACGTTTGAACATGCCTTTTGAATAATGATCATGAAACCACAAAAAAAAAATTAGGGTCTTGTATTATTATATCGAAGTAGAAATGTTTAAATTTGTAATAAACATTGTACCAAAAAAAGGAAAGTTTTATTTTCCGACTTCTTCTATCACTCTTTCTCCGTTAATTCGCTCGACATGCCCAAAAAGGCGTGGTCTAAGGACAAGGCTTTAGACTCACAATCTGAAGGTCGCGGGTTCGAACCCGAGGTGTGCAAATAAATTTTATTTAATTTTTGTGTGATTTCACAATTAATTAATTAAAAAATAATATATACTATATTTCGGGCACGTTCCAGAGTGGAAAATACTCTCTAGTATGGCTATGGTGTAAGACCACCATTCAACGTTGCTTGAAATGGCTGTAGCCATGTTTGGTGACCAGATCTGAATATTCAGATACTTCCCCATCTTCCTATTCCACATCTCTTTCCCCTCCCTATTACCTTCATCACAACATACCATGTTGGGGATGCCATAGTCACACTGGCTCCAAACGGGAGCAGTTAGGGCTCTTGTGCGGTATTCATATAAAAAAAACCATCTGAGGTGCCCTTTCTTAACCTTACTCATTACGTACACAATCATTCATTGTTTTAACTGTATGGATAATGGATCTCATATCTACAGCATTCAATGCACTTTCATCCTTCCTCTGCCAGTTCCATGACTCACCACAGTACATCAGGGTAGATACCAGCACTCCATTGCTGAGTGCTAGCTTTGCTTCTTTGAATATTTTTTTGTTAACACAAACGGCATTTACTCCTCTATTAAGTATTTTCGTTCCGCATTTACCCTTCTTTCAATATATTATTTATTATTAATTAATTATTAATTTATTTATTTTTAAGATTCATTAATTTCAAACTCTCCATACCCATTGAACAAATCCATTATGATATATTAATGAAACGACTTAATTTAACTGACTTATCTTGTAGAAGAACCAAGAGCGATATGGTACTTTTATTTAAATTAGTAAATGGCACAATTGACGCACCTGACTTAACTTAACTAATAACATTCAGAGTACCAAATCGTAACACGAGGCTTCCAGAGCTGTTCTTTGTTTATCCTTCGAAAACTAATTATTTCATTAACTCCCCAATCCAAAGACTACATAGGCTTGGAAATAAATTTAGTTCAGTTGATATTTTCGTTTATTCCTTATCAAAATTTATTTCTGAAATTTAAAAAATTCTGTTTCCCGTTTATTAAACAATGATGTAACATAATTTGTATATTATTGTTTATTTTTCTATTATTTTTGTATTATTATTGTTGTAAAAACTGTAAGGGCGTGAATAAATAAATAAATCTATATTAGCCATCCCATCTCTCGTAAATATACTTCCCAAATACACAAATCATCACTTGCTACTAATATTCATTATTCATAACTATGTTACACACTGTTTTCGTGCTCTCTCTTTCAAACACCATGACTTTAGACTTACTAACATTCATCATTAACTCATTCATCTTACATACTCACGAGAGACTTTAGATCTTCCATACTGTTAGAAATCAGCACCGCATCATCAGCGCACAACAGGCAACAATATTTCAGATAACTCATTTTCGCACGTAAAAAAGAAGATGAGAGACGTAGTTGTGAATCCTAACAGCTCAAAAACATGTGAAGCCAGAGGTACTATAGTATCCCTAATTGAGGTTGAGAGGTTTAAAGTAGTTAGGATAGGAAGGATAGAAGTACGAGAAAGGAGAGGAAGTACCTATCTGTCAATGGCGTGCACTATACGAAGACCGCAAAAATTATAAAAACTAACCATTAAAACAATTTTGAAAATAGGACAATATTTAATTTTCCACGAAAGGAAGTTTTTTTCCTTAGTGTAACTTGTACGAGTACAATAATTTATCCAGGTGGTCACATGGATTCCACCTGACGTTATCTTCAAAATACAAAATTGGAAAAATCCATAAGAAATGTCAGCTTGTTTTTTTATATTAGATCCGCACAGAAGGCCGTAAGGAAAATAATTTCCTTCAGGAACTGTCATCTTTGGGGATGGTGTGTGGAGGTTTTTTTAAGAAAAGGAAGGAGAGGAAGATCAGGGAAGGAAAAAGTAAGAGGGGTGGGTAGGAATCTGGGGGTAAGTGTCTCTAGAGGTGAAGGACATATGACTACATCCCTCCCACTGCGGTACAAGACATTGGGTCGAGAGAGTCTTTCTAAACCGGTATCTCCAAATTCAGCCCGTCACGCAGTATATAATAGACGTATCTGCCACCAAGACCTAGACAATCCTCACCCCATGAACATGGACATTCCTGCTAACTCACCAAACATAGCGAACAACATGTTGGTGACCTATGGCAGAAGTGTTGGTTACCAAATAAATGGTTCCCAGGACAGCGGTACCCATACCCGCCTCCCAAGTTGAATCTGGGTTACCTCGGTTGCAGAACAAGCGCATCTAAACGTTGATACTTTAATATTCTCTCGATCTATACCGTCTCTACTCTCCCTAACGGGCAAACATATCTTGACCTCATAACCTTGTACAAAGTCTGCAATAATATTATGGACTGTGTAAACTTCTCGAATATCTTTAAAATACCACCCAAAGCAACTAGGTCAAAGACATGCAAATTCCACATTCGTCGGACGCGCACAAATGCTGCAGTGTGAAGAAAATGCGAATTATTTCACCAAAGTCAATAGCTGAAAAAATTATTTTTTTTTTAATAAATTAAGTACTTTCAGTAGAAAATTGAAAAGAAATCAACTTTAACGTACTTCGTTTAAACCAGTGGTTCCCAAACTTTTTTGGCCCACGGACCCCTTTTCGTAGTAAAAATTTGCCCACGGCCCCGTGGGAAAAACTGCTTAAATTGATAAATAATAGAAATTAAGAAAAGGGGGGGGGGGTTAAAAGCGACAGTGATTTCAATAATATGGAGTCATACAATCAAATTATTTATTTGTTTTGAATTGACTCACCGTGATGCCTGTTAGTACTTGTATTTTATGCACCTGTCTATATTTATATTTTACTTATGACGTAAAAATCGCTAATAATTTATTTATTGTTATTTATTATTACAACTTCCATATTAATAAAAACGTGTCATAATTTTTTAAATTTTATATTAAAGCTTGCGCGGACCCCCTGACGTTGTTGACTCCCAAATCAATTTTAATTTTCCACAGACCCCCTGAATGATACATGGGTATCCGTACGGACCACTTTGAGAACTACTGGTTTAAATAACGTGTAAATTTTCTCTATTTTTCCTGAAACTCGATTTTTATTTAATTAGTTTTACATGTAATTCTTTCTAAAAATTCATTTGTAAAACTGTACGCGACTTCATTTAGACCTTTTGTATTGTAGTACTTTTCAATTATCTGTGTAACACGATTAAATTTATATTTGATTCTAAAGTGTATTTGTAATTTTTTAAGTACAAATATACTGCTGCTCGTGTTAATGTTAGAATGCGTAGGATTCATTTTTTATACTATTTTGTTGATAAGCCTCTGTATCTTTATTTCCATACATTTAAAAAAATATATAAATTAACCATATACAAATATTCAAAGCACAATTTAATACCAAAGTTTCAAAACTATGTGTAACTACACAAGTTCTAGAGCAGTGAAGGAAGCCATTGTTACCTATATTTAGAGCTATATCAAGCTACGTTTTTATTTTGAATGTTGGTCTATCATCTATCCCAGAGTGGAAGATACTCTCAGAATCGCCCTGGTGTAAGACCGCCAATCAGATTTTTAAATATTTTTTTATTTAAAGAGACAGACAAAAATAATACAATATAATATCAAACTAAAAAAAATAATACAAAAACAGATAAAAACCCCAACATACTACTTTTAAGTAGTCTGTCAATGGGTGCTTCTAACTTTGAAAATAAATCTTATTTTACTTAGTTATTTAAATATTGTACATGTATATATATTATGGCATATACTTGTATGTAAATGTACAAATAACAGAATTGAAACGTTGCTTGAAATGTCTTTAGCCGTGTTTAGTAACTATATCTGAATATCCAGGTACTTCCCCACCTTCCTCTCCCCATCTCCTTCCCTTCCCCACTTACCTTCAGCTTCACAACATACCTCAATTGGGGATGCCATAGTCACATGACACTGGCTTCAGGCGGGAGCAGTTGGCACTCTTGTGAAGTGTTCACTACAAAAAAAATATTTAAAAAAAAAATCTGTTATTGCTTTTGAATGTTGTGTCTTCTTTGAAAAATTTAACGTAATTTTTACCGGTCATTTATATTTAATATATCATTGAAGAAGAATATAACACTAATAAACTAAATTAAAATTTTAAAAATGAACAAGACTCAAAAAAATAAAAGATAGCGGTCGCAACTGGGACTCGAACCCAGAACCCCTCGTGCGATTTTCGAATTTAGCCATTGCCACCTATTATAAAACCATCATATTTGTAAACTCATATTTCAAGTTTTAGAATTAACAATATTATCTTCGACTAATAAAAAAAAAAATTTAAATTCATCTTGATTCATTTCCATATACGGAATCTTTCACTTTCAATTTAAAGTCTGTGTCGGATTTTATCTTAAAGCTTACAACAAATTTGTCTATGTGCTTTCAGGAGAAGCGAAAGTGACAAATCGTTCCAAAATTATTGTCATCATTTTTTTTGGAAAACTCATTTATTCCACTTTTAAAAGCCTTACGGCCAGCATCAAAAATCAATTCACATTATTGCAAGTTTATCTGAACTTTTTATATGCAATACTTTTATATCCAATTTAACATTAATTTAACAAAAGTATCTAATTCCAAGTATATACTTAAAAATTACTCTGCGATCAACCCCTTCGTTTTGGAAAATAAAAGAAGTCATACAAGGAGATCGATTTGCAACCAACTCCAGATCTCCAGAGATGAACAAAGGACCGCACAGCCGCATCATTACCGTCGTGACGATTGCAATGTTAACGCATATGAATTTACATGAAGCAGTCTTCCTCGACAAAGCGCTTTGCAAGGGAAGCTTGGTACATTGACATCCAATAATAGCTGATCGTATGCAGCTAGCATACCTACTTAACCTGTTTAATGGTAAATAGGTTCGTTTCGCAGAATCTCCTTTATTTTGTGGACGCTGTAGAAAACAACGATAGAAATATCTTAAAAGACAATAATTTATCTCGGGGGAAGTCAAAAGTATTAAAAACTATATTGTCTATTTTAGAGTACCGACCCAAATGTGTCGACAACACAATAAAACAGAATAATGCTGAAGTAGACATATTGGTCGAATATTCGATTCACGGCGAGTTCATCGAAAACGAGTTCACCTAACTAAAATTCAACCTAACTTAACCTAACCTTTTTTGTGTATTTTGTAAATTTACTTTCGATGTATTGATTTTACTAACTCGTCGGTTACCGAAAATTCAAACAGATTTATAAAAAATATTCTGCTATTTTCCAAAAATATGTCATATTTATTTTTTAGCTAAATATATTATTAGATATTTATCACTTATGTCTCCAGTGTATCTTTGTATTGTTTGTGAGTTTTTACACAGTGTTATTATTTTTCGATAGAATAGATATATATGCAAACAGTCTCGCATTTTTTAAAAAGCAAATTAGCAGCCTAACGATATGACATGTCAAGAAGAATAGTATATTTTAACTAGTACGAATGGTTGTCCACATTTATTAATGTTTTAACTTTATGTTTTTTTCTTATCTCTCTTTACAGTTTTGTTTTCGTCTTGTTATTTCTATTTGTTATTCAATTTGGGAGGCGGGAATAAGTACCGCCGCCCCGGGAACCATTTATTAGACAGCCAACACCTCTACCGTAGGTCACCCGAAGTGATTCGCTACGTTTGGTGAGCAGGGATGCCCGGGTTTCATGGGGTTAGGTATGTCTAGGTATTGGCGGCGGATGATCTGGACACATTGAACCTTAGATTCCTACTCACCCCTCATACTTTTCCCAGAACTTCCTCTCCTTCCTTTTCTAAAAAATACCCTTTATACAGCATCCCCAAAGATGACATAGGCTCTGAGAGAAATTATTTTCCTCAGGGCCTCCTGTATGGAGCTAATGTAAAAAAAATATCTTTATATATACAAAATTTCACGTCACAGTGTTCGTCCAAGGTAAACTGCAAAACTACAACCGATATTGATGAAATTTGGCTCACTAAGTGTAATTTGGTCCAATTTAAAAGACACGTTAATTTTTATCTCGATCATTGTCCTCAATATTTATTGTTTCGAAGTAACTGTTTTTTATGGGACAATTTTTTGAAATTATTTGTAAGTTCCATAAGTTTCTGGAAGATGGCGGTGTGAGTTAATTTATTGACACAACACAAAAAACATATTATCTAGATTAGGTTACCATCAAGTAGATGGCGTTGTGTTTCTATAGCCACAGCAACGCGTGGGCGGGTCAGCTAGTACATAAGTATAATATATTGTTAACGCGTCTACATAGAGAAAACTAATTTTAATCAACTGTACATTCTGTGAACTTTTTTAAGTGGATTATTAACATCTGTGCTCTCTACAATGTTAATCTTATAATTTTTTCATGTTAATAATATGTAAATGTTCCAAAAAGATAAATAAATAAGGAATGCCACGCTTCTCCACCTTTTTTCACACTCGAGCTCCTCCACTCCTTTTTAAATCAAGATGGCTTTTTACAAATGAATTGAGTTTTCTTATTATGCACAATATCTAACAGCAAATTGTAGGTGCATTTAAACATTATCATAACCCCGTTTAATTAAATTAAAACGGTCCAATTAAATTACAACAGTCCAATTAAATTAAAACAGTCCAATTAAATTAAAACATTCCAAATAAATTAAAACAGTCCAATTAAATTAAAACAGTCCAAATAAATTAAAACAGTCCAATTAAATTAAAACATCCAATTAAATTAAAACAGACCAAATAAATTAAAACAGTCCAATTAAATTAAAACAGTCCAATTAAATTAAAACAGATTAACAAAAAAAAATTGTAAATATATTTGTAAACGTTCTACAGATCATAAAAGCTACAGAAACATGTTTTGTACTGCATCCTGTCTACTTCCACCCTTCATTATTTGTTAGTTCCTTGCCTCACTGCTAAACATCAGAGTTGTTATCCAAACCTTATTACCCCACGACAACATCCCTGGCAATTTAACGTGAAAGCGTTCGTGGCTCGTTTAACGGCACTGCAATGATGAAATAATAGAGACGCTTTCCGGTACCTAGTCAGTAAAACGCCATATGTTTTGCTTTTGGTCGACAACAGTCCACTGGAAACAAAAACACTTAGGAGCAATTTAACGCTAAAGCGAACCTCGTGTCTTCGATGGACTTTCACGAGAATTCCGACGGCTATTTTGGTTGACAGTGTAAACAAAAATAACGTGCAGGAAAATAGTTTCAACGAGCTCATTTTGAATAAATTTGTGTATATCGCCAGCGCGTATATGGAATCTATGCCTCTACACACACAACGCTGACGACGTTAGCGACCGCGTTGCCCTAGGGTATATTTTCAAATACAAAAATCGGAAATTAACTCATTAAAGTATACCTTTACATAACATCTGTGACATCGCTAGGTAGTTGGCTCCGGGCACTTTGCGCGTACGCATTTTAAGATGTACCCAAGAGTTAATTCCCTTTTCAATATAATAATTTTAGCAAAACAATACTTCCCTTTTAAAAATAATACTTTTAGCAAAACAAAAAATGTATCTGCAGGAGTTCCACAAGGTTCCATACTAGGACCTACACTATATATCATTTATGTAACTATAATGAAAAAAACTTTTCTCTTATGCTAAACACTTTGTATTCGCAGATGATACAGCATTGGTCATATCACATAAAGATCTAAGAATTGCAATTGAACTCATGCAAATTGACTTTAATCAACTTTGTAAATGGTCACATAATGCAGGACTATTAATAAATGCTAAAAAAAACTAAAGTAATGCATATAAGATCACCTAATGCCAAATTTAAATTTAAAATAATATTATTTCTCATAATTTTAATTGCATTCATAAAAATATTCCAACTAATTGTAAATGTGAAAGCTTATAATTAGTTACGGAATATGTGTATCTTGGTGATACAGTAGATTGCTTTTTTAAATGGGACAAACATATTTAAAAAATCTGTAAAAGACTCGGATCAATTGCTGGCAGAATGTACACATTAAATTCTTACCTATCAATTGAAACACTTAAAATAATTTATATGTCACTGGCAGAATCTATTGTAAGATATGGATTAACAATATGGGGAAATACTACTATAACCAATCTGAAACAAGTCCAAGTGGTAGAAAATGCAATTGCAAAATTATTAGTTGTCCCTAATATTTTCAAACAGAGACATAATACACCGTTGTTGTTTCAGAGTGCCAAAATTTTACCTGTTAAGGCTATACTATGGCACAAAATAATAATTCAGCATATATTTACCCCGCAGCATAAAGAGAAATTAGAACATAAATACAGCACTAGATTCACGCGTAACGACGGGTTAATAGTTCCGAAATTTAATAATAAGTACGGACAGAGAACGTTTGAAAACAACATACCGAAGATATTTAATTTATTACCTGATACTATAAAACAATGTAATTCTACGAACAAGGTTAAATACATGGTGAAAAATTAGTTATCGGAAAAAATAAATTATATTGTGTATGAAAAATGTATGAAAAAATGTTATCTGTAGATAAAAGATGTAAATTATGTATATGTTACTAAATTATAAGCACCTGCTGACAAGCCAATTCAATTGGCTTAGCAGGACTTGTTTGTTGATTTACTTATTATAACTATGCTTTCAATATAAAAAAAATATAAAAAAACCGCTAGCTGCCACAACATTTGTTTACTTGCATTATTTGTCAGTCTTGTCACCATAAGTGAGGTTAGATTAGGTTAGGTTGGGCTAGGTTAGGTTAAGGGAGAGGGGGGGGGGGTGGAAGGGTAGTTTAGGTTAGGTAAGGTTAGATATAATAAAACTCAACGTCCTTCTGTCTTTCTACTGGTTAGCGTAATTAAAAGTGGAGAGACAATTAACGGGTATACATTTTAGCATAGCAATATGGAGTTCCCAACTTAAATATATACCCCAAAAAGTGTTGCGGTCGTGTATATTTTAAATTCCTTATCGCGAGCACTTTTATTTTTATAAGAAAAACTATTTTTTTATAACTTTTGCAGGTTATTCCCATTATTATTATTATAGATGGCAATAGCCGAAATGGTAGTGCCGCCTGTCCCGCTAAGACAAGAGGTTCTGGGTTCGAGTCCCAGTTGCGACCCTTATCTTTTATTTTTCTGTGTCTTGTCCATTTTTAAATTATTAGTCTTATCTTATTTTATTAATTAACATTAAAGAAATTAACATTATATGATTGGTAACTATAAATAGTAAATATAAGTGATAATAAAATAGCTATAATCGGAAACAGAAAGAGAAAGATAAAAGAAATTATACATCAGTTTTTCAAAAACTGTAGACAGGATTAAAGTAATAATATAGTGTAGGTTAATAATACAAAGTTTCAGGTGAATAATACACGATTAAGTACACAATAGAGAAAAAGAAAAGAGGGGAAGAAGCTTTCACATTTTAGATAAATACAAAAATATATACAACATCTCTTATGTGATACTCTTATAAAAAACATGTTACGTAAAAATATCCTTCAGGTATTTCTTAAATAATGGTAAGCTCGTGTTTAATAAGGTATTTTCACAAATGAGAGATCTGTTGAAAATATTTTATGGAATATTTAAAGATCATTTTTCTGATTTAAATCATCGTAGTAAAAAATGTTTGTTTTTTACGTTTTCATTCAAATTTATTCATTTTCAAACGTTCAAAAACTTACAAAACTAAAACGGCCCATGGTTGCCAACGACGCTTCGTACGCACGTCATCAAACAAACAAAGTAGAACTTTCGGAAATTTTTCAAGAACGAGCGATTCTTGTGACGTCACTCGTCGAAAATGCCGTTTTGGCGGGATTACAAAAATGTGCGATTTAGACTCGCTGTAGAAAATTTATTCGTCAACATGAAAATATAATAAAAATGCCATAATAATCGTAATTTTTTTAAGCAATAAAAAAACGTAGAAATACCAAATTGTTTCCAAGTATGTGAAAGCGATGAATAGGTATGTATGTGGTAGTTGGTCCCAGAATTATTGTAGGTAACAGAATAATATTTTTTTCCTAGTTGCTCGATTAGGTACCTTAAGGTCAATGAGATGCAGGAGTTCACAACAGTCAAATTCGGAGTGAATAATTTTAAACGAAAAAGTTAAGTCATTTAATCTTCTTTTATTTTCTTGGGAATGCATTTTGCCATGTTTTGCTACATCTTTCTGTAGCCAATGTAACGGTTTCCATTAAATATTGTGCATCACATCAACCCTGATGAAGGACGCTGTAACGCTATCCGAAGCGTTGCCTTAATAAGAAGGAAGCTCAACACGGATTTTTAACCCAAATCATTAATCCCGATGCTTCAAAATAGTTGGAACACCCACCCGCAGTCCCGTCTTACTCCGCAGTAGCCCCACGGTAAAATAAACCATTGACGGCCGCCGTGGTCGAGGGGTAATTCCTCGACTATTTATTTATTTGTTTATAAGATTTACACAGTACATTAAATATAAGTTGTAAGGTATTTTAAATAAATTACATGGTTTTGTACCTATTACGTAAATCTGTAAAATATCAATAGGTAATTTCGCCTGGGTTTTAAAACTATATTTAAAACTATGAATCTGAAGGTCGCAGGTTCGAGCCCGGCGTGCGCAAACAAATTTCATTTGATTAATTTGTGTTATTTCACAATTGATTCAAATTTTTTCTAAAGTTTATTTATTTATTATTTCTTTACAAATAAAATACACAGTTTAGCATTAATTATTAACCCCAATAGGGTTCGTCTGTATCGGGGTGAAACGCTGTTTGAAATGGCTTTAGCCGTGTTTAGGGACCAGATCTGAATAGCCAGGTTCCTTCTCCACGTTCCCCTTCCCCATCTCTTCTCCTCCTCTACTACCTTCAGCCTCACAACAAACCCCACAATCTTATAATACAGTATTCTACAAAACTTTTTATAAATTATTAATGTGTTGTATTAACAATAACTCATAACTAAAGTACCGGACAAATTGCAAATAAAAATGTGAATGTATGTATATACTCGATGCTTTTTTTTATTATAATTTGTTATTATATCTCAGTTCTTAATTGGTTCAATATAATGTATACCATTGTAAACTTAATTCTCATGTAACACATTATTGTAAAAAACCATTTACCGCATTCAAATAAATAACTTAATATCTGTGTCTCTTTCCTTCTTGCAGGAGTGTCGTGATGTTCATAGGAGATGGCATGAGTCTTTCTACGGTGACAGCTGCGAGGGAGCTGAGACGACAGAGAAACAGCATGAGAGCAGAAGAGGACAAAGATAGAGACTCAATACAGGGCCTGATCTGGGATCATTTTCCTGCTGCGGCCTTGGCACAGGTAGGCTTTCAAATAATAAAAAAACAGACTTTTGGACTGTTTCCAAGTGAGAATGCAATTGGCTAATAGAGGAACATTAGGTGTACTGAACAGGAATCGCCTGTCTGAATAACTGTTCACTCCGGGTTGAAAAGGTTTTTTTTTGCATTTGCTTTACACAGGGGTCCAGAGGAAAATTATTCATTTTTAAGGATTCCGCATAGGGGTTTTTTTTTAAGGAAAGGAGGGAAAATAAATTCTAAAAAGGAGAAATGTTTATGTCTGGGGTCTCTTAGTAAAATTTATAATTTTTTGCAAAATTGAACAAACGAATGTGTAGTTCTTATTTAACAAATCCTGATATTCTAAATCTCGCTAGCTCACGAGGGAAATGACATTTGGAACTGAAAATAGTTTCTTTGAGCTTGAATTTCCAAATTTAAAAAAAATTGTTTAAATATCATAGGGACAGATTTAGGAATAAAAAAAGCATGGGGAGCGGGTAGGAATCTGGGCTTCAGTGTGTCCAGGAGTGACGGAGCTTTTAATCTATCTCTCCCACTGCGTTGTAAGGCATTGGATCGATAGTGCCCGGCTGGATAGGTGAAAGAGTCTCCCCCAACCGGCCTCTAACGATCCGGCCCGGCGTTCAATGTTGTGGGCATACGCATCCGCCGCTTGGACATACTTTCTATCTCATTTTCATAGTAACAGGATGTTTCCGAAGGCCAAATTGATAATCAATAATTTAAATTTTACGAACAATCTAGATGGAAATAATTTTTTCACTGTTCGTTGCTTTACTGTTACTTTGAAGTAGAAATTTTACTAGAAATTCACAAAAAATACGAAAATAATACATTTCTCGTGGCGCTTATTATTACACGAACTAATTATTATCGTAAGAAAATCTTACTTTGCCCCATAAGGGGTATAATAAAATTACTTCAATTGAAAAAGTGTTTTGTTAGTACATACCTTATGTTAAATTTTTCACCGATAAATAATTGGAAAGTACATGAAGTGACAACTTTCATCAACGGAACTTGTATAACATGACATGTCACGTCATTTTATGTAAACATTTTGATTTATGTAAACATTTTAATCCGCATACGAATTGGCACCTATCATAATAATACCAGAGTAGTTGATATCTGGTGAAAGGGCCACCATTCAGTATCGAAATGCAACTTGAATTGGCTTTGGTTGTGCGTTGTGACTAAATCCGAATAATCAGGTACAAACTTTTCAACCTCCCTTTTGCGTCTTTTTTCTCCTTACTAAAAATATAACCCAAATTGAGATTATATAATCCCAATGCCTCCAGGCAGTTAGGACTCTTGTGCGGTATTCACATAAAAATGTTTGAATAAAGATAAAAACTACCTATTTAAATGATATTTTTATATATTGTGGAATAATTTGAGTAAAATCTCAAATTATAATACATAATCATAGAAGACAATATTAGCTCCTCCCAAACAAAAATGAGAAACGGAAAAATCAGAAAAGATTCGGTCGCATCTAGGAATTGGACCCAGGATCTTAGCCTCGCCGGGGCTCTGCTCTAACCACTAAACTGATTCGACCCTGTCTCCTTCGGTCATTTTTAATTAAATCTTACTTCAATAAAATGAAACAAACTACTTTGTGTAAACCACTATGATAACATGTTATAATATCTACATATTTCAAAGCCGATGTTTCTGATTTTTTGATTTAATTAAAAAGTAATTTTGCAAAGATTGAAGAAAAAATCTTACTTCGCCTAAGCCCCACTAACATTGTCTTCATTTTCTTAAAGCATATCTTTAGCACGATTGCAAGATTCTTCCCGAAATAAATTCAATATAGATACTGTCTATATATTGTGTAAATATATATATATATTTTTTTTTATGTTCCCCAAACATTAACTTTTTCTACAAAACTGTGATGAATATTTTTATTTATTTCTGGAATAACTCTGGAATAGTCCTTTAACAATATAATATTATTTCTTCGAACTACGCAAATCACTTTGTGGCATCATTTTGAATTAAATTAAACAAATAACTTTGTATTAAACCACAATTATATAATCACAATTACCTACATGTTTCGAAACCGATGGTTTCTTCGTCAGGGTAGTAAATAGTTTCTTTACTATCCTGACAAAGAAACCATTGGTTTCGAAACATGTAGGTAATTGTGATTATATAATAGTGGTTTAATACAAAGTTATTGGTTTAATTTAATAAAATAATAACACGAATAAGAAACAGTGATGACAGTGAAAGGAGAACACGTATAAAAGAAGAGCAATAACAATGTATAATATAAAAAGTACATGTAGAAGATAATTACAAGTTAAAGCATGAATTAGGATTTAAAATACTTTAAAAATTAGACATTTCGTATCAACTGCCGATAGTATTTTAGGTTTACAAAACAAAAAATTCAATGCTTTGAATTGCGACGACAAGTCTCAACATTCTGGACAAAGGAAAATGGTGCCCATAATTAGTATGATATTGATTGAGGAACATCAATTCATTATTTCCGAGTCGAAGGGATGTTGAACTGCATGATACGTAAATGAAAACACATTAAATTTTTTATAAGAAAAACTCTCTTTTAAACTTTTGAAGGTTATTCCCATCAGTATAATATATCATTTAAGAAGAAGATAACAGTAATAATCTAAATGAAACGAATTACTTTGTGTAAACCACTATAATATCATTTTATAATATCTACATGTAATTATAGTATTTTACACAAAGTAATTTGTTTCATTTAATTAAAATGATGCAGCAAAGTAATTTTGCAAAGATTGAAGAAATAATAATCTAAATTAAAATATGAAAATGAACAAGACACAGTAAAATATTAAAAGTTAATGGTCGTTATTATTTGTTATCGTCTTCTTCAATGATATATTACATTGATGGAAATAACCTTCAGAAGTTAGAAAGAGAGTTTTTCTTATAAAAAATGGAATATTTATTTAGACTGTTTTAAAAAGTCAATAGATTTTCCACGTAAATAAAATCGGATATATTTATCCGAGACACTATCTAGTTAAAAAATACGTTCATTAAACATTTTTTTCAAATGAAAAGGGTAATATTGTTAATTCTGAAATTTGAAATATGACTTTGACAATTAAGGCGGTTTTATAATAGGTGGCAATGGCTGAATTGGTAGAGCGCACGGTAGACGAGAGATCTGATTTCGAGTCCCAGTTGCGACCATTACCTTTTATTATTTTCCTCCGTCTTATTCATTTTCATATTTTAATTTAGATTATTATTGTTATCTTCTTCTCCAATAAAAACATATTACTTTGTAAAACAATAATTTAATCAAAATTATCAATGGCGTATCAACACTAATGGTTTTTTCGTCCGGATAAAAATAAATTTAATTACTCAATTTTAATTTTATCCTGACGAAGAAAGCATTGGTTTTTAAATATGTTGATAGTGTTGACTAAATAAGTGGTGTTTTACAAAGTGATTTGCTTTCATTGAACTAAAATGACGCCATGAAGTGAATTTACGAACATTGAAGAAGAAGTATGTTATGGTTAAAAATATGACCAAACGAATTAGCTCAATGGTTAAGGCAGCGCCCCAGAAAGGCTAAGGTCCTGATCCTGGTTTCAATTCATAGATGCGACCGAATCTTTTTGTATTTCAGATTTTCGTTTGAGTGTAGTTAAAATTGTCTTCAATGATTGCACGTATTATTTTATTCAATTGTAGCAACGTTACCCCCTGTTACCCAAGGGGTAAAGTGAGAAAATTTAACACTGACCTTCAAAACACGCTTGAGGCGTTATTCCCTAATTACGAACGAAACTGTTTGTAAGCCCGTCTGAAAATGAATATTGGTTTAGTGGGTTGTCTAAGTATACCGAGCTTTGTGATAAAATACTTCTATAATTAGGGCGCAAGTCTAATGAGGATTTCACAGAGATTTTTGATGAGGCACCTTACAATAGAGGGATGATGAATTTATTCAAGTAGCTCGTTTCATATGTTTTGTTTACTATTATTTGTTTTAAATTTTTATTATTATTGACTACAGTTGATGCACAGTCATACTCACTGAAGACTCCTGTTGCAAGGCGGACTGTAAACTGTGTTAGCGTTACATTAAAATAAGACATATTTCAGATATATTTTTCTACTAAAAACCACAAACTAAATATTTCATGATCGTAATAAGCATTAACTTTGTGGCTCGCCATAATTTACAATAAAATATATAAATTTGTTTTGGACCACTTTAAATTTAAATTACACTCTACCGGTTTCGGAAGAACCCTTCCTTCATCAGGAGAATATTAAAAAAATTAAATTACACTCTACCGGTTTTGGAAGAACCCTTCCTTCATCGGGAGAATATTGAAACTTTGTTTTGCAATAAAAGTTATTTTAAACCAACACCGCAAGAATGACTCGATTATTTAATAAACACTGCAATCAAAAGACTTGGAATGTCAATACAATACAATAAGCATATTTGATAATATCACTAATTATTATAAACCAACGATAATTATTATAACCAACAATGATAACAAAATATACTTTACAATAATTAAGACAACACCCTAATGAGTATATTACCTATACTAAAGAAGTTACTATCTCATTACATACATAGAAAGCTCAGAAATCACTTCTAAGAGTCATACTTAAAAAACCGTTCAGATACTTCAGCGATTCATTGTTCGAAGAGTTTCGTGTTCTTGATGTAAGGCAATTATACACGAGGAAAATCATATTACAAACTCAAAGATAGCGTCACCATTACACTTCCGTACACTATTATCACGACACCAGAGGCCCTAGAACAATCGCTCGATAACGATCGATAGGATAACTATCGGTAACTTATCATCGTTCCCTAGCATGACTACAGATTGCCAACGAATAAGTGACAGTTCACAATGACTAAGTGTCCTTAACATATTCGACATCAATTATTGTTTGTACGTTAGCGATGTGCAGTTGTCCTAGGGAACGATGAGAAGTTACCGATAGTTATCCTATCGATCGTTATCGAGCGAGTGTGCTAGGGCCTCAGACATGCAAAAAGGAACCCAGTTTTTTCTCCCATAATTTCTTCATCCTTAGCTGAAAGACAATTCTCGTACTTAAACCCTTAATTGTTTAATCTTATTCCTGATGCATGGAAATCAAAAAGTGCTAGCATTCTCCGTAATCTGGTAAATGATTGGCTTCTGTTCTTGGAGAGAGCTGAATGAGAAAATATTTTGATTAACTGTCATTAAAAATGTTTTTTCTTACCTTTCCCATATATTATTTTATATTTGTATTTCATTAAATTTATTTTTATATCAATAAATCTTTTTACTTATTTTTGATTCTCTATAATTCATTTTCATCAATATCAAAACTAAATTTTAATGAAATGGATGAAAATACATGTTTTAATTTTAATTTTATTTTTATATCTTCTTTTTATTTCTCTACTTTTTCTCACTTTCTAATCTTACTTTTCTAAGCTCACATCAGCCTTGCATTCTTTTAGGATTTCCACATTCCTCACACGATCATACATGGTTTTACCATACATACACTACAGGGATCTCGTTTCTACAGCATTCAGTATTTATGTATTATCTCCTGTCATAATAATCTCTTTCTTATTTCAATAACGTAATATATTTTTATTGGTGTTGTAAGCATAGTGTTTTTTTTTTAATTGTGTTAGATATTTAATTTTTAAATACATAATAAAATAGTATAATGATGAAATCTCTTACTGGTTTCTCAGTTAGGCAAACTGTTGACTTCCCTAAAATAAAATAACTAAATAAAAAATACTTATTTGCATTGTCAAATTAATGAAACAGTTTATATATTTTATTTTTATATGTTAAAATGACAGCACATTCTCGACAAAGCCGTGTTATACCCCAGCTTAGTTCAATATTTTTTTTAAATATTTATTGGAAACACCTATACAAAATAATGTACCGAAGATGTAGCTACTCGTTGTAGACTAAAAAAATCCACATATGACGCTGTGGTCTTGAACTGATTTTTTACGTTTTTTTAAAATAAAGTCCACAAAAAACTTTAGCGTTAAAAACAACATATTCGTCGTTTAATTTTGTGTTAATTTCAGACATTATTAAACGAATGTATAGGGAATAAATATTTACGTACAAGTGTCAACAGCAGTGTAATAACAAATTCCACATAGTAATAGAATGGAAACAGTATTCACAAAAAAGCATTACTGTTTAGTAAACTAAACCAAGGCTACTTATTTCCCGAATTTAGTGAGTTTTTCATTTTCCAAAGAGTAGAAAAATTTAGAACAAAGAGTATGTTGTCTTTTGTGACAGAAAAGTTGTTATTTCAAAACTCAAAAGCAGAGAAGATTCTTTAATATCGCATTATACATGTGGTTAGGCATGTTTACTGTTTGTCTTCGTGTATCATTATGAATAATTTATTAAAAAAATGTCTGGCAACCTTGAAAAATAAAACCGAAATATGAAATGATGTTCATTTTGTTTCGAGAGTATATTTATGTGACAACTGAAGGTAAATTGTCTTTCAAACGATTATTTTTATTAAAATGAATACTTTTGTAACTCTTCTAGGTTACCTATGGTACGGACCGGTAAACACCAAAAATAATAACTTTTAACCCCCTGTTTCACGTAACTACCTACTCTGGTCTGTGAGACTTCGTTGGCGATATATATAACACGGTATCGCATATACATACCTACATAAGCACAAACTTCACCACTTTCAATTAAACATCTGCCCTAATGATGGACACTGTAACATTGTTCGAAACATTGGCTAAAGAAGGAGGTAGCGCAACACGGCATAACACCCTAAAAATATTTTTAGCTCTGAAAATATTAAATAATAACCCTAATTTATGATACTTACAAATAAAACATTTGACATACTTTTAAATATGTCGTCTGTCCATTTTCAATAGTTTTTAGTGGAAGGCATCATCTAAAGTACTTAGTTAGAAAGCTAACAGCGGGTCTGGTCAAAGATAGAAAATAAACTAAATAATCGCTTAGTCCAAAGCTAGTCGAAGTTAGTCGGAGCAAGTTGTTCGCACGCGCCGACCCGATGTCAACTAGAACGATAACTAACACTCGAAACGACGAAGTTGTCGATAAACTTTTTACATGTCAACTAAAAACTTTATCAACACTGTAAATGGATGATTTTCATCATTTCGGTTATAAATATCACTAATCAGATTCTTAATATCGGGTCGCATGGACCAATAGACAGATATTTATTCCGTTCATGGAGCTACTTACAAGCGACTCCAGCATCATGTGCATAGCACACGTGCCGCTCGTCAGTACCCACCTTACTATTTACCATACGATGCGCGTAGCATTGTGTAAGAACATCAGCAAAATAGTATGACGGGTACTTACGAGCGGTGCGTGTGCTATGCGCATGAAGCTCGAGTCGATTGTAAGTAGCTCCGTGAACGAATAAGCTAAGAATTTCAAAAAACAAAACATCGCGGAATTGACTGGATTTTTGTAAATAAACATTTTTAAAGGTTTTCTATCATCTGTGAAAAATTCAGCTTCCGGAGAATTAGTTCCGACATAAAACCATCATTGACTGGGCTATAAGAAAAAACAATTTTTTTTTGTTCTGAGAGGAGTATTCTGTTATATCTAATGGTCGGATTTTCCCCCAAAATTCAAGCCAATATTATTTTAGTGTTATTTATATAAATATAACAAGATTTTAAAAAGTTTATTTTCATTCAATACTTAATTTTACTTAAAACCCTTCATTTTTCATCATAATTCAAAGAGAGGTTTTTTAAATCATCACTTTCTTTGAAAAACACTACATGGTGGTTCAATTTAATAAATATCCTAGCTCGTAGGACCAATGATGGTGGCGCTGGTTGTACAATTACTTCGATCGCAGTGTGATGTAATTTACACATTAAATTAATTAAAATACATTTGCCTTTAATGCATAGGAAAGGTTGGGAGCCCAAAGACTTACCTAATCTACTGCAAATGTCTCTTCAATAATCCACTGTTGGTCAGTTCAATGCCGCTGGTTTTTTCTTCTCATTTCTTTTACATATAAAACACAATAGTTCTATTATTCTATAACACAACCTCATATATATATTCGTCGCGGCGGTTCAAAACAGTGTTTTGGCGAGGTACAACAAAATACGACGAATTAGAGCGGATAATTTGATTATTATCAAATAAAACAAGAATGTTTGCGGTGCGATTAACAGTAATCCATATTGCGACTTTTCTCGGCGTGTGGAACGAAACGGTGTTCATTTGTTTTCGAAGTGTTCCATTTTTCAAAAGTCTCTGGGCAAAATAAAGGGAAGGGAGATATGGAACATTAAAAGGCTATTTGAATTGCTCTGATTAATAGCAATCGAAAGTACTTACTCAACCAGCGCAAACATATACATAATATACGCGGCCTCTCAGGCCTCACTTCCGTACTAACGATACAAAAAATGCACGTCGGTAAAATATAAAAATATTGCTTTCATGTAAATATATTGGTATTTTAAACAAATTAGCTTGAACTAAAATGTTTAAGATCAGCTATAAAATTAAAATTTACCTAAAAGGAAATATACATTACATTAGACATCGAGCTGTAATTTTTACAAAGAATGAACAATTATAAATATTTTTGAAAAATATTTTTATGAAAAACCCGATTGCATGTTACTTGTATTCCTTCTTGAAAATTGAACCAAAACAGCGGGAGAAACTAACATACCATCGAATTTATTCATGATTTCAAATCTGTCGCGGGAGACTCGGAAAATTTTAAATAATTATATATATATTAATGCTCTAAACGACCATATTTTAAGACAAGCCCTGCAGGCGAAAAACGACCACTCTCCCCCTTAAGTTTAACCGACCCGAAAGCTGATTATCGCGAGACAGGGACCGTGGATGAAATCACATACGATTTTTTCAGACCTGATTTGTATGGGAAAAATTCAGCCAGAAGTTTTACCAATTGCAAATTTTCATATAAAAAAACGGATGCAAAAAAAAAAACTGCTAAAAAAACTGATGTATTAAAACCTAGCGGCGAAAACTAGAAGCGCTCATTATTCGACGAAGAAATTCAAAGTTATATTGCCAGCCGCCAGGTTCGCCCCTCAAAAAAGGAATAATTTATCGTCAGACCTTCACGAAAAATTTCTGAAAGAGCCTCAGTACTGAAATCGTAAAGTGTATATTTTTTTAAATATAAGGCGTCTCACCTCAAAATTTAACATTTCGACGAGCCTCGAGGTAAATCAAAATTGCGACTTAAAAAAGATTCCCGGCTTAGATGTTTTTATATTATTGCGACTACGACAGGTTTCGGAACATTAATAATATATTATATTTGTGACTTTTCATGGAAATTTTGTCAGGATTCGTTTTCAAACGTCGGTAATTTCTGACGTTTACGAAAAAAATTCCGAGTTAAAAACTGTTAAAATGTTCGTAGCCAGTAAAAAAAAAAAGCTTTATTAAGGAAAAATTTATCGTCAGACCTTCAAAGTACTGAAATGTTGGGGCATTTTTGAAAATTATTCTATGGCGTCTCGCATGTAAATTTCACATTTCGACGAGTCTCATGTATATCAATATTACGTCAAAAATAGCATATGTGGATAAGATGTTTTTCTATAATTTTGAAAACCATAGATTTCCGAACTCCAATAATACATTACATTTACCACATTTCATGTAAATTATTTCAGGATACATCTTCAAAAGTTGAAAAAATTCTGACGTTTATGAAGGAAAGGAAAATTGAAAACAGGTTAAATGTTACCGGCCAGCTACACAACATTTATTTTAATTGCTGTGTAGGTACTTTTGTACAGACAAATAAAATTCGAACGGTTCAGGCTGCTGAGATCATAGAAAATAATTTACCAGTGGGTAGGTACCTAATTGGGTGGGAACGTTATTTTTCAAATATTGAGAATTTAACATGATGAATAAAACTGTTTAAATAACTCAGGATAATCCATTTTTTTTTTGCCAAATGGCGTAGGTACTTTTTTAAATAGTGCACAATAGTGTTATTCTAATATCATTCGGCGTGGGTGGTGTGCATTGGTACTGCCACCCCGTGAATCATTTATTGGATGACCAAACCCTTTATAACCGGTTAATCTGAGTCGATTTAAGAATATCTAAATATATTCAGGTTGGCAAAAAGATGTATCTCAGTGACGTTTTGCATCGTTATATGCACCAATACACACAATCCTAAGGGCGGGCTTTTTCGTGTGAATGTTTATGCATTTTTTATACACAAACTATGGATCTTACTCGACTAATTTAAAACAAAATTAGGAAAATCTACCGGGAAAAGAGAAGTTTATTTAATTTTTATAATAGCTCTACACAGGAGGCCTTGAAGAAAATAATTCCTCTCAGGGCCTATGTTATCTTTGGGGATGCTGTGTGAAGGGTTCTTTTTAGGAAAGTAAGGAGATGATGTTCTGGTAAGGAAAAAGTTATGAGGGGTGGGTAGGAATCTGGGGATCAGTGTGTGGAGTGACGGACGAAAATAATTCCTCTCAGGGTCTATGTCATCTTTGGGGATGCTGTGTGAAGGGTTCTTTTTAGGAAAGTAAGGAGATGATGTTCTGGTAAGGAAAAAGTTATGAGGGGTGGGTAGGAATCTGGGGATCAGTGTGTGGAGTGACGGACGAATGATTTTATCCCTCCCACTGCGGTGCAAGGTGATGTTCCGAGAGAGCTTTGCTGAAGAAGCCAAAAAGTCTCCCTAAACCAGTCTCTTCCGATCTGGTCTGCCACGAAATTGGTGGGCAGACGAATCCACCGCCAAGACCAGGACAAACCTCATGAACCCAGGCACCACTTCTAAATCAACAAACATAGCGAACCACTTGAAATGACCTATTGCAGAGGCGTTGGCCTACCCACCCAGCGAATTTTTTTAGCGTAAGATCCTCACGGCTTTTGCGGTAGGTCAGAGGCCCTAGCACGCTCGCTCTATAACGATCGATAGGATAACTATCGGTAACTTCTCATCGTTCCCTAGCATGACTTCAGATCGCCAACGAATAAGTGACAGTTCACAATGACTAAGTGTCCTTAACATATTCGACATCAACTGTTGTTTGTTCGTTAGCGATGTGCAGTTGTCCTAGGGAACGATGAGAAGTTACCGATAGTTATCCTACCGATCGTTATAGAGCAAGCGTGCTAGGGCCTGAACAAAAAAATTAGACTTTAGCCTTTACAAAAATTGAGCTTTGGCGTATTTGAGAATCCTTCATTTGCAAACGAAATTGCGTCAAAATGACGGCCTCTGGCGTAAATGTTTTTTGATATATTCAATGGCAAAAGGTTTCGAAAACTTATTCAACCGTTTTTTTAGTGGCATTCCATTGAAAATATTCCACAATATCGAGCTAAAAATTTGATATTTTACAAAAAAATCCATGAAAAATCCGCTAACAAATTTTACAAGATTTAAAAATATTACTGGTCAGGTGGATTGGTATAATAATAATCACTGGGTAGGTACCTACTTTGCTCCATCGAATTACAAATAAATGGTTTGAAATTAAGAGAAATCACCAAAGATGGTAGGTACTAAACGCGTTTCTTCTGGAAAAATGCCGATTGCAGTTTGTCGGTCTTTTAATTCAAATTCAGAAACAGGGTGGTAAAAAAAATTCCGCTCGAAATATACTGATTAATTTTTTTATTAAAACTCATGATTTTTTCCTTAATTTTTTTTGTTTAGAAAATATTGTCGTGCGTTTGCGACCAACGTTTTTGCGGCGCATTAAAATTTATCTAAATAAGATGCAAAGTTTTTTTTCTAATTTTCTATACATTTATCGTTATTAATAATTATTGATTACGAAAAGAGTTATGGCGTCCGTGACATCAAAAGGTGGACACTTGAAAGATGTCATTTCCATAAAAAAATATTAAAGAGTCGATTTTAAAAAAAAGTCATTTTTTTAATCGATTGGTTTTTGTAATAATGAGTGAGGAAATTTTGCCGGACCCTGTCGTTCATTTTGACTGACCAATCAGGGAGGTGGTATTAGGTGGAGGTGGAATACACTAGACATGGTATTCCATTGAATTCAAATATCGATATTTACTGTAAGTAAGAACTTCTTTCCTTTAAATCACAAAAAAATTATGATATAAAATAAAAATAAGTAACCAAAGATGGATATTTCCAAAGAAATGTAGGTGTACACGGGGGTAGGTAGATATGCAGGTAGGTAGGAACTAAGTACTGAACAGGTACTCTGGGTAGGTAGGTATGTATGAAGGTACTTTTTATAAATTAGGTGGGTTCGATGCAGTGCTACAGATTTTTTATATGCATATAAATCGAAAAATAGATCGGACAGGATTCGTTCGTTTACTTTGGACATTATTAAATTTTAAAATAAAAATAATTATACGTGTGCACGGGTACCCGGATATTGTTAAAGAATTTCTTTGTGTAATTTTTTTGCTGCAGTAAAATTGAGTTTGATAAGATGGTTTTTTTGATAAGTAATAAAATTGCAATGTTTTTTTTTTTTTAGAAATTACGTAGGTAAATGAACAAATATTTTTTGTTTGAGGGTTAGGTAGGTTTTTTTCCAATACTATTCATCTGATGGCGACAAAACTTTTGGGATTTGATGTGTGCATGCCCGGGTTGGTTTCTACGCATAATAGTAAGCTCTGGCTTTATGAAATTATTTTATATTTTCATTCACCCGATCGAGATGAAACTTTGGGAATTCGATGTTGGCATGCTCGGGATGGTTTCTATGTAAAAGAGTAAGCTCTGGCGTTATGAATTTTTTTCCAATACTATTCATTTGATTGCGACAAAACTTTTGAGCTTTGATGTGTGCATGCCCGGGTTGGTTTCTACGCATAATAGTAAGCTCTGGAATTATGAAATTATTTACGCATAATGGTAAGATCTGGCGTTATGAAATTATTTCCTATACTTTCCATCCGATTGAGATGAAACTTTGGGAATTCGATGTTGGCATGCTCGGGATGGTTTCTATGTAAAAGAGTAAGCTCTGGCGTTATGAAATTTTTTCCAATACTATTCATCTGATTGCGACAAAACTTTTGGGATTTGATGTGTGCATGCCCGGGTTGGTTTCTACGCATAATAGTAAGCTCTGGCTTTTTGAAATTATTTCCTATACTATTCATCCGATTGCGATGAAACTTTGGGGATTTGATGTGTGCATGTCCGGGATGGTTTCTATGCGTATTAGTAAGCTCTGGCGTTATCAAATTATTTCATACACTATTCACCCGATTGAGATGAAACTTTGGAGATTTGATGTGTGCATGCCTGGGATGGTTTTTATGCATAAAAGTAAGCTCTGGCGTAATGAAATTATTTACTTTACTTTTCATCCGATTGAGATGAAACTTTGGGAATTCGATGTTGGCATGCTATGGATGGTTTCTATATATAAGAATAAGCTCTGGCATTATGAACTTATTTCCAATACTATTCATCCGATTGCGATGAAACTTTGGGGATATGATGTGTGCATCCTCGAAATGGTTTTAAAATATAATAATGAGCTCTAGCGTAATGAAATTATCTACAATAATATTCATCCGATTGCGATGAAACTTTGGTGAGTTATTGTGCGCAAGCCCGCGAAGTTTTTTTTATATAATGCAGAGCTTTGACGTTATCAAATTTGTACAAAAAATTTAAATAGGTGTAACGGGAGTTATTAGAAAAGTGAGTGCATATCATATAATTTAGAAACAATTTATTAGTGAAAAAATTGAACCGTAAACTTCTAGGCCCCTTTTTGCGAGAAAAGGCCCATACTGAACGCCTTAACCAGGGCGACCAAAGTGGCTAAGTAGCGGGTGTACAAAATTGAGCGATTAACTCACAAGACCCTTTGAGTAGTTCTCAAAATCCTTGCTTCATCCACATTCAAACATCGATTTTTTTTTTCAAATATTTAATTTTTAAAAAATTTAGACACACACACTTCTTGCTTCATCCACATTCAAACGTCAAATCGCTTAGTGCTTTAACCAATTAGTTGCCTTGCAACGGGCAAAAGCTAGTATTAATATTAATGCTCTTGACCACCAGATTTTAAGACAATCGCAGTCTCGCGAAAAACGACCACTCTGCCCCTCGAGTTTGACCGACCTCAGAGCTGATTTTCGCGAGACAGCGACCGTGGATGACCGATTAAGTGTTTTGCAGTCTCGCGAAAAACGACCATTCTGCCCCTCAATTTTAACCGACCTCAAAGCTGATTTTCGCGAGACAGCGACCGTGGATGAAAATACATACGATTTTTTCAGACCTGATTTGTATGGGAAAAATTCAGCCAGAATTTTACCAATTGCAAATTTTCATATAAAAAAACTGATGCAAAAAATAAAAACTACTAATGAAACTGATGTATTAAAACCTAGCGGCGAAAACTAGAAGCGCTCATTATTCGAAGAAGAAATTCAAAGTTATATTGCCAGCCGCCAGGTTCGCCCATCAAAAAAGGAAAAATTTATCGTCAGACCTTCACGACAAATTTGAGTACAAGACAGTATCTTGAGGTGTGTTTTTTAAATTTTCTTAGGCGACTCGCTTGAAAATTTTACATATGAGAGGGTTCCACGGCATTCGAGATTGGGTCGTAAAAAATCATTCTGGTGGCAATGTTTTTGAATAGGATCGTAGACGAGAGGATTGGCCATCTTATTCAGGCAAAACATCTAACCCTCTTCATTATAAATTTGCCGCTAAACTTTGCCAAACTTTTGACATCTAGCGAAAAAATTGTGTAAAAAACGTTTCGTCATGAATGAAAATTTTTTGCGGCCAGTAGAAGTGCGAAAACACTAGCCACCGGGTAGGTACTTTATTGCTTGCGACTAACTTCACGACTGATCACAGCGAGTATAGTGACCTAGCCTGTATCAAAACCCCCGCAACATTATCCGTGTAGGTTTTGTATGAAAATGTTTTTAAAAAGATGGCGGAATTCGATTTTCAGGCTTTTATTGAAGGAGGTTATGCTAATTTTTATGGTTCAGTCTTGCCCTTATAAAAAATATGTAGAACATTATAACTGGGTAGGTACTGTATGTATGAACTGAAGATAAAACTTTTTCCACCGTATTTCAAATTAATGATTTGAAATAAAAAAGGCACCAAAGATGGTAGGTACTTTTATCCATCGTATTACAAATTAATGAAATGATTTTTTTCTTTAAATTACCAAAGATGGTAGATAATTGTTGGTTTTTCTATAGACATTTATTTTAATTAACAGGTTTTTGAAAGATTTTTTCGCTTATTTTTTTATTGCAACGAAATATAGTTTGATTTAATATTTTTTGCTCAGTAATAAAAAATTGTAGAGCGCCGTTTTTGATGCCCGTCATCGATGCTCGGCATGGTTTCTAAATATGATAGTGAGAACTGGTGTTATGAAATTATTTGATATACTATTCATACGATTGAGATAAAACATTGGGAATTTGATGTGTGCATACTTTAGGATGGGTTCTATATATACCTAACAGAAAGCTCTGGCGTAATTAAATTATTTCCAATACTATTCATCCGATTGAGATAAAACTTTGGGGATTTTATGCATGGCTTTTCTATATAATAATAAGCTCTGGCGTACTGAAATTATTTCCTATACTATTAATCCGATTGCGATGAAACTTTGGGAATTTGATGTGTGCATGCCCGGGGTGGTTTCTACGCATAATAGTAAGATCTGGCATTATGAAATTATTTCATCTACTATCCATCCGATTGCGATGAAACTTAGGTCTGTCATGTGATATATCGATTCTGATAAAGCGAGGGTGGGGATTTTATATTAGTCAAAATTACGGTCGCCATTTTGTTTTTTAAGACTTTACTTAGGTTAATCATGTGACATATCGATTCTGACAAAGCGAGGATGGGGATATCATATTAGTCAAAATTACGGTCGCCATTTTGTTTTTTAAGACTTTTCTTAGGTAAGTCATGTGACATATCGATTCAGACAAAGCGAGGATGCGGATTTCATATTAGTTAAAATTACAATCGCCATTTTGTTTTTTAAGACTTTACTTAGGTTAATCATGTGACATATCGATTCTGACAAAGCGACGATGGGGACATCATATTAGTCAAAATTACGGTCGCCATTTTGTTTTTTAAGACTTTTCTTAGGTAAGTCATGTGACATATCGATTCAGACAAAGCGAGGATGGGGATTTCATATTAGTTAAAATTACGGTCGCCATTTTGTTTTTTAAGACTTTACTTAGGTTAATCATGTGACATATCGATTCTGACAAAGCGACGATGGGGACATCATATTAGTCAAAATTACGGTCGCCATTTTGTTTTTTAAGACTTTTCTTAGGTTAATCATGTGACATATCGATTCTGACAAAGCGAGGATGGGGATTTCATATTAGTTAAAATTACGGTCGCCATTTTGTTTTTTAAGACTTTACTTAGGTTAATCATGTGACATATCGATTCTGACAAAGCGAGGATGGGGATATCATATTAGTCAAAATTACCGTCGCCATTTTGTTTTTTAAGACTTTTCTTAGGTAAGTCATGTGACATATCGATTCAGACAAAGCGAGGATGGGGATTTCATATTAGTTAAAATTACGGTCGCCATTTTGTTTTTTAAGACTTTACTTAGGTTAGTCATGTGACATATCGATTCTGACAAAGAGAGGATGGGAATTTCATACTATACTATTCATCCGATTGCGATAAAACTTTGGGGATTTCATGTGTGCATGCCCGGGGTGGTTTCTACGCATAACAGTAAGTAAGCTCTGGCGTTATGAAATTATTTCATCTACTATCCATCCGATTGCGATGAAACTTAGGTTTGTCATATCGATTCTGACAAAGCGAGGATGGGGATTTCATATTAGTCAAAATTACGGTCGCCATTTTGTTTTTTAAGACTTTTCTTAGGTAAGTCATGTGACATATCGATTCAGACAAAGCGAGGATGGGGATTTCATATTAATTAAAATTAAGGTCGCCATTTTGTTTTTTAAGACTTTACTTAGGTTAGTCATGTGACATATCGATTCTGACAAAGAGAGGATGGGGATTTCATACTATACTATTCATCCGATTGCGATGAAACTTTGAGGATTTCATGTGTGCATGCCCGGGGTGGTTTCTACGCATAACATTAAGTAAGCTCTGGCGTTATGAAATTATTTCATCTACTATCCATCCGATTGCGATGAAACTTAGGTTTGTCATATCGATTCAGACAAAGCGAGAATAAGGATTTCATATTAGTTAAAATCACGGGCGCCATTTTGTATTTGAAGACTTTACTTAGGTTAGTCATGTGACATATCGATTCTGACAAACCGAGGATGGGGATTTCATATTAGTCAAAATTTCGGTCGCCATGTTGTTTTTTAAGACTTTTCTTAGGTTAGTCATGTGACATATCGATTCTGACAAAGCGAGGAAGGGGATTTTATTTTAGTTAAATTTATGGTTACCATGTAGATTTTAAAAAACCCAAAATTTCTTAATATTCAAATTTCAAAATTCTTTAATTTTAAAAATACTTCATATTTTAAAAATATTCAATTTTCACAAACCCTGTGAAGGCTCACAAGCCTTGCTTCATCCACATTCATACATATTTTTTTTTTCTCCAAATATTTAATATGAAAAAAAATGTACGCACACACTTTTTATTTCATCCACCTTCAAACGTCAAATCGCGTAGTGCTTTAACCAATTAGTTGCGTTGCAACGGGCAAAAGCTAGTAATAATTGATGTCCGTTTTGACGGGCAATTTGGATCAAATTATTACAAAATACGTGGGAACAAATTTTATTTTAAATATCGTACTAAAATATTATTATGATAATAAATTAGCAGGTTATCAGATTGCGAGGTGAAGGGCTATCGCGTGATTTTTGGCTTTTGAAAAATGATCCAGATCATAAAGTGAATTGGATAACGTCCCATCGATGCTTGAAATTTTTTGGGATAAATGCTTTGTAATAGTGACAATTTTGACATCGCATAACGCTTCTGATGCTAAATGTGTAGTATAAATATAAAACATTTCATGTTCGTAATAAGCATTAACTTTGTGGCTCGCTATAATTTACAATAAAATATATAAATTTTATTTTAATTTTTTTATATCATTATTACGATATTACATGTAATATCGGCGAGTACGGCCTACAAAGAAAAATTATATAAACCTGACGAAGGAAGGGTTCTTCCGAAACCGGTAGAGTTTTAGAGAAACACATAGTTTTTTCGAGGTATGAGTATAAATTTGTTTTCGTTTTTTTTTGTGTTGTTTTTTATTTTGTTTTTGATTTTGTTTGGTTACGCTTATTTAGATGTACTTTGTTAATAATGAATACAATAAATAACATGTAATAGTCAAGCTGGGCATAAAATACAAAATAAATAAATAAACAGAACACACATTACCCGATGAACCCGGGCACCCCTGCTAATTCACCAATCGTTATAAACCACTTGGAGTGACCCATGGCAGAGGTATTGGTTACCCATTATTTAGTTCCTGAAGCAGAGGAATATGTGGCGGTACGATTCCAGATTCGTCCCTTCTACGTTAATAAAAAAATCTCGTAAAAAAACATATTATAATTATCTCAAATTTACTCATAAATTTCCAAAAAACACGTATAATGTTTAACGGAGTATAATATCGTTAATACATGTGTAAATTTGCTTAAACAGCGTTGGGTTTACGAAATTTTGACACGTCTTTTTATGTCTTCACAATTTGATGTAATAAAAAAACAGAAGTCTAAAACCAAATTCCGAGTTTTTTCAACATTTTTTTTCAAATTATCGTTTTCTACAACAATAGAAGTATAAAGAAAAATTTAATAGGTTGAAAAATAGGAGATTTTAAACTTTCCCAATGTCAATTCATTCTTTTGTCAGCATTGTTATTTTAATAGTCCAACTTTTTTCAAAAAGGCAAATCAACAAAAAATAAAAAAAATTTACAATTGTCATTTCAGATGTGAACATTTCAGATGTGAACATTTCAGTTTTTAGCAGTTATTTGCAATTGGAATATTAAATGAATTTTTTTTAAATATCTTGTATATTCCTTGATGAAAAATTTCATCGCAAACAATTTTGTATTACGGAATGAGATTTTTCTCACTGATAAAACTTAATTAACTGATAGCTTTTAAAATGACTTCTCAGTATCGTAATTTGATCATTTTTAAAGGAAAACCATGGTAGAAAATGTATTTCTAGAAAATAGATTTTTAAGCAACTGCTTTTAAATTTGAAATTATATTATTGAAAGTATTTTTTTTTAATTATGTATTTTAACAAACCATTAAAGAAGAATCCAAAATCGAAATACCTGCCAGTAATGGCTTTAGATAATTGAAACCATTTCTGAATACCCGTGTAGATGCAACTACATGCATCTCCCTCAACATAAATATATTCCCTCAATCCTCCACCCAACTTGTTTTCTTAGTACCTGTCCCTATCTGACAATGTGTAACCAACATACCTAAGTGTGTGATAGCTTAACAATAAAATATTGTACAATCAGTCAGTTAAAGCAACTTGTCAATGATCACCAAGTAATCTCTCGATGCTTTTAATATCGATTCGGTTATGAAAACCGGTCCAGTGGACATATGTAATTGGTGCCTTAGTGTACTAACTATGAATCTGTTATGTACTTCTTCAGTGTTTGTGTTCCAGTTTTTGTGTCCCTTAAGAACATAATTTTGATTTACCATATTTCAGTATCCGAAAACAAGGGGTAAGTCAGTCCTTCCCACAGATCACAATATTGATTTACCATGAATCGGTATCAGAAGATAGAAGTATTTCGGTCCTTTACAACGGTGTCAACTTGAAAAGTGAATAATTATTGATTAGAGCCCACCTTCAAAGTAAAAATACAAAACGATTCGCAGTGAACATATGCAACTACAACCCAGGTATTTCCCAAACTTTATCTTCATCTTATTCATCAACTTTCTCACTCCTTTCAGCCACACAATAAAAAAATTGGAATCCCATAGTTTTGCTGACTCTGGTCGCTTAAAACTTTTCGGAAATACTTCTAAACTATTAAAACTTATACAACTAACGACTTCAATCATCAATCACGAAAACCAAATTTAAAAATAATTTAGAATCAAAACCCGCTTTTTATTTAACAGTTAAAAGTTTTAAAACTAATTTAATGGTGAGCCCATTAATTACTTTCGATGGCCAATTATTACAACAGGGCCAACCTGTTTTTATAGGAAAGAAAATTCGCCAAACTTTAAATTACGATATTATCTGCGTGAAACACTGAATAGAAAAACCAATAGAAGTGAGCTGTGGATGTGCAGGAACATACTTAGTATTGTATTACTTAGAAAAAAACTAAGCTTAATTTTTCCTTATTTAATCATTAAAGTTTTTTTTTAATTATTAGCGACTCTTAATCAAAAATTGGAAACAGAAAAATCAGAAAAGATATGTTGCAACCATGAATTTAACCCAAGACCTTAGCCTTGCCGGGGCAATGCCCTGCCACTGAGCTAATGGACCCTACCCCTTCGGTCATTAATTACTAATTATCTTAGTTTTAAGCGAATGTTTTTATTGTCTGCTTTCTTTATGTATGATTGCTCTATTTTGAGCGTAATGCTATCTAGAAAATATCTTGGATAAATTTATCAATTTTTTTTATTTAATGTGCGCCATCTATTGACTTTTCTGCAGGTTCAGGAAGAACATTTTGATTTTCATTTTTAACAATGAGTAAAACCTCAAATTGTAATATTTAATCACTGAAAACAATATTAGGGACTCTCAATCAAAAATTTGAAACAGAAAAATCAGAAAAAGATACTGTTGCATCTAGGAATTGAACTCAGGGTACATACAGATAAAAGCCTATAAAAGTATGCATTAAGATGTGTTTAATTCCTAGATTCGACAGTATCTTTTTTTGTTTCAAATTTTCGATCTTGGCTTGGATCTCTCTCAGCATACAAATTACAATTTTTTTTTTTTACTCTGAATGGGTAAGTGGGAGTCAGACGTGACGGATTTGATTCAGCCTTAGGTATGTTTGGGGATAAAATAACGAATGACAATGGGAACAGAATACTTGAAGTATGTTTAGAGTGGAACCTGTTTGTGTCGAATACTTTCTTCGATCATAAAGGTATCCACCAATATACGTGGGAAAGAGGAAATGATAGATCCATAATTGACTTTGTAGTAATCGACTCTAGGTTGAGAACCGTACCTTTGGACACAAGAGCTTTCAGAGGGGCTGGTGTTGAAACTGACCATTTTCTAGTAGTGTCGAGAGTAAACCTCTTCCGTGGCTGGCGCTCTATAGTGAAAACGATAACGACTCCATCAAGAGTCAAAGTAGAAAAACTACAAAATGATATTATCAGGAGTGAGTATGAGAAGTGTGCAGAGATGAGACTGAATGATAAGGAAATGGACGGTCTTAGCATAGATAAAATGTGGAACCACATAAAAGTAAGTATTTGTGAATCTGCTAGAGACGTGTGTGGAATAAGTACGCAAGGTAGGAAAAAATGTGATGCATGGTGGGATGACGAGATCAAGGCACTGGTCTCAGAGAAGAAGAAAGTATGGTTATGTCTGATAGCGTCTGGCAGTGCATCTAGTGAAGTGAGAGATCGAGCGAAATAAGTATATAAGGAATGCAAGAAAAGAGTAAGTGCCGGAGTGAAAGAACGAAAGAAACGCCTGAAAGAGGAAGAGGGAATTAAAATGACCAACCACTTCCAACAAAACATTAAACTCTTTTGGAAGGAGGTCAAAAGATCCCGGAGTGGTACAGATAACGGAAGTATGAAAGTGATAAAATCAAAAGATGGAAAAATATTGACGAATGAGGAAGAAATAAAAGATAGATGGATTAAATATTTTGAGGAAGTCTTTGAAAGCAATCTGGGTGACAGTGATTCTAGCGGCGAATCAGGGATGAGCGATGACGGAGTTAATGTGACCAAAATCAGCATGGATGAAATAAAAAGATCAATTAAATTTATGAAGAATGGTAAGGCTGTTGGGTTCAACAATATCGCTGCCGAATACTTTAAAGGAGAAAGCCGTATAATTTTCACATGGTTGTTCAAACTTTTTAACCAGGGTTTAGAGGAGGGTTACACTCCATTAGATTGGAGAAGGGCTGTGATCATGCCGTTATACAAAGGTAAAAGGTCACGCATGGAATGTGGGAATCATAGGGCTATTAGTTTGCTAAGTTCAGTCGGCAAGCTATATGGTAGAATATTGATTGAAATGGTAAAAATGGAAACAAAAGATAAAATATGGGATGTGCAAGGTGCTTTAATGAGTGGACGGGGGTGCATGGATCAGATTTTCTCTTTGCGTATGCTCACTCAGAAGTTTCTGGCAAAAAACCAGAGATTTATTTAAAATCGATGTACGATAACCCTTCTAGGGATTGTGCGTTTAGTGGCGTAACGATAAAAGGGACATTGATTTGGGCCATCGCCACAGTTTGCCAAATCCTTTAATTCGGCCATTAAACTTTCCCGAGTAATTGGAAGAGGTATTGATTGTCTAAGTTGGAAAGAGGTAGTTGGTGTCGACTCCACATAGTGTATTTTTGAGGTGCCAGGGCGAAAATGAAACATTTATCATTTTCCCTAGACCAGAGCCACTCTGGAGCCAGTAGGACTTAGGCTTTCAAATGTTTGGGTATTTGAAAAGCTAATGAAAGTACTTAAGATAAAAAGAGATAAGTAGACTGAAAAAATAATAAGTGTCGGAATCTTCGTGGCAAATGAAATTTTATTTTATTATTGTAACTAATCATGGCAAATGCAATGTTCAGGTATTATTATAACCAAACATGGCAAATGAAATTTTAAGGTTTTAGTGTCACTTATCATGGCAAAAGCAATGTTCTGGTATTATTGCCACTAAATATGGCAAATACATTTTTCCGGTGCTATTGGCACTAAACACGATAACTACAATTTTCCGGTGTTATTGGCACTAAACATGGCAAATGCAATTTTCCGGCATTATTTTCACTTATCATGGCGAATGCAACGTTCTGGTTTTATTGTCAATAAACGTGTCAAATGCAATTTTCGGTGTTATTGGCAGTAAACATGCCAAATGTAATTTAAGTGCAAACCAAACAAGGCAAATGCAATTTTTAGGTATCATTGTCACTAAACACGGCAAATAGAATGTTAAGCGTCCATTCTAATTTAACTAGAATTATTATAACAGTTTTTTGTATTTCTTAGGCATTTTATTACTCAATATTTTGGATGATATGTATCGCGCCTTTAATGTGAATAATCTCAAGGGCGAAGTACAAACATTTTTCCCAGTGCTTTATTTTATTATCATGTTAAGAACATCTATTTTATTAACTTATGGCTAACAGATTGCACCCCCTACATCGATCAATAAGACAAAACGTAACCTACTCCCTACTTTTTGTGCGAATGTTTTTGATTTATTCTACTTATATGTAATGCTAACTTTTCTTATTTTTTACGTTTTTTATAAGTCTATTTTATACTTTCGGTACTTGGAAATATAGTTTTTGTTTTTATATTACCCACACTCAGGCAGTGCCTTAGTGGGTTTTCATTTATCGTTTATACCATTCGTTATTATTTATCGTTTATACCATTGTATAAAGAAATGTGACTAAATAAAGTTTAAAAAATTTTAAAAAAATGTGTCGGAATATAATAACATCCATTAGTAGTTGCAACACCCCGGACGTGTTTTGCGATAACAATTTCTCGAATAGCTTGTCTGCACTTGACTTTATGAACTTCGACTTTTGTCTCTTGTTTTTTGTTGTTCTTGTTTTATACAGGATGTTAAGGGACATAGTTGAATTACTTTAAGCGATGATTTTCGACATTATTCGCAGAAAAAAATTCAAATGAATTTTTAGTCTCCGGTGACATTACACATACCAAACCTAAAAAATCAGTAAGTACAGGACAGTTATTGGTGAGGTCAGGGTTACTCGGTTAAGTGATTCGTGGCGACATAGGGAAGATTTTTTTTGTTTATATTAAATGAAAAAAAAAATTGCATAAAAAACGTACATCAAAAAAGTGACCGGAAACTCAGGAATCACTCATTACTGTGATTCAAGTACGCCTCTTAACATCCTGTAAAATGTTTTATTCTTACATATTTTTGTACACTGTTGTTATTTGACGGTTTATATTTTTTCTTTATTATTAATTTGTTTTTTGTTGTTAAGTTTACCCTCTGTCATTATACCCACACTTTAAGTATTGTGTTCGTTTTAGAAGACATTTTAGAAGAAAATACCAAGAAAATACAATCACAAATATTGTATAAGATGATGTTAAAATTCTATTTTAAAAGTCAATGTGCGTTATAAAAAAAAACAACTCAATTGAAATAAATTCTCAGAAAAAAATAATGAGATTTTCACTTCGACTGGTATAAATATGTACCTATACAATGTAAGCTATGTACACATAATTTTTTTGTTTACATTTTTTTTAATGATTTGCATTAAAGTCATAATCGTTCCGAATAGGAAGTATTATAATGTACTACTCGTATTTACACGAATCTTCAGCTCATTTTAATGACTTCGTTATTTGGATTTAAAAGTTGTATAAAAAAGCGACACGACGTTAGAAGTTATATAAAAAGTTTCTGCTAATACCAATCTTGATTTATGGCAGTGAGGCATGGAACTGACAGTGGATGGATGAAAGTTCGCTGAATGTTGTAGAAATGAGACTCCTGAGGCGTATGTGAGGAAAACATCGTCCGGAAAGAATGCATGGCTGATAAAGCGAGTAAAATTAAGGTTTGTGCCTGTAGAGCGGATTAACGAGTACAAAACTATAAACGAATAAAATTTTGTTCAAAGGAGTCCTAAGAGGGATACTGAAATTATTCAGCCAGTCAACGGCATCTGGAGTCACATGGTTCAACACATATGTCATTATAAAGTAATACTACTCAATTTGGGAGGCGGGAATGGGTACCGCCGCCCCGGGAACCATTTATTGGATGACCACCACCTCTGCCATAGGTCACCACAAGTGGTTTGCTACGTTTGGTGACTTAGCAGGGGTGCCCGGGTTCATGGGGTTCATTGTCTGGGTCTTGGCGGAAGATGATCTAGACACACTGAACCTCAGATTCCTACCCAACCCACATACCTTTTTCCCTCCCAGAACTACCTTTCCTTCCTTTCCTTAAAAATACCCTCCACACAGCATCCCCAAAGATGATATAGGCCCTGAGGGAAATTATTTTTCTCAGGGCCTCCTGTGTGGACCTAATGTAAAAAAAAAAAAAAAACTTAAATTACCAATACTAACACCCAATCATATTCAAAAATTTCCCAGTGCTGAAAATTCTAAAATTATATTTAAATCAAATACTAATTTTCCTTTCAAAATTGTCGCAATACCTACTAGAACAAGACATGCACACCAACTACAACCATCAAAAACGAACACATCCTTTGGACAAAAACACTACATATAAGTAGGCTATAAAATTATACCATTCACCTCCAACACAATATAAAACATATAATCTTACAGAATACAAAAAACACATTTGGAACTGGCATTCCTTGCAACTCTGAATTTATAATTTTGTTACCACACTCATAACTAACAAGACACATCTGTTTTGTTGAAACTATGTAGAAAGCGATTTTATATTTTAACTTTTATATTTTATTGTTTCTCTTTTAATATACTGTAACTTAGCCCACTGTTTGTTTTACTATATACGATTACAAATTATAATTTACAATTGAAAAATGTCCTTTACAACACAGGTGAACTTCTAGCGTGAAGGACAATATACCAAATCTAGGTATTATAAATATACTAAGAATAAATAAATAAAATAACCGTAATACCATCATGTTTGATAATAACATTAATAATATATTTGAACATTTTAAAATTGATACGTAAAAAGTTGATTTAATCTTCTGAATTTTATAATTAATAAAGATAATATTAGCGAAAGTCAATCAAAAATACGAAACAAAAAAAGATGTATCCGTATCTTTTTCTAATTATTCTGTTTCGGATTTTTGATTGACTTTCGCTAATATTATCTTCATTAATTAAAATATTATAATAACTGTTTAAGTTAAAAAGTTAAAAATAAAAATAAAAATATTTCATCCTAGACTTGCAGATAAAGTCAATAGATGTCGCATATTAATAAAAAGTGATAAAATTTATCTTGACACTATCTAGAGGGCATTTAGTTCGAGTTGAATCTTGCAATCACACATAAAGGTAGCAGCCAATACAAATATGCGATAAGAAAAATGAAAATAATGTTGGTGGTTCTCATTCGAAGTATGATACAGTTAAAAATGACCGAATCGGATAGGGATACGTTGGCGCAATGGATAGCGCGTCGGCCCGGATTGCCGGAGGACCTGGGTTCGAGTCCCAGATGTATCCGTATCTTTTTCTGATTTTTCTGTTTCGGATTTTTGATTGACTTTCGCTAATATTATCTTCATTAATTAAAATATTATAATTTGAGGTTTAACTCTTTAAGTTAAAAAGTTAAAAATAAAAATAAAAATATTCTGAATTTTAAACATAAAAGGTAGGTAAATACGCATCTTTCGTGGTAGTAAACAAATAATTTATTGAAGAATTAATATTTGTATCGTTGGTCATGAGGGCGGGTGCATGCAATAATTTGTCCCGGGTGTTATCGAGATATCGAGCTTTGCAGGTTATTGTTATTGGTATTGCCATAAAGTGCGGGAATTGGGTGAGATTAATGGCAGATTGTAACTGCGCCCGTATAAAGCTCTAAAAATGCTTTTATTTAGAATACAACAATTTGAATTTAACTTTTTGTTTGTTTGACAAGGATTCTTTGAAGTGAAAAATAAATCACTTCACGACATCCGATTTAGCTGAAACTAGGCAAATTGACTAGTCGTTGGTGACAATGCATCCTAGTAATCGCCACAAAAGGCTCTAAGGAAAATAATTTCCATCAGGGCCTACGTCATATTTGGAGATGCTGTGTGGATGGTCTTTTTGAACAAAATGAGTTCTACAAAGGAAAAGGTATGAGGGATGGGTAGGAATCCGTGGGTAAGTGCGTCTAGGAGTGACGGACATATGAATCCAATGCGGTGCAAAGCGATGGGTCCAGTGAGTCCGGCTGGAGAGATCAAAAAGCTTCCCTCAACGAGTCTCTCTAGATTGCCTAGATTTGGACAAACCTAAATCCATTTTAGCGGCAATCACGCATAAGCACACGGATAAATAGATACGTTTTTTTTCTTAATTCATAGAAATTATATTTTTGAAATTAGCTATCACTTTGTGGTTATCCATTTTATAATTAAATGAAACAATATATCTTAGTTACAACCACTGATTTATTTAGTTACACGCCGACCGGTTTCGGAACAACCGTTCCTTCTTCAGGGCAAACATATACATAGTATATGTTTGCCCTGAAGAAGGAACGGTTGTTCCGAAACCGGTCGGCGTGTAACTAAATAAATCAGTGGTTGTAACTAAGATATATTGTTTCATTTAATCATAGAAATTACTTTGTATTACAAGAAATAAATGTCGGTTTTAAAAATCGGAGTTTGGCAAGGTTGGTAGCGCTGTTGATTCCGGTCACTAGGAAGAAAGGTTTAAGTTTCAGTAAAACATACAAAAGGAAAACATACACAGGCTTCGCCTTTGTGTTTTTTTTTGTTACTATCTTCATTTATCTTATTATATAAGTACCTTCCTGTAAATGTATGTATCCAAAAATTTTGCCAATAAAACAATAATAAAAAAAATGTTTAAACTGACTATTGAAAAAAGATGTAGGACATGTAAGGAATATTGTTTTATAAAACTTTGTTTCATGCTGATTATTTTTTTGAGCATTAATGCAGACGCCCAACGTTTACCTACTTCTTTTTTGATTTCTACTCAGTTGCGCGGAAAATATAATTCTCTTCACTACACAAAGTTTTTCTTCAAGAAACTGTAGTTTGCTACCGTTTCAGGATATGGTGAAGTAGCACTTAGTTTTTGCATATTTTGTACATTGTCTGTACTTATAAAACACCGCAAACCCAGTACAAAATCGACCTATACAAGCAGTTTTCCTACAAAGATTCGAACCTCCCCACTAATAAAGTAAGAGAGGCAAAAAATATAAGTCGGACGGTACTTGGGCACACGGATAGCCTTATGAAAATATAGATCTACAAAAATTGATACATTTACATAATTATAGTATCAATCGGGGTGGCGAGTATTGGTACCGCTGCTCCGGGAACAATTTTTTGGATAACCAACACCTTTGCCATAGGTCGCCCCAAGTGGTTCGCTAAGTGTAGTGGCTTAGCGGTGCCCTGGTCAAGGGGAGTAAGGATTATCTAGTTCTTGGTGGCGGATGCGTCTGGCTACATACAGTGGGTGTAATAGACAGGTTGGATTTGGAGAGACTAGTTGAGAGAGACCTTTTTACCTGTCCAGCAGTACTCTCTTAACCTCCCGACCTATCGTCTTGCACCGCAGTAGGAGGGATGAATTCATATAATAATAATAATAATAAAAAACTACCCCCACCTAAAACCTTCATCTAATTCATTTTTGTACTTGTTTTAAATTTTAAGTTTAGTTTTAAGTTTGCTAGTGAATGGCACGGATGTGTCGAAACGATAGTACATTGAAAATTAAAACTCTTCAAAACAAAATGTCTAGAAATTGTTACATAGTTTATGCCCAAGAAGTACAAAAAATAATAAAAATGTTTTTAACATTGACTCTATTGACGAAAAGGTCACAGCTCAGCTTCAATTCAGGGTTTCCCCTGGAATACAGCTGGTTTTCAGCCGTGTCTGCAATCAGTGCATATGTTCGTTACTCCTGGACATACTGAACCCAAGATTCCAACCCACCCTTCATACATTTTTCTTCGTAGATCTTCCTCTCCATTCTTTTTTTTAAACCCCCCACGCAGCATCCCCAAAGATTTCATAGGTCCTGAGGGAACGCGTTTTCCTAAAAAAAAACGAACAAAATTGTTAAATCCAACTGTGAATATAAATATCCAGCATTCACCGTGGTTAAGTGATTACGATCTTTGGCTACGAATCCAGAGGTCACGGGTTCAAATATCATTGTGCGTAGGTAAATGTTATTAGATTAATATGTATACACACAGAGAACCTAAAAAACTTATTTTTTCGAATTGAGCACCAATTTCTTTTAAAACTATTTTCATTTGTTTTTTGCAAACCGAAAGATTTAAAAAAAATGCAGTCGGATCTACGCTTCGACGCCTTTTAAAAGACATTCACAGCTGGTAGTGATCCCTTATCGACCGATTTTTTTCTAATTTGACCTCAAAATATCCAAACTTTGCACTCGATTTACTCGAAAATGAAAGCTCAAATAAAAGAAAGTATTTTCACAAAACAGACTCCAAATATTATGCAGTTTGCTCTCATTTTTTGAGTTTTAGTAAACCGTGTATCGCAAATTTGCTGTACGTTTTAGAGTGGTAGTTATGGCTCTAGTGAATGATAGAAATTCAGACAAGAAACTTTGCTTGAAAAAATATCTTAAGCATTGTTATTCCCTACTATCTACGGCCTTTCAACGGATGCTATAATGTCACTGGCTCCTGACGTTTAGGAGCGGTTGAGACACTTAAATAAAATACTTACACTGATAATTTCTCCCTGTGAGATAGTTATGATAATATACTAATGAGAGATTTAATAGAAAGACAAAGGCAGTCAAAAGTACTACCACAAATATCACACATAAGTAAAAGTTATTGATGCTGGTCTGAAAAGAAAAACATAGTCACTTACAGTAATTTCCCCAATGTTCTCTGCAGATGCATTCGTTACTTATAAGTACTGGGACAAGTATTCTCCACTACCACAGGATGCTTACTGAAAGACTTAGGTTCGTTAAATCACTGCACCTGTTTAATGGCGTATCGTAATTTATAATTACACATTGGACGACTAACCTGGTTGAAAGCTAAGTTATATCTGCGGAGCTCTAGAACTATAATAACTCTGGACATCTACCTTCGGTTGCCTTCGGCACAACTTTGAAACCCTTATGTGAACCTAAGAGTCCACGGACAATTAAAGTAATGTGAAAACTAATCATTGACCAATATAAAACATTACACTTACAAAATAGATGATTTAACAACGTAAATTATAGGCTTTAGAATTATGCGACCTATATCCTGAGAATGATGACAGAAAACTGACAGATTTATAAAAATTCTTGTCTCCAATCTTCAAAATTCATAAACTTGTATGTTGAAATTTTAAATGTGGTTTCCCTTTTCTTATTTAATCCATTTGTGAGAACCGCTTTAAATGCGCAGTTGATAATAACGCTGGTGGCCGATCTGAATTTAAAATAATATTTCAGGAACGTGAATTTCTTTAGCTTCGTTTGGTCCCCGATCCAGAGACCAATCGAGAGGACGGTAAATACCTAGTTTGATATTCAAAGTTTGAAAGTCTTTTATAAAGTCTGTCAGAGTAGGTCTTCCCGAGGTTCAGCATTGTCACTTTATATACCTACTTAAGAATTCAGATAATATAAAAAGGGGTATGTTCTGAAGGTGCATTATTATTTATAATGATTTAATAAGAGTTCTATTTTTGCGAATCCCTCATTTGTAAGGAATTTTAAAGTATCTACACGTTTTATAGCAAATTAGAAAAAAGTCTCAATTTGACGATTTTGACTTTTCTGTAACAGGCAAGATTTCCCCATGTGCAAAAATATTAGGAATGTGATATTAGCTATTTGGCGGTTCATTGTGAGACTGTTAGAAATGTAAAAATGTGTATAGAATGAGTTTCTACAGTTTGGGATGCGGGTATTGGTACTGCCGCCCAGGAAACCCAAAAATTTACTTACATGAGTGATTTATTAAATCATAACAATAGCAACGAAATAATTATCTACATATGCGAAAGTAAGTGACAAACGAGAATAAGTAAAAGGTAAACAATAAATTATTGACACCTGTGCTGATGAGACACTGATTTAGTAGGTACAATATTGCCTGATTTAAATAAAGGGTTTCATCACAATATCAGCTTTATATGATTGATGATAAAATATATTTTTAAAAGTTTTTAAATGCATCATTAAAAATGTTTATTTCATTATAAGTGCAGTATAAAGAGTTATAATGTCTTTTAATATTCGTGGTACAGGGGAGAAATGTCCTGTATTTGTGTGATAGGCTTTAATATAGAAAATGTCTTGCATTCTTCTGGTTGAATTTCTTGATGGTGTAATTATGTTAATTTGGGATAAAATGTTTGGTGTATCGACTGATGCATGTATAATTTTGTGTAGAAGCAGTAAATCGGAAAGTTTACGTCTGTCTGTCAGGGAGTGTAGTTTATGGTGCAAAATTCTATCATTATACGTTCGAAATTGATCAGATAAACTTTCGCGATAAGCAATTACACGGGTTAATTTTTTTTGTATGGATTTGATTCAATTATTGGATAACCAGCACATCTACCACATAACAACGTGCTTCGCTAAAGGTAACTTAGCAGGGGTGCCTGGATTCATGAGGTTAGGTTTGTCCAGATCAGTAGCAGATGCGCCTGCCTACCTACTGCGTGGCAGACCGGATCGGAAGATACTTGTTGAGGGAGACCTTTTGATCTCTCCAGCAGAACTTTCTCGACCCATCGACTTCCATCGCAGTAGGAGAAATGGATTCATACGTCCGTCACTCCTGGACACACCGACTCTCAAATTCCTACCCACCCTCATACAGTTTTCCTTCCCGTAACTTCCTCTCCTTCCTTTATGTATAATTCCATCCACACAGCATCCCCAAAGATGATATAAACCCTGAGTTGAATTGTTTTCCTTAAGCCCTCCTGTGTGGACCTAATATAAAAAAGTGGCTTAACAGATCAATAAATTGAGTGCACCTTCGTAAAGGTACGATGAAAGGAACGATGTGGCAATGTGGTGTTGTGAAATGTTAAAATTAATACGCAAAGGTTATACTTACGCACTTTATTAATTATTTTTATAAAAATATGTTAATTGCATGACACTACCAGCTTCGCGCTTGTCCAAAGTGTGGTTTTGGCGAGCGTTGTACGCCAGTTGGGATATAAATTTGTTTTCAGTTTGCCAGTATTTGTAGGCAACTATTTAAACTGAAAAAAAAAACTTTAAAGTGTTGAAACAACAATCCATATCCTTAACTTGGGAGGCGAGTATGGGTACCGTCGCCCCGGGTACCCATTATTGGATAACCAACACATCAGCCACAGGTTACATCAAGTGGTTAGCAGAGGTGCCCGGGTTCATGCGGTGAGGTTTATATAGGTCTTGGCGGCGGATTCATCTGCCTAAAAACTACTTGGCAGTCCAGATCGGGAGATACTGGTTGAGGGAGAGTTTTTGACTAAGTAGCTCTCTCTAAGAGCATCGCCTTGCACCGCAATGGGATGGTTGCCTCCATATAAAAAAAAATAAAAATAAAAAATTCACATATAAAACATATTTTTAAGTAAGAAAAGATTTAAGCCAAGTCCCATTTTGCCTGTCCTTTGTTTGCAAATGTTAAAGTCCCTACACGCAGTATAGAAAATTAGAAAATTTAAAAACGATTTTGACTTTTTTCTGTGATGTAATATTTCGTTTTGTCCGGAATTTTAGAATTTCAAATGTTTTTGTCTCTCACCTTTCATGGGTTAATTATTTAAATTATTCACAACTAATTATTGCAAATAATATATATTATATTTGCGGCACGTTCCAGAGTGGAAGATACTCTTAGTATCACCCTGGTGTAAGACCACCATTCAGGATTGAAACGTTGCTTGAAATGGCTTTAGCCGGGTTTAGTTTTATTGTTTATTGAGGCATTTTAAGTAGGTACATAGTTATCTATGTCCTAATACAATCCTTATATATATATATATATATATATATATATATATATATATATATACATAATAAAAGTAAAACATTTACAAAATATCAATCACATGTGTGATTGATATTTATATCAATCATAGTGACTAGATCTGAATAGCCAGGTACTTCCCCACCTTCCTCTTCCTCGTCTCCTTCCCTTCCCCACTTACCTTCAGCCTCATAACATACCCCAATTAAGGTTGCCATAGTCTCACTGGCTCCAGACGGGAGCAGTTGGGACTTTTGTGAGGTATTCACTATAAAAAATATTAAAAAATTGTTGTTCTAGGCCATTATTTCGAATTGTGGAGAAAGTACAGTTGAATTATTCATATATAAATTTAATTTAAATGAGCAAATTTCAAAATAATATGCAAGTTTGGATTCGAGTTCAGACATAGAAGAGATGAGATGTTGAATGGATTGGAGGCAATTTTAGATAACGCTTGATAGAAGGATATTTGTTTATAGAGGGGGACAACCAAAAAATATGTGACCTAAAGTTCCCACTTCTAGACCAGAGAATGTTTAATCTGAGGAGTCAAGGACGTGAATTTTAAAAAGTTGAGAAATAACGTAACAATGTCCATTTCTCAATCGAATAAGTGAGGAAATTTCTGTTTTGAAAAAAATACCTATCTACAATTTTAAAAATGACACCGAAATATTGGTTACGAAAACATTTATCAAAAATAAAAACTACCTCATTTTCAAAAAAACGAACGACGCATTGGTTCGTACGTTGATCTTATTATTAACAATTTAATAAGTTATGTGAATACTTAAAGAATATATTCGTAACATATAGATTCGAGGCAGCGCGCAGCGTATCGGTAAAAGTTCGATAAAAATGTTGAATTTCTTTCTTGAAACAACTACGTCAAGCAAAAGATTGTATTACGAAATTAGTCAACGGTGTCGTTACTTTTAGATTGAAATAAGGTACCTATTGGTATTGTAATCTGTAGTTAATATATCGATGATTAGATCAAATAAAATTAATTAAGAACTTTTCAAAAACATGTGGATTCGTAACCTCTGTAGAAACACAGTTGAGTTGATAAGATGGCTTGAGTTATTGATCTGAACAAACTTTCAATATACGTTCTCGTCTTAAAACCCTCAGAGATTAATGATCAGCATTCGTTAGTCTGGATACGCTTCTATCTTATTAGATTTTGGACTTGATGAATATGAAATATGGCACCATACTGTCGTTAGATTCAAAATATTGCTTTAATTTGCATTACATCAAACGTTAAAATCTTCGTAAGAAATTACTTTTTTATGTAATATTTGAGATGAAACTTTTCCCCGGGTAAGCTGCTAGTATCTATTTTCAAATTACGCTGGCGGAGACAACTTTTTTTCAGGCTAAAGGTTGTCGAATGTATTATTATTATAGAACTTAAATAGTCAACCTTGCCTGTAGGGCGATGTTAAAAATCGCTTCGATAAAATAGAAAATTACATAAAAAAGTTTCAGCTCAAACATAATTCAAATTGTAATTTCGCAATTCCAAGCTCTAGATATAAAAATGTATATTTAATCATTTATCCCGTATGCGTTTCAGGGTCCCTAGCACACTCGATAGATAAGGATTGATAGGATAATTTTGGTAACTTCTCATCGATTGCCAACAAATAAGTGACAGTTCACAATGATTAAGTGTCCTTAATATATTCGACATCACATGTTGTTTGTTATCGATCTGCAGTTGTCCTTGGAAAATTATCCTATCGATTTTTATCGATAGTGTGTGCTAGGGGGGCGGTACGTGTCTGTATGTAATGGTGAGCTCTGGCATTATTAAATTATTTCCTATGTAATTCATCCGCTTGCGATGAAACTTTGGTGATTTGTTGTGCGCACGTCCGCGAAGGTTTCTGTGTATAATGGTGAGCTCTGGCGTTATTAAATTAGTTAATTCATCCGATTGCAATGAAACTTTCATGATTCGCTCTTTTTATAATAGTGACCTGAGTTTAAAAAAAAACAATGGGTGGCACGTGACTTTCAGGGAATGAAAATCCAAAGGGAGGGAGAAGAACGAAGGCAGGGTGGTTCACGGGGGGAGGACGAGGGAGGGGAAAGGTGGGGAAGGTGGTAAGGGAGCGCAGGATGGAAGAGGGTAATGCGGGAAGGGAGATGCGCGGGAGGGATGAGAAAAGTGGAAGGAGAACGCAGGAAGGGAAGTGGAGGTGCGAGGGAAAGGGGCGGAAAGGGAACGCATGTTAAAGAGGCGACGGAGGGGTGCAAAGGAGATATATTACCGGTAGGGGATAGCAGAGGGTAAAATTGTAAAACTTATTCTTCTCACACAGAAATCTACATGTGTGGAAAAGCACTTCATAAACCAGAATTAAAATTCGAACACTTTCTTTCTTTGAAAGGCATTGCAAATGCATGCCTGTTACTCGCTAGTGGATTATAAATTACACATAAGAAATTATTTGTCTTTTTTTCTAGTATTGAAACTTACATTCAAATTAACACAAAGATTCAGTTCACAGGTTTTGTCTATTTCTTACAACTAACCCAATTAAAGTTTGATAGTTTAAACGAAGGTTAAATTGTCGTCATCATTTTTTGATTTATTATCTTTGACTTTAATGAAATCGAAATCGTAAAGATTCTTCAATCTTATTTAAAAAACAGAATTTAAATTTGGCATACTTTTTAAAACAGCGAATCTATTTGAAATTGAATGACAAGGTAGAAAATTGAAATGTCATGATTTTAGTATTTTGTCTTAGACCGAGGTATTAAAACAAATTTGATCCCAAAGTATAGTGTGGACACTAAAATAACACTGAAAACCACTGGAATAGGTGCAAGTAATTTCGGATCTAGATTGAGTAGCGAAATGTATAACTCAGCAATATAATGGGTAGAGTTTAAATACTCGAGTTCTCTTCTACCAGATGAAACTCCAAGTCTTGGAAACTTGAAAACGCGGAATAAAATTTCCAAACTTTGACTATTCAGAAATAATAATCCCCGGAGACTTGTGACATGATTAGTTTTCTTCGTATTAATATGCTCAACGAATTACTAGAGGTTTTGCCCCCTATCTTGTCCAATTTAAGTCTCCTCGAAAGCTGGGTAACTAGAATACATAGTTTAAGTCAACTTTCGTTTTATACAACCTTCATAATATCTTAGGCTAAGTCTTCTCTCATATAATATCCTTGCGCTAAGTCTACATCATAATATCGCATACCTACTAGCACATAGTCGTAGCTGGGTGGATTAGATCCCTCGATACGGCTAGCTAATGAAAACTTTTATTGGATTAACAACACCTCTGCCACAGATCACCCCAAGTGGTTCGCCCAGGTTACTTAGCAGGGGTGCCCGAGTTCATGGGGTGAGGTTTTTCCGGACCTTGGCGGCCGATGCGTCTGCCCACATGTGGTGTGGTGACTGGATCTAGAGATACTGGTTGAGAGAGGCCGTGTTGACCTCTCCAACCGGACTCTCCCAAAACATCGCCTTGCACTGCAGTTGGAGGGATGAATAGCTGCCACTCCTGGGCCCACTGATCCCCAAATTCAAACCCCAAACCTTTTTTCTTCCCAGAACTTCTTCTCCTACGATTCTTCAAAAATACCCCCCATGGAGCTAATTTTATAAAAAAAGACGAACGGTTGTGATGTATTCGTAATTAATAAATAATCTTTCTCAATAAAGCCTTAAAAGCCTATTCAAATATTTCCATGTCTGCATTTAATATTATACATTTTTTTATAGCACCCATATAATTCTACAATTTATTTTTTAATGAAGAGCGTAGGTAGGTACCTAATATATCCAATATAATGTTATTCATTTTAAATACAATATCAAATTGATTTGTGCATTTTAATGTCATTTTATTTTTTCTTCTACTGAGAAGACTTTATAACGAACGCCCTTCATTTAAAGCACCACAGATGTTTCAATTACTTTTTTTATTAAATTCTTCAATTACTTTTGTAACTCTGTGAAATTTTTAATATTTAAATATAAATTAATTAAGAAATACTAAAAAATAACTACACATAAGCAGAATTTCAATATAACGACATAAATCTTTTCGTTTTATAAAGTAAATTAATTTTTAGAGAAAATGAAGAAACTCGAAAAATAAGATTTTTAAGTTCTTTGTCTTTTGGATACCATTTGACATTTTAAAAATAAATGGTAATTAAACTTTTCATTTTTAAGAATACAAACTTTAAAAATCAATTTATCTTCTGAAAATTTATGCAAATCGATTAAAAAAACTCCCTAGTATTCAGAGCTCCTTAGTAAGAAATTATTGTAAAAACACAGTATCTATAATAATCAACGTACATTCAACAACCATGAGAAGAGAAAAATTATCAAACATGAAAATGAGTTCTACAAACATACATGACTGTGGGTAAGGTACATACATATGTTCCTTATCCACAGTCAGACATTGGGAATTGGAACAATTATTATAAGCAATAATTATCAGCCTGAAACGCTCATCCACATTAAAACAATCTTCCGAGAAAAGATACATGCCGCCGACGGGACTCGAATCCACGCCCTTCAGATGTCCGGAAACACTAGTACTGATCTACGGTGGGTTACAGGTAACCCACCGTAGATCAGTGGATTAAGAGCACCACAGAAGGGCGCGGGTTCGAGTCCCGTCGGCGGCATGTATCTTTTCTCGGAAGATTGTTTCAATGTGGATGAGCGTTTCAGGCAGATAAATTATTTAAAATAAAACAATAACTTTGTATACACCACTTTTATTTTTTTATACTTAATGCCGACCGGGTTTCGCTACAACCGTAGCTTCTTCAGGGCAGTATAATCTCTACTAATATCTAATATCTAACATGTGTTGTTATAATGTATTCAGGGGATTGAAGAAATGGGCTGGGTTCCGCCGGTGGAGGACCGGCACCGGCGGAACCCAGCCCATTTCTTCAATCCCCTGAATACATTATAACAACACATGTTAGATATTAGATATTAGTAGAGATTATACTGCCCTGAAGAAGCTACGGTTGTAGCGAAACCCGGTCGGCATTAAGTATAAAAAAATAAAAGTGGTGTATACAAAGTTATTGTTTTATTTTAAATTATAATGTCACATCACAAAGTAACTGCTTCATACGAACAGATAAATTATTGCTTATAATAATTTTTACGCTTCGTGCTATGCATAAAATCTTGTCTTAAACATTAGTTTATCAATTAAAAATAATCAATTGAGAATTGTGTTAGGGCTCTTCAAGATTAATAGGTCCTTATTAGAAACTGGTTTATTAATTATATTTACGTGTTTAGAATATATTATACTTCTGGGCCTCACGATCGTCTATAAATGTCTAGTAATTGAATCTGAGAGCTTGATCGCTTCGCTATCGTCGACCGGGCTGTACTGCCCGAGTGTATCTTCTCTTACTACAGAACATCTGTCAGAACTTGACACAAGGTCTGAGCCCAACGGTATCTATCCAAAACAACTGAAACTACGAGTCATTCAAAGACACTACAATGAGAAAATTAACAAACATGCAAAAAGGGTGGATAAGGAAATTAAAAATTATGAATAAAACCAAAACCTAAAACGTAATAATCACACTTATAATCTTTTTATTGATATTTATATGAAAAGTAATAAACATACAATTTTTCCATATAATATAAGTTAAGTAAATCTATGACAGACGACAGATGTAAAATAATGTCCGCCATTTTAGACTTTACAAAAATCGGTACCAAAAAAGAAAATACGAGTGTGCTTTAGAACACACGAATGAAGTAAATTAATACTTCTTTAGTAATCTAATCTAATTTTCATTCCAATCAACAGTGTATACTTACTGACGATTGGTTTGGAATGTTACCAATCATCGTGACAAATCAGTCGTTTTGCTGCACAGAGTTCGCACACTCTAAACGAAAATTTTATAAATTTTATTATGGGAATTACGCTTAGAATGGGATTGTTGATTTAATTCTTACAAAGTTTATAATAAAACTTTTTCGATGCGAATTCTAGTTAGAGAGCGACGTTTATTCACATTTGCAGCAGGAAATTCAAAAAATTCCAATCAAAAAAGTGCTGGTTATTAGTTAGATTTTAACGTTTAGAATGTGAGAAACAACAACACAAATATTGTCAGCATAAATGCCAGCACCCATTCGAAACGTCATTACTACGGATTTGAGCAATGTTCTTACAATTAGATTATGAGGAATGAACCTCAAAATTATTTTTAACATTCGTAACGCCTGTGACGTTCGGGTATAACGTATCTCGTAACGCTCTCGCCAATTTACCCGTAAAGTCAAGCGTGCGTAAAGAAGTATTTACTTCAAAAATACGTCCTTTCTTTCATCATGAATCAATGTGAAAAGACAATCCATTCGGAATCTGGATTGAAAAAGCACGGCATAAAGCGTCCATATCTCTGCGACCTCTTCGTGATAGAGAAATTTATATATGTAGTTTGGTATATTGGCTTGTCGAAGGTTAACCATGTTATGTGTTTCACTAACGGCATTACAACCAAAGTTAAACAAGGAAAGTTTGATGATCCATCACGGGTAATAGATAAAGACGTTGTTGGGCATCACGTCTTTGCAAGTTGCGAGGAAAGTCATTAGAGGAATTGGTAAAAATAAATTCTACGATGACACCGATCGATTTTTGTGACAAACTTATCAGGTCTGTGAATATGATGCAACTGTGGGGGGGATTTAAAAAAAAATCCTCAAAAATTTGTTTTTACACGCGTTTTGTTTAAATAATTTTGAATATGTATGTATGCATGTATAATGCATACGTGTATAATATAAGTGTATATTTATGAATAAATGTATGCATATATGTGTGCACGTATATACACATCGGATATGCACGCAAAACACACAAAACTAAAAAAAAATATGCACGATCTAATCCTTGTGCATGTCTTTTTCTTTTTCCTATTATAATTCTTACAATGTTCAGCATGTTTATATATATATATAAATATCTCTTACTGTGGAGGTTCTACTCTAGTTCTGTTATTTTATCATGGACTGGTTATTTCAAAGTACTTGGATTCTTGAATGTATGGGATGCCTAAAGTTCACAAACAAAACCATAGCGCAGTTTTCTTTAGTGAAAATAAATGAACTGAACTTGCAACTGAAGTTTTGATAAATGGAGTTTTATAAAGAATAGGTTCTATGCATTTTATCCAGTTTTGGTTCGTGATGATTTATCATTCAAATTCATACTTCATAGTTTTAAGTATAATATGAGGCAACTTTTGAATCAAGGGAGTGATTTTGATCATAACGGATATCTGAATACCACTCAGAAACTACTCGGTTTTTTGGTGGATACCTTTCCAAAATATAAGAATCAAATAAGCTATTGTCGGTTAAATTAAGAAGCTGTTTTTAAGTGATATTTTCAAACAGAGTGAATTTTAAGTATATTGTAGAAGGACTGATTTAATTTGCATAACAAATATTTTTGTTTCACTGTGAGAGCAACCGCCGCTCACCGTGACTGGTAAAATTCTGAATCTAGCGTCCCAACCCCGTGGTTGACACCTCTCTTCCGCCGTTACTCAGCAAGTTCCGTGTGAATTCTCAGTAAAAAATATTCTCGCAATAAGCATAACGTTAGTAAATTCGAGAGTTTTAATCAACATCTTCCACAGCCATCAACCAACCGAACACCGATTTACAGATTGGAAGGTTTTGTAAATCGCGAGGTTACATTTCAACCTCTCTGGTAACAAGAAACCCTTCCCAAAATATTTTAAACATTCTTGAACGATTAGTTTTGTATAATTTATATTTGTATTTTAAAGTGCATGTGTCTATCGATATAATTATAACAAAACTACTAGAATATTTGAATTCACATTATATATAAATTTAATTAATAAATATTCGAATTCACATTATTTATACCTAATTGTAATAAGCTTATAAAAAATGGTACCTATATATACTATCTCAAAATTGACCATTACGAAAAGTGAATTTGATCACCATGTATTTTTGTATTCCAAAAATATGTTTTTATTTTATTATTTTGATTGTCAAAATATATGTGCAATAAATAATTATTTTTAATTTAAAAAATATTAAATTTCACTTGTTCAAAATTGACTAAAGTCACTCTTTTTTACAGTACAGTATATAAACTATTATTCCGCCATCAGAATATCATAGTAATCTTAATTTAAATGCCAAAAGCTGGCAATAGGAAATGAAAAGTACAAGTATTTATATAACATTTGAAGCGATTTTCCAATTTCTTAAATACTTGCTTAATACAAGCATGTAGGCAAAGGTGAGAATTTTGCAAACTCACAAAATTATATGGCAGGAAATGTATATTTCTATATTAGATTATTAGCGCTGAGCACCCAACTGTTTAATAGGCCAAAATATCAAACTTTTTCGGTTTAAAAAATAAATAATTGTTATATCCTCCCGGTCGTATCAGTTAGATTTGAATGGGTTATCGTACTTGCTTTATTCTCAATATATAATACAATCAAAAGCAAATTTGTGGGAAAATTCGTTTAATAAAATACCCTTTTAGCCATGAAACCATAAAAATAATGGCGGATTATTAAAATAACTCCACAGCAGGGCCATAAAATAAACCTATTAGAACGAGATTTGCATGAAAGCCATAAAAATGCGAGCTTTACAATGGAAGCCCATTAAAATATTACAATACCTACTTCCTGTTTATAGAACCAAACTAATGACGTCCACACAACTCGCTTACGTGTAGGTAATGGGAAACAAATATACATAGTACGTTTTTGTAAGACGAATGCATAAGTCTAAAATGTATATGGGTATGCTATTAATCTAAAACAGGATAAAAAATTAATTCAACTTCCTTTAAAAGTCATTGCGTTTGTAAGAAGTAAACTTGAATACAATTCTACCGTATGGAACCCACGTTATCATGTTCAATCAATTGAAGAAATTTTAAAATGAGAATTCAAGCAATTATCTTGAACTACAACACTTTTTTAAATTATATTAATATGCTTAAATTGTCAGACGGAAGGATTTTCACCGACTGGGTATTTTAATGTCAAATATTAAATGATTTAATTGATAGTCCAGAATTGCTTGCATTAATAAGCTTTCAGATTCCACTACGTACTACAATACGTCGGGATTTATTTCAGTGTAGCAATTCTGGGACTAACTACCATATGTATTCCTCCTTTGCGGTTCGAAGAAAACTCAAGAAAATGGCATTTGAACACCCCTTTGAAAAATTTCCCATAACATAACCTATCGTAACATATTTAGCAAAATTTTTTTTTTTTGTTTTACTATAATTGAATTTTCAAAGGAAGTGTTGAAGTTGCATGTTTCTGAGTCATACCGGCACAAGGCTTATGGTGCGTAGTCCAGCGGTAAGGTTTTGGACTCCCATTCCGAAGGACACGGGTTCGAACCCGGCGTGCACAAATAAATTTAATTTGATTAATTTGTGTTATTTCACAATCAATTTCAATCAATCACGTTCCAGAGTGGAATATACTCTTAGAATATCCCTGGTGTAAGACCACCATTCAGAATTGAAACGTTGCTTGAAATGGCTTTAGCCGTGTTTAGTGACTACATCTGAATAGCCAGGTACTTCCCCACCTTCCTCTTCCCCATCTCCTTCCCTTACCCACTTACCTTCAACCCATTCGGGATACTATAGTCTCACTGGCTCCAGATGGGAGCAGTTGGGACTCTTGCGAAATATTCAATATAAAAAAAAAATAAAAAAATAATAAAAATAAAAAATAATAATAATAATTGTATATCATTACGAATACAAGAGCTATGTCTGAAAATATTTTGACAACTGGAATCGAGAAACGGTTGATATCAGGGCAAAAGTGCTTTACATTTATTTTGTGAATAATTTTTTAAAGTTGTTTCTCATTTATTTATTTATTCGTGTCCTCCATAAAACGGTTACCTATGTACCAATATAATATTACGGAGAAGATTACAAAATTGAGGTACATGTTAGTATAAAAGGTCACGGGGGCAATTTTACTATTTTATTACATGCGTCAAAAGACAGTTCCTGAACTGTATGTAAGTGACGTTAAAAATGTCGATGGTCAATGCAGAATAGTCAAGAAGTTAAGTCGCCCTGTGAAGTAGAAGTCCTCGCTTTCAGAGCATAAAAAAAGTGCATGGCATCTTCCACGAGGGTACTTGTTAAATAAAAATATTAAAACCTATTTTACGTTTTAAATGAAACTTTAAAAAAATGGTAGGCCTTTGAAAATGATATTTTATGTATCACTACAATGATTTTTTTAAACGTTTGCCAATTAATTATCGACGATACTCATGTGAAAATATTTTTATAATACTAAAAATGGCATCAGATAATCGTGCTAAGCTTTTGTTTTAAGTTAATTGCAGAATTTATACATATTTTTTTACGCGGATAATATTGACACAAGTTTGCAAATAAAATTTAACTAATATAGAAGTTAGTAAAATAATTATGTTTTAATATGATTTATCTCAGTCCAACTAGTTCCAAGGTATAATTTACGAACATTGGTCCGCAGAAAAAAATATCGCATTTATTCCAAAGTTATCTCTCTTTTCACTTACTTAGCTAAATTATTAGTTTTTATTCCTAATTAGTTTTAATTGTTTCTGATTTAGAGTTATTGTGATTCCTCGTAATGTAGTTTTCTGAGAACAGATATTTTTTCTATTGGCCTCTCTACTCAATACTCATACTAATATATTACACTGATTTTCATGTTACCAAAAGCCGACAGGAAGTCTTTTTGGCGTAAATTGTATTTTTTTACGTTGAACTTAGCTGAGTAGAACTTTTTTGAGCCCCTAAATCTACACGACGACGCACGAATATCTCATCTACCCCTTTCCTGAATCTTTGGTCATACAGAGTGAATTTTAAGGCTCTTCTCTGAGCCTCTCCCCACTCTATGACTTAAGAAATGGACAATGATCTATTTCTTATTATACGGTACATACAACCCTATAGCCACCAGATACTTTAAATATTTGGCGACAACAAAAGCATTTCATTGCTAATGGCTTATTCACACTTGGCAAGTAATTTAGTCGAGTAGCGAGTAACTTGCTACTTGACTGAACGAAAAGCGTTCGCATTACGGTTGAGTAAGTACATTAGTGAGCGGCGCGTTGCAAGATGACGGACTGCAAGGCAACAAAGTAAATAAACTTATTAAACCGATTGTAATGCTTATTTTAGAAGAGGTGGAAGAATAAATTAGTGAGATTGAAAATAAATAAACTAAAGGCACGAAAAGAGATTAATAGCAGCAAAAATAAATAATTTTATAGTGGCATCTTCGTTCCAACGGCACATTTTTGGGACTACTAATGTACTCATGGAAACAATTAAACTCAATGGATTGACTTTACTAAAACGCTGACTAAACTAATTATGGTGTTTGGATTCGTTTTGTTACTAAATTATTAATACTCTCGACTAAACTACTTACCCTGTCTGAACGGGTCATAACTCTTGCGAGACTTTAGTATTGGAGCTTTTTGTAAAACGTTATCAGGTTAAAAAGACACAAAAAATAAAAATTAAAGGTGACGGTCGTAATTGGGGATCAGGTTTAACTAGGACAACACGCTAACCATTGAGCTACTTTACTGAGACCTAATGTCTGATTTACGTTTTCTTTTGTAATTCCAGACCTACAACCTGAATGCTCAAACGGGGGAGAGTTCCGCTTGTGCCACCGCCCTCCTGTGCGGCGTGAAAGCAAACTACGAGACTCTAGGGCTGGACGGTAGAGCCGGTTTTGAGAACTGTTCCTCTTCGCTAGGAGCCAAGGTGTCTTCCGTACTGGAATGGGCACAGGATGCAGGTAAGATTATCTCTTTGATATTAATTGAGTATTGTCACAACTATGAATACCGAATAATGTGTGGAAGATTTATATTTTATTTTCTAATTATGAACATTTTAATAAATTTTTTAAATTTATATGTTTATTAAATTTGGTTGAGCCCTTTACTCTCATAATGCTGTATCGAACCAAACAACGTTGAGTTATTGATAGAATAATTTTGGGTTTCACAATAACCCAAAACATAACAACTACAATAACAACAATCACCACAACAAGAACAACCACAAAAATATGGATAATCATTATTGAACATTTGTGTACAGCCTTCGCATGGGCTACACAATTTTTTTTTCATACCGACCATTAATTAATACATACCAACTCACCCAGGGCGGATGGTTGCACAGTGTGTTCGTGTGTAGCACTGCTAAATTATAAAATCCTGTTCAGACACAGCTATAAACTTCGAGCAGATATCTGTTGAACCGCGAGCGCTTTTATTTTGTACCGTTCACAGGACGCTATCAAATATTTCTTCGTATGATAGGAGAGGGGGTCAGATAACTGCCGCGAGCCATTTCTTACCATTACCATTTCATAACATTTCTTTGTAGATTTTGTACTAGATCTGAAAAGTTGATAGCTGATATTCGCACGTTTTAATTAAAATGACCCCACTCCTATTTTCGGTGGGAGAGGGGGGCGCTTATCTGTTCGTATATCGCCTCAGGAGCGGTTACAGCGTAAGATGTGCATTGTCCATGTTCCACAACGCATACAGCGCTTAGGTGTGAACGATCTGAAGGGATTGTATGGAGAGCGATATTTGGCGTGCTATGATCTTTTATAGTTTATAGCTGTGTCTGAAAAGAACTTAATGCCTAAAATTACTTTATGATATCTTACCAAACACTGTAAAATATATAAAACTCATTTAAAAATACTGTTTACCGATATATTGCCATCTGAATATAATCATGGAGAGCGATTTCATAAGAAGGTAGTTGTGTGCAGACTAATATATCTGAAACTTTGCTGGCGCGTCAAGCCGGCCATATTTTGAAGTAAGAAAATCGGCTGCGTCATGCGGCTGGGGGTGCTGGACTCATCTTGTGGTGTCGCTCTCAAGAGGCCCACGGCCTAGCTCAGTAGTGGGAAAAGGGAGAGAGACTGCTGTCCCAGGGTCATGGGGGGTAGGCACGAACACAGATTCCTGCCCCTAGGGATCGGCGGTCAGCTCACATCGCGAATGAAAACAATATTTCGGAGATAATCACATTGTATTTGCACGGTAAATGGTACACAAAATATAACGGTAATGTCCCTATCAGTACACGGTCTCCTACCCTTCTCTCTCAGAATAACGATTGTTATAGCGATTTCTAAATACACGAGTGGCACAAGAGGTTAGAGGAATTTGGGAGACTCCACGGCTGTTGTTGAGGAGTCCATTTGCGGGCACAAAATTGTGGGTTCACTTAAAACAAAGATCCCGCGAAAACGGATTGTACTCGGCGGTTGCCTGCCGCGCGCGTGCCGTGTTGTTGACAGCGCGATCCTCGGGGAAGAAGTGTGGAGGCGGGCGTTATTGCCTGGCTACAGCCGAAAGCCGAAGCAGGTGGCGTCTTCTTGCGGCGTGTTATAAAACGTTTGCCTCGGTAGCATCTACGCGTGTGTGTGTTATCATAACACTTTATAGTAATTATATAGTAAAAGTCATTAAATAATTCAATTCTTTATGATTTAGAAGCATATTAGGCCATTTTTCCCAAACTTCTGTGTGAATACTATAATAAAATATAAAATAATTCAAAAATAAAATATCATTAAAAAGATGTTTTTGGCTGAAATTTTAAATTTGTATTCCAACGTTTAAGGATAAAATAAAAACGAATTATTTTTTTGGTACTTTGCATTGAAAAAATATTTTTATAAAAGAGTTTAAATTTTCAATTAAATAGTGATGTAAGTTTTCGGTCTTCAAAGCTCTTGCCACCTCTACAAATAAGGTAAATAGAAATTATAAATTAAATTAACTTTATACATTTTTTTCTAAGTATGCAGTGAACCAAAGTGCACGTTCTTTACGTCAAAGTTTAGCATGTCTTTATTTTGAAGTCCAGCAAACTACAAATAGTTCAGCACAAAACTCTTTTCAATTTTCTTTGTTGGCTATCTTCACTTTGCTGAACCACGCTCAATTATTCTCTGTTCTACTTCTTCCATTACCTTCCACATCAATGCACCTGTTTTCTCTCGCTGACCCGAATACGAACCTGCCGTTCATGAACATAAAATCCCTCTAACAAATTGCATTACAACTGCGGTGTGAATACCGCCTTTTGGAATTTACAACAATACAAGCGGTGAATTTGAATAGTTTGGAAGCCAGTCTAAGAGATTTAGTAGACTGAAAGAATTTCTTGAAAAAATAAAACTAGCGCTGCTGAAGACAAAGGAATTGGATAAAGAATTTTGTTAAACCTTATTTTTCGTTTTAACTACAAGGAGCCAGTGGCAATATTACGTCCCCATTTAGAAAGTTTTATAAACCTTTAGGAAGTGTAAGGAGGGAAATAGGAAAAGGATACAAAGGCATTTAGATCTGTTCACCTAACATTGCTAAAGTAACGTTTTTAATTGCTGCCATTTAGATTCTAAAAAGGCAGAATGTTAAGTATGTTGCGGAATTGACTTCTGCGAAAGCAAAATGCTTTGGTAATGTGGAAACGCAATTGACTCGTGATGACAATTAAATTTGCAAAATTTAAACTACGGTGAAGTTAAGATAATACTTTTTAGGAGACTCTTTTTAATTGACTAAATCGGTAAAACCAATGTAACATTTAATCTTTAAAGATTATATGAGCGACTCTTCAAGGATAATTTGAAACAGAAAAATCAGTATAAGATATGGTTGCATCCAGGAATTGAACCATCTTGAGTTACAATACAATAAGTTAATTGGACTCTGACCCCTTCGATCATATTTACGGACCGTATATTTTTTTGGATTTTAATGTTGAAAATTATCTTTTGGGATTCGCTATCTTCAATGATGTATTATTTGATTTCCTTTTATTTTACGAACAAGTAAGCTTGTGTTATTTATTATCCTATTTGAAATGCCATTCTCACTTGATTCTTTATATTCCAATAAATTTGTTTCCTAGATAAGCATGAGATTCTGGACCAATGGGATTTTAGTTTATGTCAGAATATAATTTCGAAAATTTAATGTCAAGTTTTTTGCAAGAAATAAGAAAACCACATTATTTTGAGTTTCCAATGCTACCTCAACTGTAAGTGTATAATTTCCTCCACACTATGATTTCAACCGTTGTGTAAATATATACCATCAAGAAATTGATTCAAGGGCTTCTTAAAAATGCAATTGAACCAATTTAAATTTATGGAAAACGTTTTTTTCTAATTTTTTCACTGACCTTTCAAAGCGTTTTAAGCGCTTATTGTTTCTCAATACGTCCTCAGGCCAAAGATTGTGGCTGTCATTTACAAAGCAATTCTAAGAAGTGGTCAAAAGATTTTGCCAGAATTCCTGCCTTATTAAATCTTACCGGCAAATACCTTCCTTTGAAATATTCTGCGGTAAGCCAGATAAGAAAAACCTAATTTTTACCCAAAGGTCCAGAAGCTTCTATTGTCCCCGGACGAGGCTTTGTAATAAATAGTTCGTGAAATTCCAGCCGTGTTTTTAATTAAGAATTTAATACTTTTCATCATCAAAAAAAGTAAGAACGGTTTTTTTATCAACGTCTGAGACAGCGGGTTTGAAGTCACAATATTTTATCAGAAAAAAATATTGTACAACCAGTAGTCTGCAAAAACGCTGCAATCCACTAATAAATGTAATAATTTATAATTAGCTAAAATTATTAGAATCAGTTTGGTTCGGTGTTATTTTTTTACGTTAATACCGCACAAAAGTTCCAACTGCTGCCGTCTGGTGGATCCAGTGAGATTATGCATCTACAATTGGGGCATGTTGTGAAGCTGAAGGTAGTGTGGAGAAGAAGGAGATGTGAAGGAGGAGGGTGCGGAAGTACCTAAATATTATTGGCCACCATTTCAACGTTTCAATTCTGAATGGTGGTTTTACACCAGGGCGAAACTGAGAGTATCTTTCACTCTGGACCGTGCCGCAAATATACTGCATAAAAATATATGATATTATTGTTTTAAATGAGTAAATTGTGAGTAAAACTGAAATTTATTTGTGTACGCCGGATTTTAAACCCGCGACAATTGGATTTCTACCTATCAAAGTAACTATCATGGCGTTTTCCGCTTTATGTATTTACATCGAAAACTATTTAAGTATATCGTTATCACATAAAAAACACATCTTTTCGAATTTCTACCTTAACGATCATCATTCATCGCACAAATCGGCATTTTTCAACGAATTTCACATCTTGTAAATGGAGCTTCAATGACCAATGGAATTTAGATTAGTAGAAATTTACGGGAGCATTTTTCGTTCTGGGATGACGCCATATAAGTTCGCGTCAGCGTTCTTGCTTTTCGCGACTTTGAGCATTTACCTTATACTTATTGACGGTTTGTATACGTACATTATATATTTCATTAGGTTTGGAGTATCCAGGTAATTCGTCATATTCTTTTCCGACCTCCTATACTCCTCCCCACTCCTTCAACTTTACAACATACTTAAATTAAGGGTGTTATTTTATCACTGTATCCAGGCAGTTGAGAGAGACACTTGGACTTCAGAAAAAAAGGTTTTCATATTTATTTTTATTTTTTATTTTATATTATTCGGGAGACCAACAGTTTACACTAATAAAAAAGCATAATAGTATTTATGTTACATTATTTTTACCATTTACAGGTTTCCATATAGGTATTATATATATATAAGTGAAATGATTTGAAAAATTATAATGAAAGTCTACATAATAAATTGTTTGAAAGGGAATATGGTGAGAGTAGGATGGGTGGGTCGTTTTAGTTGAGGTACAATATGTATTGTATATATATGCAAAATATATAGTACGTAGTAAAAATACGCCTAACAAAAAAGGGAAGTTCACAAATGGTGGTAGCATTAATTGAGTATCTATGGTGGTTGTAAAGTATCGAGATATCGCCTGTGTGACTAACCACTGAAGCAACAGAGCAATTTAAAACTTATTTCTCGGATTGCTAAAGGAAATTATACCGCCCACATTAAAAAAAAATCATACCTCCGAATTTGAGTATAGAGACATACAAACTGATTATAGTTCTATAATATAGCCAATGAATTCACCTTACTGTTATTTTTAAAACATGTTTAAGAATCTAGAGAATATTTGCCACATTGTGGCAACAAAGCAATCCGAGGCTGAAAATTGTGCCATAATGTGGCAAAAAGCGTTCGGGTGGAAGGAGTGTAGTGCAGATTTAAGAATTCCAATGTGTATAGTATGTATTGAAAAACTTTGATGCACGATAAATGAGGGAGTTTTGTTTTTTTTTTGGCGTTGCATCGAGGGAGGCTAAACATTTTGCCTGATCTGGTTCGTTTGTTGGAAACTCGTAGTTGGATTAGTTTGTAAGAGTTCAGGACAGTCTACGATGTACCTGGATATTTTCTGTAAAAAGAGTATATAAGAGTACATAAAATGAAATAAAAATGCAACCTTCGCCACAGACAAATGTATTTCACTGTGCATTTATTTTTCCTTATTGCACATTTTACAATTCCGTGAATATAGGCCAATTGATGTCAAATTCCATCGAAAATTCAATAGCTTTTCAGAACCTGTTTTCATCCGGTTTCAGTTCGTTTTCATTTTGTCCAAAAAATATTACAAAGAGTTTTGGCAATGCTCCAGTTTGCATTAAATGCATGGTGCATTAAAATAAATTTTAATTAATTCTTATACGTACTTAAGCACTTATTTGATTTTATTTAAAAATAAAAATAAATCTCTCAAATTATACCAAAAATTACATTAAAGTCTACAAACTAAAACGAAAAACTGTAAACAATAATAAAAAAACAAGTCATAAAAAAAACATATTTTTATGGCAGCTCCATAGAGGAGGCCCAGAGGAAAATAATTTCCCTCAGTTATTATGTCATATTTAGGGATGCTGTGTGGAGGGTCTTTTAAAGGAAAGGAAGGAAAGGGAGTTTTGGATGGAAGGAATAAATTACCTATGAGGGATCGGTAATTCCAAGAGTGACGGACGTGTGAATCCGTCCCTCCCACTGCAATACAAATCGATGGTTCGAGAGTCCTACTGGAGAGGCCAAAATAGTCTTCTTATGCGAGTTCTGATGGACCTATAGCGGCTTACCTAATGATATCTACGCCGCACTAATTGGCACTGCCCAGCGCTCGGCCGCACCTAGCTGCTACTTCGCTAGGCAATTCAATTTCGGCCACCTTCTGGAAAGAGCTCGGTTCTGCGGTACATTACACTCAGCGCTGTCTAGCCGTATCGAGAAACTTCTCGCGTGTGCATATTTGACCTACCTTCCGAGTACCTTTGGCCCAGCCTATATAAGAGCTCGAGTAAGCGAAATCAGTCAGTCGTTCTTCAACAGTCTACGCGGCAACAAGCCGGCGGCCTAGCAACACAACTACTCAATCTGCGGTTCGGTCGGGAATAATATTACGCGATTTGTAAATACGGTGCATTTGTAAAATACTGTACATTCTGTAAATGTGTAAATATATCATCATCATCAACAATCATTCTCGCATTTATTATCCCGACCTACAGCACGCGGAGATATCACGACACACCGGTATCTCCTCTTCCAACTGGAGGCCCACTCATCTCCTCCACATCACCACGTCGCTCGCAATCACCCTCCAAAGTGGTGACCAACGACGTGAGTTCACTTGCTACGGACTGCAGATTTTTTGTATACGGACATGATGGGGGCTCAACATCCAGCACCGGCTCAACACCCAGCCCTGGATCAACACCCAGCCCTGGCTCAACACCCAGCCCTTGGTCAACACCCAGCACCGACCCAAACCCATCACCGGCCCAAGACTCAAGACGACTCATTTTTTTAAACCTCAACACTAGGACTCCGCCCACCGCGCGTCGAGCCTCTACATCCCACCGCGATGTAACCAGCATGCATCCCACCGAGATGCATCGCCGTCAGAAGCCTGGGGGATTTGGAAGATCCGTGATCTTCACCACCAGCTGACATCAACATCAACCTCCGCCCACATGGCGTCGAGCACCAACGCGAGCACCAACACTCCGCCCTCATGGCGTCGAGCATCAATACACCTCTCCGCCCATCGTGCGTCGAGCATCTACCTCAACCTCCGCCCATCGCGCGTTGAGCAACAACTTCAACACCTCTCCGCCCATCGTGCGTCGAGCATCAGCACCAACACTCCGCCCTCATGGCGTCGAGCATCAACACAACACTCCGCCCTCATGGCGTTGAGCATCAACATCAATCTCCGCCCACATAGCGTCGAGCAACACCAACACTCCGCCCACCGTGCGTCGAGCATCTACCTCAACCTCCGCCCATCGTGCGTAGAGCAACAACAACACACCTCCGCCCACATGGCGTCGAGCACCAACACCACACCTCCGCCCACATGGCGTCGAGCACCAACACCAACACTCCGCCCTCATGGCGTCGAGCATCAACACCAACACTCCGCCCACCGTGCGTCGAGCATCTACCTCAACCTCCGCCCATCGTGCGTCGAGCAATATCTTCAACATCTCTCCGCCCATCGTGCGTCGAGCCTCCACATCCCACCGTGATGTGGCCAACTCGCGTCCCACCGTGATGCATACCAGCCTGGGGATTTGGAAGATCCGTGATCTTCATCACCAGCGCCAGCACCAGCTCAGCTCGCACCAGCTGACATCAATCACAACTTCAACACTCCGCCCATCGTGCGTTGAGTTTCACCTTCCACCGCGGACCTGCATAATTCAACCTGCCTTCCTTCGTCACATTTTTCCCTTACGCTAATCGCTGGGAAGGGGGTATATAGCGGCTTACCTAATGATATCTACGCCGCACTAATTGGCACTGCCCAGCGCTCGGCCGCACCTAGCTGCTACTTCGCTAGGCAATTCAATTTCGGCCACCTTCTGGAAAGAGCTCGGTTCTGCGGTACATTACACTCTATGACCTATGGACTATGGAAGAGGTATTGGTTGTCCAATAAAAGGTTCCTGGGGCGGTGCTACCCGTACCCGCCTCTCAAATTGAAAATGTTAACACGAGAAATGCGATGTTAGATTATTTCGTGATCTCAAACTCTGACCATTATTTTCTAAAATTTCAAATACAAAAATTTATTTTATCATAATTTCAATCCAATGGAATGACCATATTTGATGGATGAGCTCTTGCTAATTAGAATATTTTCATTGGCTCCGTCGATGCCAGAACCACACAGAAATAAGGTCAAAACGAAATAAAAGGCATTTCTATCTTGTATTATACTACTCAGTGCTTCATGACAACGATGCTTTACTTTCAACCCTTGAGAAATGAATCATTAATTTTCTTTAACTACTAGAATATTATATTCGGGATTGTATTTTTGATTAAATACCTTCCAACGCAGACACGTAATTTAATATTGATTGAAATAATCCAATCATTAGTCTGCCTGTTTCGCAATAATTACATAATAATATATCGTGATTTTCAACACTTGATATCAATAGTGAAAGTATTTTCAACTTCGACAAGAATATTTTTATGTTTTCAATGTTCCGATCGTAACATTACAATATTCAGGCTCCATCGAAGCCAGTTATAAGTTAGCCTCTCATAGGATGGACTTACTGTACAGTACACCAATCGCAACTGCTCCCCACTGTTGAATTTTGCAGCCATCTCTGGTCTGTAGCTCCAAAATACCCTTGACTGTGTGCAGAAACGGGGGTTTGTTTGATAGAGTCTTGGATATTAAAAAAAGGATTGTAATATTTAGAACACAGACGTCGGGTGGGAATATTGCCTTTTTTCTACCGGTATCTCAATGAAAAATGCTACGAGAAACTAGCGCCATTGATTCGTTTGACATCGATGTACAGTCGAAAGAACACAAAACACGCACTCAACATTTGTGAATTGTTGCCATTTGTTACAAGATAACGTGTCGTTTCGCGATTTTTATTTATATATATTTTTTTGGTTATTTAGTTGCTGTATTTTAATTGCTTTAAATACTTGGCTCTTGAATAAGGTATATTTGCGGCACGTCCCCAAGTGGAAGATACCCTCACTATCGCCCTGGTGTAAGTCCACCATTTAGAATTGAAAAGGTACTTTTAATGTGTGTGACCAGATCTGAATATCTAGGTACTTCTCCACCTTCCTCTGCCCTATCATCTTCCCCTCTGAATGAATATTTAAGTTTTATCGCCATGGTCTCACTGGCTATTTGGAGCTGACCATTTACAACTTTCTATTGCCATGGTCTTACTGGCTCCAGGCGTTTGGGAGAAGTTGGGACTCTTATATATAAATATATATTTAAGTACTAGTGATTTTAAAAAAAAAAATCTATTCGGAATCGAATTCAGTGCTTAGTGACCGTATCTAATACTTAAAGTTTTTTTTCCTATATATATTACGTTTGATATAATATTATGATTTATATTTCAAGTCAGGTCATTTTGTTTACTTCATTCACATTTGACATTTCCAGTATGGTCTGTAGAAAGAGAAGTCGTTATTAACATGTTTGGATGTACATATGTAAAGCAATCGAAAGCATTATAGCAGCTCTTCAATTCGTCGCTTGTTGTAAGGCTTTGTCGCTAGCATTTTCAAAAGTAGCTTAATAATATGAGAACCTGGAATTTTATCAAAGGCGCACAAAAGACACTGGAACGATTCTTTTACTATGCAGACTGCAGGTTTTTCTTTGTGTTATCAATGCATGTAAAATTGAATGTTTCTTTGTTTGTCCTCTTTATTTCCTGCACCATTCACCTGATGCAAAGGTTTCTGTATATAACGGTGAACTCTGGCGTAATGAAATTAGTTCCTACGCTATTCATCGGATTGTTATCAAATTTTGGTGATTTCTGTATGTAATGATGAGCTCTGGCGCTACGAAAATTAGATGCCGATTGTGCAATCGAAATATATTTTAGCATCTGTTTGGTTGAATGAGACTATGCATAGTTCCTATCGTGGTTTCATTTATCCAGTACACACCTCTCTCAAACCATCACCTTGCTGGAAAATTATTTTAAAATTTGTAACAATCGCAAGAAACATTGCAAATTTCACTTAATTTATTTTTGAAAAATAGAAGAATAATAGGGACTACCTTAGAAGCCAGTTATTGGTGCTTTTCGTGTACATAAACTCGTTTGTGATCTAATAAGAAGGTATTTGACCATCTCGAAATTAAAAATAAATCATATTCGTAATAAGCATTAACTTTGTGGCTCGCCATAATTTACAATAAAAATATATAAATTTGTTTTAGAGTTTAATATATAATTATTTATTTTGTGCGCGTGAAACTAATAATAAAATCACAAATCCCTTTCAATAGCGTAAGATCTTATATATATATATACATATCCAATTTTTCTTCGCTTAGTACAAAAAAATTGCCTCCCTACATTAAACCCGCGTTATATACTGACAACAACTTAGGTAAATTATTAAAAAAAACACTGAAGATAGAGATCATAAATTGAGCCACTCAGGCATTTACTAACTATGTTGCAAGATTGTCCATCGTTCTACATAGGTAAGACAACCAGAAATGTAAATATTCGAATCACGCAACATTTAAGATGTTTAAATAAGAATAATTTTTCGGAGTTTGCCAATCATCTTATTATTTCCACCAATCATACTTTAAATAAGGACACAGTGGTTGAAATTCTTCACCGTCATAATAAAAGCAAAAAATTAGATAACTTGGAAGCACTTAAAATTAAAAAATCCCTAAATAATAACCTAGTATTTTGAATAACCAAATTAATTTATCGTTTAGTCCCATTCTAGATATATTTCCAATAAACCGCTCTGTTGTTGCCGGAATTCCCGCAATTACCCCTCCCCCTTCTCTTCTTCCCTTACACTCAAACACCTAATTTTTTTTTGTATATATCTGTCAATATTTTGTATTATAGGTTAGTTTCAATATTATCCTGACGATGGAAGGGTTTTTCCGAAACCGGTAGAGTTTAATTAAAATTTAAAGTGGTTTAAAACAAATTTATGTGTTTTTATTGCGAAAAAAATCGTTAACTTATTCGTTTTATTTTGGCAATAATTATTTCTTAATTATCGAAGAAAGCAAACACTTTGTGGCTTGACATTATGCCAAATGAAACAAATAACTTAGTTTTAAACCACTTTATATTTATTTTTATATTTGTCGACCGGTTTCGATTGGACTCAATCTTCATCAGGACAATAAAATAAACTAAATCATAATACAGAGAAACAATATAAGGTAAACAAAATAGAGAGAGAAAGCAATATATGGGAGAGGGAGAGAACATCATAGACTGGTCGGTGGAGGGGTAGGGGGCGGGGTAAAGGAAGGGTGGGGGTTACATAAGGAGTAAGGGAACAACTTTAAAATTGGACTGTTTGCTAATTCTAGTTGTTTGTTTAAAATTTGGCAATTATTTTTATTTGATTTTGAAATTTCTAAAGCTTCTAAATTATTCAGGCGTATTCCTATTTTATTTTTATGTATTATTTGGACTCCCGTATTTTCTTTAAATGTGTGGTTAGTATTAATTAAATGTTCGGCAAATTCTGAAAAACCCGTGCTTGTTAAACACCTGACATGTTTTTTAACTCTAATATTTAATCTGTAGATGCCAGAATGGCTTAATTTATCTTCCTTGTCTTTAGAATTAGTTAAAAATTTTGTTAAGTTGTTATTAGTATAGAAGGCCGGCCTTATTTCTGATGGAAGGTTAGAAACGCAAAGGGAAGAGAATTTACTTATATACAAAATTCTGCGCCATTAGGTAGCAACATTATTATTATTATTTTTATTTTTTTTTAGTTTTTTTTATTCCAGAAAAAAAGAAAATAACGTTTTCACTTACTTAACTAGAATTTGCATAACATTATATTATCATACAACATATTATCATACAATATATTACAATACTATTCATTCACTTTCAATATTATTCATTTTCACTACATTGTTTTTTGTAAATAAAAATGAATAATTTTTTTTTAAATTGACACTTTTTTCGTTTTTAATATCAACTGGAAGGCAATTATATAAATTGCCCCCCTCATAACTGATAGATTGCTTACCGTAGTTAGTATGAATAGTGTTTAAATGTATGTTATCGTGTTGTCGTGTAAAATGTTTGTGTACTTGGGACGTTTTAATGAATTCTGTGTTTGTATGAATGAGTTTATTATTTATTTTGTATATAAGGAGACATATATTGTATTCATATAGTTTTCTTAATGTTAACAGTTTGGTTTCCAAATATAGTTTTTTTGTGGATGTTTTGGATTCGTAGTGAAATAGTTTTTTGATTAGTTTATTTTGAATTATCTGTAATTCATTAATGTATGTTTCATACGCATTTCCCCAGATTTCAATTAAGTAATTTAAATGTGAGTGTACGAGACTATAATATAAACTTTTTTTTAATTTTATTGGTAATAGATAAGATAATCGGCTAAAAACGTTGATTAAGGGTGTGATTTTATTTTTAACATCTTGGATATGGTTTTTAAAAGTTAGATGCTTATCGATGCACAGCCCAAGATATTTTTCCTTTATCAGGATTTGCAAATCATCCTTTTCAATTTTTAAGGGTACGTGAGGAGGAAATCTTATGGGTTGAGCTTAAAACCATGTATCCTGTTTTTTTTATGTTCATTGTTAGGATATTTGATTGGATATTAATATTAATAGATGGTATGGCATTATATAGAAATTTATTTGTTGTGATTCGGCGAAGTTTTTTGGAAAGGATTTTGTCAATTAGATCGGGATCATATCCGTTATTGATAGCTATTTGTTTAATTGTAAGAAGTTCATTAGAAAAATTATTATTAGATAAGGGGATAGTAACTAGGCGGTGAATCATGCTGTGGAAAGAAGAATGTTTATGTGACATAGGGTGATTGGAAGTATTATGTATTATGGTGTCAGTAAATGTAGGTTTTCTAAAAATGTTGAAGGTTATTTTGTTGTTAATGATGGATAAGGAGAGATCTAGGAATTTTATATTGGAATTTATGCCTATCTCAAGTGTGAACTGGATTTTTATATGGAAGTACTCTCCTTAATTCCCTCCCTCTCCCATATATTGCTTTCTCTCTCTATTTTGTTTACCTTATATTGTTTCTCTGTATTATGATTTAGTTTATTTTATTGTCCTGATGAAGATTGAGTCCAATCGAAACCGGTCGACAAATATAAAAATAAATATAAAGTGGTTTAAAACTAAGTTATTTGTTTCATTTGGTAATTATTTCTAAGTATCGCGGTGGAACTCTATACCTATATTTTGTGTTGTGTGCACCTTCGTAGAGGTACAGTAGAAGGTGATTGGTTATCCCTTTTCCTTGCATCCCTAGTTTTTCCTACACATGTTATCATATTCCAGCAAACACCATTTCGTCTCGTTTCATTTTTAGTAATTACAGTCCATTTCGAAGTCAGTCTGAATCTGCAATTCGTAAACAGTTTCGAATGCAACAGCATCGGTTTTAATTTGGTGCTCTACTTTACAAAACACTTCATCTAGTCTAAAGGCCAGAAATTCCGATTTGAATTCTAATCAATGCTAAAAGCCATTCCTAGAACCGTTCAAATTCTGAATGCAAGTAGGAAATCTAAAGAATCTTCCTTTCAAGGTTGATCTCTTTCACTTCCTATTCAAATTATTTACGTAACGCTAACATCTTAAGTTCAAGATATTTTATATTAACAAAAAAAGGTTGTAGCTTTTAACCACTTACTCAAATTCCCAGAAATATTCTATCTAAAGCCACTTCTTACAATCTCCAAACTTATTTGGCCTACCATTTTCCTCGTCTCTTTACAAAATAACGGATTCGTTCCTCTCACGATATCGGTCAAGCAAGCCAAGTAAATATCACGGTTTCAAGTGGCGTCCACTTTCTTCTTGAACATCGTACCCTCCTGGTATTACATCAAACAAAATATTTCTTGAATATATTATTTCCAGCCTCGGAGCGTTTCCCCTTTTCCCTTTATAATCTGAAACATCAGTTTTATTTTGAGGAATTTCGCTTTTGGGTTTTTATACTCCTTTTTCATAAAAATAGTCCATTTTATGAATATTATTACGAATATTATTTTTTTAAGTTTATGCGCTGGAGGATAGAAAATCTTACAAATAAAAATATAATTTTGATATATATTTACAGAATGTTGAATGTGAAATTATTTTAATTTACGTTTTTTTTATTTGGTTATTATGTCTTGTTGCGCTTCCTCCTTCTTTAGCCAATGCTTCGGACAGCGTTACAGTATACATCATCAGGGCAGTTGTATCAATTGTGGTGAAGTGTGTGTTAATGTATATATATATATATATATATATATATATATATATATATATATATATATATAGAAGTTATACCGTTTTGAGCACGTCGGACCTCTTAGGGCCGGAATTCCAGTAAAATAATAAGTTCGATGGTCTCTGTGGTCTGAGGCTCTCGACTAGTAATCCGAGGGTCGCGAGTTCAAATGCCATATATTTTTAAAAATAATTATCCTTTTTATTGACTTCTGTTATTTCACAATTTAATCGTTTAATATAATACAAAGTATATTTGCGGCACGAGTGGAGGAAACCCTCAGTATCGCTCTGGAGTAAGACCATCATACAGGATTGAAATGCCGTATTTGATGACCAGAATAGCCATTTATTTTCCCAACTTCCTCTTCTCCTAAAAAACGAGCAGTTGGGACTCTTGTACGGTATTCGCATGTAAAAAAAGTTAACTTTAAATGTTTTTCGATGTTAAGTTTTGGTGTCGCGGTCAATTACCGGATACAATTAAGAATTAAGCTTAAATCGAAAAAATGTTAATTTTATCAGTAACTGTATGTAAATAAGTTATAGTAGTGTTTTGTGAGCACCTCACTAGGAGAACACGAGCTGACGTGTTGGCACGTATGTAAAACATAAAGTATCATTCTGCTATCATAAGTAAAAACGTAGTATCTTTCTTGAGACTCTCGAGGGGGGCGCAATGTAGTGAGAAGAAAGCAAAAGGGTACTACCATAGACATATGAATATTCATAGACCAGAGAATCAGGGAGAGGGGTAAAAACTAACTGTAGCGGGGCGCAGAGGGATGAGTTGACTGTTACGATATGTGATTCGTTAATACTTTAATATGACAGTATATAGGCATCTCGCATTATAATATCACCATTTAGTTCTTAAAAGTAAAATCTGCTTTTGAATGAATAGACCTTTTTACATGGGAGCGCGAATTTTTCGCCCGGTTTGAACAAACTTGTGTAATCCATGTAAAGCGAAGAAAGGTTCGCTTGTTTTGAGAGTCGAATATTTTGTTACCGTGTTTAGTTAAGACACTTTTACAAACGTTTCAAAATTAACTTATCCCAGTAAACAGCAACATGCACACGACGGGACCGGGAAGTTATAAAACTGATCATATTATATGATGTGAATAATCTTAAAATAAAGACAAATAATGCCTATGGAAGGTAATACGACAATTGGGTTTATACTCTGTTTCACTTCTATTTTTACACGTTTTAATAGCACAAGTTACCATTTTTGCCATGTATTTCGTAAAATGTACCGATGAGAGCTCAACGCTAGTCCGCACAAAAATGATGACGTCACATTTTCTAGATTCACGCGAACCTATACGACAGCCCAGCCGGTTCCATGGAATCCAGAATTAAGGAGGGGGAAATAATACGCTTTTATCGCTTATGGCAGGTCTATATATAATATGTCTATGGGTACTACATTAAAAGGACAAAAAGAAACATTAAGACGATTTGAGAATACAACAGAACAAAACAAAAAGTTGTTGCTATCATCCCACTTGATTCGATCTGTTAAAACTCTATCACAGAAAAAAATAATCCTGGCAAAATACTCAATAAATACAGAGTATCAAATTAGCTTCATTGGTTCTCAAGGACACATTTCTTATTCGATAAACCTTGAATTTATCCCACGTGTTCAGCGAAATAAATCTTGGATATAGCATGAAATCAAAATTAATCATCAGTGATGGTCACTTATAATTAAGGTGAGACAATACCACGTTTATCGAGGGTTTGCCCGAAAATCACATTTTAATTTATTTCGGCGAATTCGTAATTGAATTACCAATTTTTCTTTGAGGCTCCCCGAGAAATGCAAGTTTTTTGTATTTTAGATTAATAAAAACAGTACCTTACCATACATTTTTTTAACGTACAATGCCTTTGAAAAATTGAAATACGTTGTACAACTACATCTTTAGCGGTAAGGTCAATATTATTTTTCTATACGATGAAGTCATGCTTTCCCAACGGTGTGGTAGGAAAACATCTAAGATTTTATTAATATGTTCATCAGAACTAATTAAAATCTGCAACTAGAAAACATAAAATTTCTGGCCTGACAAACGAAATGCAACTGTCGATACATCAGCGACCGCGGCGGCCGCCATTATTTTTCCCTGCAGGACGAAAAGCACATAAGCTGTTATTATTAGTCGCCGAAAGGATTTCGGCGAGACAAGACGTTTCGTTCCGGCCCGTTGCCGCAGCGTTTTTTTTACGTAATTTTTTTCTTTGATCAATCGAATACTTTTAAATCTATTAGTGAAATCTCTCGTTTATTTTAAATTTTACTCCTTCTACAAGTAAGTGAAGTATTTTTTGTACGTTTCCATAACTTAAATGAATATGTATTTTTTTTGCATTTTAAATACGCACAGTGGTGAAATTTTAGACAAATATGAACAATATTGTTTTTTTAAATTGTTTTAAAGTTTGTTTTGTTGATCTATTTTTTCAATTCATAATTTTCTTTGCAACATAGTTCCGTAAAAATAATAATATAGTAGAACTTTGTTAGGAAATTAGAATCAGGTAATCATAAATAATCTATGTATATTGTTTTACAATTTATTTATTATCAGTTTTTTTATCAGTATTATTTTTTTTTACTTTTCTGTTTAGTTTTGGCAACGTCTAGTGGTGTTAAGATTTGAATTTGGAAGTTTACCTGACCTCACTTTTGACCTCGTTTACTTTTCAAACCCCAGCGCGAGTAAATACATTTTATTTGATATGTTTATATATATATATATATATATATTTTTTTTTTTTTATCAGTATTATTTCTTTTTACTTTTCTGTTTAGTTTTGGCAACGTTTAGTGAAGTGAAGATTTGAATTTGGAAGTTTACCTGACCTCACTTCTGACCTCGTTTACTTTTCAAACCCCAGCGCGAGTAAATACATTTTATTTGATATGTATTAACTGGCACTACCTGTGACACACAATATTTCAGTAAAATATGGGAAATAAGAAGACACAAGGAGTTGTATCCCGAAGAAAATTACGGCAACGAGGCAAATGTCTATCGGAATGGAGAAGATAAGTAATAAACATGATTTATTTTGAATTTTTATTGTTTTAATTAAAATTTAATAAAAAATTGACGTGATTGCAGATGGATGCTGGGGAAAGAGATCGTATAGAACCAACTATTCATCTTTGTCAGGAGCAGCGGCAATTATTGGAAAGAAGTTTGGAAAAGTATTATTTATGTCTGTTCGCAACAAATATTGTTGTATTTGCGCTAGAGCAGAAAAAAAAGCAACTATACCTAAAGAACATGTATGTTTTAAAAATTACACAGGCTCTTCAAGTGGCATGGAGTCAGACATTCTTCTCGAGGGTTTTAAAGAGTCAGTTAAAGAATATAACTTAATTTATGCTCGCTTAGTATCCGATAGCGACTCCAGCACGTATTCTAAAATACTGCAAGCCCGACCTTACTTGGACAATACAGTGGAAATATATATGGAAAGTAAGTTGATACGATTTTATATGGAGTGTCTACTACCTGAACTCCTTGATTCCCGTTTAAAGAGAAATATGCCAATCAAAGAACCTGACTATATAGTTAAAGCTATGCAATCGAGCCGACTTCGAAAAAGTAAAATAAATACAAAGACACGCAAATTATTTACTTCCATGAAACCAAGACAAAGCCAACTAAATGACTCTGAAATGCTACATGTGAACGCAGAGAATTTTCTCTTTCAAAACGAAGCAGAAGCAGAACCAGTAATACCGATCAATTCGTGTTACAACGATCGAGGCCCAATTGATTTGATTGTGGATTTTAACGATTACTAACTCTTTTTAGGCAGAACTAACGATTATTAACTGTTTATACCTCCATAATGTGACTATTCCACTTCAGGTTAACATACACTCTATAATGTGACTATTCCACTTCAGGTTAACACACACTCTATATTTTATTTATTTTCAGAAGAATGGTTTAATACATACTACACAATATTATAACGTGTATTTACATTTAATTACATAATCTTGGTTACAACATACGACTTATTCCAAATATAAATGTCTCTATCCTCACTTATTTGGCTTGAAGGATTTAGGTAAGCAATGTAAATACATCGTTTTAAAGCTTATTAAATTTGTCATATACTTTGTAATTTTTTTTCGAATTCCCTCCGCCAAAAAAAATTAACTTCAAAACAAATTTTCGGAAAAAGAAATCATTATTATTATTGGCTAAAATATGGCAGAAAAAAAAGTTTCAATTTAAATAAGTTTTATAAGAATTTCATTGGTGGAACTTTTTTTCTGGTTAATATTATATATATATATTTGACATATATTAAATTGTACGCCACTGCACAAGCAATAATCTCTTTAACATTATTTTCCTGTACCAGAAGGATGATGACCGTAACCGGTCCAATCTATAAAATAAAAGTTAAACGAACTTAAAAACTGTTTTATTTTAAATCTCATTACAATGAAATTCCACAAGAAAGTTTGTTTCATAAAATATTAGGTACCAAATATTTATCGTAAACTCACAAGTTTGAAACATATATGAGGTACCAAATATTTAACGTAAATGAATTAGTTCATAAAAAAAATATTTCTATTCAGATTTTATTGGCCTTTATAGAAAATTTACAACAAACAAATATAAATAACCTAAGGAAGGAAATGTGATATACGATTACTTGAGAACTCTTATATTTGTGCTGAGGTTGTAGGTACCGCGAGTTTCCGAACACCATGTTAATTATTTTATTACCCGATTACTGCTAACAATAATATTTATTATGACAAGCGTAAAAAAATTTAATGCTGAAATTTATTTAAATTTGTCCAAGATAAATTGAGAACCGTTACACTGTGCAATGCCGGTAGAAGTCACCCGCCCTGTGACTTTTGGTCGACAACGCCCCCGGCCGTAGGACACGCCTGTAATGGATTTTTATTTTAGGCATCATACCGCCTTAAGTAATTGATACTGATGCCTAATTTATAACAAAAGGAAAAATCGTTCTAAAGATATTAATTAGTCGTAACTTTAGATTAGCTTTACCAAAATTGGTATCTCGAATTCACAATTACTTAGACAAATTAAAAGTCAATACTAAAATAAATGATTGAAATTAAATATTACGAGACTTACTTGTTTTTCTTTTAAGATAAAGAATTGATATTTGAGTTATTTGGTGTTTTGTTTTACTTAACTTCTGATTGGTGGTAAATTTACATTTTGTGTTTGTTTTATTATGTTAATTGTGATTTATTAATCTTATTTCGCTTACTTACTTTAGTGGGAGCACCCTCACAAACAAAGACTTCATTAAAATGCTTGGAGTAAAGCTTCACAGAAGCCCAAATAAATCTGGCTCCCAAAATCTGGACGTCTTGTACAGGGCGAGCTTGATTCTTCAATAGTGAGCAGCTGCTAACCCTGTGCAAATCTGTTGACTGAGTTCAAATTGCTCCCTTCTGGAGCCAGTGAGATTATGGCATGTATGGTGGCATGGCATGTATGTTGTCAGGTTGAAAGAGGGGAATGTCTATTCTGGCTATTCAGATTTGGTCACAAAATACGGCTAAAGCCATTTCAAACAATGTTTTAATTGTGATTAATTCGGGCGATAATAAGAGTATCTTTAATTTTGGAATATTCCACAAATATACTATGTACATTATTTTAAATTATAAACTTGTGAAATAAAAAAAATTAATAAAATAAAAATTATTTCCGTATACCGGGATTTGCATTTGGTTTGCTAGTCGAGAGTCTTACTTCTCAACCATGAAGGCCGTCAAATTATCACTTTAAAACATACATTCATTGAATTTTGGAGTCACATTTGGTCTAGAGCCCTAAAATAAATGTAAGAATAATATGTTGGTCTTCTTCTTCTTCTTCCTTGCACTGTCCCAACTCATTGCCTAGGTAGGCTGTTGGGGTCGGCTCTCCTCGTTCTCAGGTTGTAGCTTCCAAGGTTCTGGGTATCGCTCTCTTCCAGGCCGTTTCTACTTAGAATTTTAGAGCATTGAGTCATCCAGGAGTTCTTTGGTCTTCCTCTGGATGACTGTCGATGAAGCTCCGTAGACATTGCCTGCTTCACTGTGTGGTCTGGTGGTCTCCGTTTTATGTGACCATACCATCTCAACTGTCGTTCTTCTAGCTTATTGTTTATGTCTGTGACACCCAGGCTACCACGAATGCGTGAACTTTTAATTTTATATTTTAGTGACACTCCTGCCGACCATCTAAGCATTCGCATTTCTGCTGATTCAAGTTGCCTGGTGTAGGAGTTGTACATGGTCCAGCATTCGGAGCCATACATTATCGCAGGTCTAAACGGGTCGTACGAAATTACGTATACCAACAAATTATTCTTACATGTTCCCCCCAATAAACATTGAAACTCTGTTAATTTGTTCGTAAGAACTTCAGTTCCGTTTTTAACCGTTTTTACTATTAAAATGATCGTTTTTTCTAATAACATTTTTCTCCGTTTAGACAAGCAGAGTCTGTTATACGTGCATTTCTAAGGAGCCTTCTCGAGGGGGCTAGTAGGTGTGCTCCACGAAACCGAGATTGCATAATATATGTATAATATGCAATATTACTTGATAGGGGGAAAAGGCACTTCTGTCAACCCGCTTCTCTAAATTTGGAGGCTCTAAGGAAAATAATTTACCTCGGGGCCTATGTCATCTTAAGGGATATTGTATGGGGTTTTTTAAGGAAACGGAGGAAAGGAATTTCTGCGAAGGTAAAAAGTATGATTAGTGGGAAGAAATCTGGGGTTCATTGTGACGTATGGATACATCGAGGGGTCGAGAGAGTCCGGAGACCTCAAAAGGCATCCCTTAACCTTAATCCGGCCTGTCATTCAGTGGGTGGTCAGACCTAGACAAACTTAACCCCATGAACCCGGCCATTCCTGTTAAGACACCAAACGTAACGGGATGATCTATGGCAGAGCTGTTGGTTATTACGCTTCGTTCTGTAAATATTTTTCCATTGTAGGAATGTTACCATAATATAATGAGATTGTGCGCGGCGGGAGTCGAACCTGCGGCTGCGCAGAACGTCTTTGAACTATTCACAACAAAAGCGTATATTTATCAAAGCGTGGCACAAAACTCCAGGAAATATTGGCGGCAATAAATAATTTTAATAACATTAAACATTTCCCGACCTCTTGGGGTTAAGTTACAATTCTTGCAAGAAAAGGTCTGAAATTCTGAAATAAATCCTTGAACTAAGTTATGAGGTTTTTACATTGGCATATAATATGCAAGATTGGCCACTTTCCTATGATAAGGGATCACTAGATGAAAACGGTTAGAAATTACGTAAAATTCTTTTAAATATAACAATACATAATATATATCCACCGATTTAATTGTCCGTAGCAAGATATAATTTCGATAAAAATCACTTTGAATGAACTACTAATATAAATTGATCACCTACCAGACATACTAATGCACAAAAGGGTCAGCTTCGTCAGAATTTAAATATTAACAATAATTCTCGTGGTTTGTTTTTGGGGTGTTATGCCGTGTTGTGCTGCCTCCTTCTTTAGCCGACGTTTCGGACAGCGTTGCAGTGCCCATCATTAGGGCAGATCCGGCAGATCCGGCAGATCCGTCGACATCGACATCGACGGATCTGCCCTGATGATGGACACTGCAACGCTGTCCGAAACGTCGGCTAAAGAAGGAGGTAGCACAACACGGCATAACACCCCAAAAACAAACAACGAAAACGCTTTTGGCCGTGAAAATCTAAAAACGTATCCAATTGTATTTTTGTTTGAATATTTGTTCCTGAGCCTCGAAAAAAAAATAAAAAACGCATTTTGGCGATGTTTTTTTCTAGAATACATCAAAACAGGTGACTGGTGTTAAACGAACATCCATTTAAGGAGTGATATTGTTTGCGGCCTGTTCTCGAATTTTACACGATGTATTTTACTTGTTCTTTTTTATAACATTTTTGATGTTATAAACACCCGTCTCCAAACAGATATCGCCAAGGGAGGCGGGTAACTTACTAACATTATTAGAATTTACTATCTCAATAAAAGGCCCAGTTGCCGGCAAATAAATCGAAAATCATTTGTTTTTTACTTCTCTTTATTATTTATGTGATATATTATATATAATGTGATACTGGGCAGGGTCAAAAAGTAGTAGGATTGAATTAATAAAAAAAAATTATTGAAATAATCTGTAAAAATCCTAGTCCTCGAAACAGCACCATTGTGCTTCTACACAACGCGAATTACGCGATTTTCATTTCGCGTACGCCTTCTGGAACTCGCTTTTCGGAATCCCTTTCAGAGATGCCGTCACAGCCGTCTTCTACGGAGCTGTATTAGTTTCACTTGAGGTCCCGCTTGAGCCGAGGAAAGAGGATGAAGTCCGGCGGTGCCAGATCTGGACTGTAGGGGGTGAGGCAACGTGGCAATCCTGTGCTTGGTCAAAAACTCCCTCATCAAATGGTGTGGACCAGCGCGTTATTGTGGTGAAGCTTCCAAGAATCGGCGATATCTGGCCGCACGTTAAGCACGCGTTTGCGCAACCTGTCGAGCACGTCCACGTAAAAAATGGCATTCAAAGTCTGCCAGGGGGTCCGGACTCCCTGTGAACCACACCACGACGGTCCAAAAAGGAGTTGAGCATGGATTTGACCCTTGATTTGCTCATTCAGGGTGTTTTCGGACGAGTTGTTGGTGTTGTTGGTGATACAGGGAGTTAAATCACAACGACACTTCTTTACAGTGGTACACGGAAATCAACGTGCTTCCTCTCCGCTTGCCCACTACCACGCCCAGGTAGTCCAACCCCCCTTCACCACCCGTTTCGCGCTACAAAAATTCAGTCCTACTACTTCTTGACCTACTAAGTAAAATTGGGTTTTTCTTAAATAATGAGTAAATGGCACATAATGTTGACTATGCTTGTTAATTTTACTTTCCAAAACGGGAAATCTTCCTATATGAGCACTTAAGGTTTTCTTGCATGTGTAATATAATTTCTGCATATAATAAATAATGAGAATGAATTCATGAAATAATAACTCCGTTTTTTCAACAAAATACCGTGCATTTTATTAGACTTCAAACATTTTCCTCAAACGCAATAGCACACGTTTGCGACAAAAGGTCAAAGGAATGCATGAGGCTACTTCTGACTAACAGTATATTCTTTTACCTTTCTAAAAATTCGCAAGCAATTGCTGGCGCAGAGGAGTGTTTCTATTATTAACGCAGCTGTGGTTTGCAAACGGTAATAATAATAATAATTTTATCACTATTGGTAAAAGTGATGGCATTTAAATTTTCTTTCTGGGAGGGCTAAAATACAGAATAATAGTCATAATAATGACTTTCAAGTACATAATTTTGCCGTTTTGGATGCACAGTCATTTATTTGCCAGTTGGTAACGGCTTGGTGCGCTGTCCAAGCGTAGCAGTGAGAACAAACATAGCAAATGGATGTATTTAGAAACATTTAAATATTTCGATAGTCGACCACAGTGTATTCAAGGAACATCTAGTGATTTTTAAGTCGTTTGTATCCTGTAAGCAAAGCTGCAGGAAGGCAAGTTCTCCCAGTATCCGTGTCTTTGCCAGACAAGATTTGTGCCGCTGTTCTACACCGTTCAGATTTTTCTTATTTGAATGCAGCTTTCGAAAATTTCCCGTTTGTGTCTTGAATAATGAGATAGAACTATGTAAAGGTATTTCTTTCCATTTATTCCAAACACATTTGGTACAATATTAAACTCGCTGTAAATAAAAAAATGCGAAACGTTAGAATTATTATACACCAATCAGTATTACGCAATGACAATGGAAAAATATGTAAATTTACACCTGAACCCAACCTTATCTACTGTAACCTATTTTTTCTTAATGATACATAGCCTCATATATTTTTTGTCTATATTATTATTCATGCAGACCTAACCAAATCTAAACAATAAAATTATTTCAAAGAAATTTTATAATGAGTTAATCGCGTGATTCAGATATCAGAGTGGAACAAACTCTTATCACTCAAAGATAAGAGTGGTATATAAGCTTATAACTCAATAATTTGAGTGGGAGATATTCTTATATACTCAAAAATAAGAGCGAGAGATACTCTTATCTCAAATATAGGAGTGGGAGATTCTCTTATCACTCAACGATAAGATTAGTAGACACTCCCAGTATTGCCCCTGTGGAAGATCACCATAGAAACAGTGCTTGAACTAGCTTTATTCGTGTTTAGTGGGGTCAGCCTTCCTCTGCCCCGTCTCCTTTCTCATCTCCCTTTAGCTTCAAATCAAACCCCAATTCGGAATATCATAATCTCACAGTCTCCGAACAGATTGAACTCTTGTGATGTATTCACAAAAAATCAAAATCTCAGAATTGAAATGACTGCCATATAAAAATATTTGAATCATCATAAAAAAAACATTTATTTTTTTATTTTTATAGAGAAACCTCACAAGAGTCCCAACTGCTCCCTTCTGGAGCCAGTGAGACTATGGCATCCCCAATTGGAGTATGTTGTAAGGCTGAAGGTAAGTGGGGAAGGGAAGGAGATGGGGAAGAGGAAGGTGGGAAAGTACCTGGCTATTCAGATCTAGTCACTAAACACGGCTAGAACCATTATTAAGCAACGTTTCAATTCTGAATGGTGGTCTTACACCAGGGCGATACTGAGAGTATCTTCCACTCTGTGCATGTTGTAAATAAAAAAAAAATTCTATTAAATAATATCACAAAGTACTCCAAAGCTCACTATTCGAGAGTTTTTGGTGATCCAGGATATTTATACATTCAAACCAAATTTTAAAATTTACCACTTACCCATGTTTTAATTTTTGTGATGTCGGGTTTTTCCCTTATGACTGGTTTTTTGAAAAAAAAATATTGCCAAAGTTGTTGAAATCAAGTACCTACCTATCAGCGTTGAAAAACTAAAATCATTCATCCTTATTTTTTGAAAAGTTTTTTGTCGGTCTGCATTTTAAATGGTCTACCCAATTCGCTTGTCGAGGGTTGGTTTGTACTATGTCCACAAAAACTTTTATTTAGAAAACAAGGAAGTTTAAAAAAAATATTTTTTTGGTTTCATTTAATTCTAACTTATTATTTAAAATAATAATATAAAGTATAAGGATTGGTCTACTTAAAAATAAAATAACAGCATAATTGGTTGATTTTTTATTTGAATAAAAGCATAATCAAGAACTTAAAAGGACACTTTTTTTAAGCAAATTAGTAAAAAAAATAATATCGGTTTGTACCATGACCATATTTAATGTTGGTTTATACTATATCCACACTCTGGGCGGAGATAGACCATACCAACAGCAATTTCATTCTATGGCACGTCAAACGATAATAATTTAACATTCACACACATAAGATATTAATAAATAACATAAAATAAAAAATATTAAGAATTCTTTATTAGAGATTAGAAAATTTAGTACTGTCATATGAATAAATAAAATGTATGGAGTAATCAAACAATACAAAATTTGACATACACGTAGAAGAGATTTGAATAAATAATAGTAACAATTAATATTGGCCAATGGACATAGAACATTCCAATCCTCATTTTTTTGTAATTACTATGGAGATCAAACAAAATACACAAAATACAAAATGTAAGATCCGCTGAAATTTTTTTTTTTTTTGTGTGGTAAAATTACTGCATTCACAGTTTAAAAAAAAAAACAAAAATGGATATAGTACAAACCAACCCTCAGGAAGCGAACTCTGTAAACAATTCCATCAACACATGCCAAAACTTGAACTTATATAAAAAATATACTAAAAGTTGGTTAAAAAATAAGGAAGTAAATAATTTTTTCCTATAATTTTGTACTGTTTACATTTTAAATAACTAAAATATGCCATGTCTTTCCGAATCGTTAGATTTAAAAAAAATATATATATAAAATTGCGTGTATGTGTATGTATACATGTGTGTGAGTATGTATACATGTATGTGAGTATGTATACATGTGTATATATGTATGAGTATGAGTATGTATACATGTGTATATGTGTATGTACATGTGTGTACATATATATATATGTATATATATATGTATATATATCCACATCTAAATATAAAAATACAATCACAGAAATTCCTGCAACATCAATTACCTCTGCACATATATGTACTACATTTTTAATTCTTAATCTTTTTATTTTAACCACCACTGTTTTATACCCACATATTATAATGCCCACGCACAGGCTTCGCCTTTGTGGGATTTTTTTTGTTACCTTTTCATTTATGTTATTATGTATGTATCTACTTGTAAATGTATGTATCAAAAAATTTTGCCAATAAAAAAAAAAAAAAAAAAAAAAAAAAAAGATTGTAAGCATTTTTCCCACAGAAAAAATATTTTGGGATTAAAACGGAATATTGAAATCTGCTCCAGTTTTATCAAAGGTTTTTTTTCAAGGATTCTAAAGAGAATTGTTATTATATTTTTTGTAGGTGCGAAGTAGGTCGAAGTTATGGGTGAGCGGATCGCAAGTAGTTAAGAAGAAAAGAAAACAAGTAAGGAAATGCAATTTCTTGGCAAGAGTATGAGACTGTACCACATTTTTTAGAGGATTTGAACTACATTAGTGAATATCTTATCTATGCTAAAGAAGTAATCTTCATTTCAGTTTTCTCGAAGGATTTTCTTAAATATTTTGAATTTGGACTAAAATGAACAATCCAGATTTTTTTTAGTTGACAATAGGTATAATAAAATTATTAATTTCCTTTGCTTGTATAGTAGTGTACTAAATGGAGAGTATATTATGTATGTTAAAGATGTAACATATAAAATATTAATATATAAATAATTGAAAATTAAAAAGAACGTGAGTTAGTACAAGAAATTTATTTATTTACACTCAGTTCATGTTCCCTTATTCTAGTTTTAAAATTTCTAGTAGTCATACCTACATACTGTGCTTCACAATCATTACATTCTAAAGCGTATATCCCGTTTTTTTCGAGTTTATTGGAAACATCCTTGTTATTGATTATTATTTATTTTTATTTTAGAATTAGTCTAGAAAGCTAGAAAAGTACGATCTGGTCGTTTTTAAATAAATAAATAAATAGAGTTCTTTATTCCAGGATGTGGGGAGGTGAGTGCAATCCCACACATCCCATAGAGAGTATATAAATACAAATTTTATTATAAAGATAAGTCACCTGTAAAGATTTTTTTTTCTAAATTAGGTACTTACCAGGTTTGTTGTTATTATTACTACCGTAAATATACTTTTTGGTCAAATATTTTACTTTTTTCTTATTAATTAATCGGTTAATTAATTCAGGTTCATATCCATTGTTTAGGGTTATTTGTTTTACGTTAATTTCATTATTATTTTATTACCATCGTAAGTATTAAAATATTTATTTTTTCAACCGACAATACCAGTAATACTATTACATACATTCTGCTATTTTTGTTTTCATACAATACATGTTCAAAAGAAGGAAGACATTTATAAAAGCATTTTAGGACAAACGTCGACAAATTGTGTACGACCTCTCTCCGGATCTACTATAGTACATTTCAATTCGGTAAGTATATAATAATATTTTAACATAAATTTTCTTGAATAAATTGTATATCAATTAACGATAATATATTATAAAGGCATACTTTGAATCTTTGAGGTATAGCTTAGAGCTTAAATGGTCAATCATTTATTATTAAGCAAATACAAATATCAAAGCTCACGTGAAACTTCAATATGCTATGGTTTGGTCACTCAGGTAGACCGAATTGTTGATACAGAAACCTCTCAGCTTAATTATTTAGTTCTGAATTTCGGAATTAAACTTATTTGCCAATTATGAAGTTGTCTGAAGTAACCAACCGTATAAATAAATACATTACAGGAATCCAGAGATATTCCATATTTTATAAGATTAAAGTATTTACTCCTATAAAATTGTAAAAGTTCATATTTATGGGTAGAACTTTAGACAGATATTTTTTTCGAATATCGTTTTTCATGTTTAAAGGCTTAGTTTTTATTTTTCTTATTGTACATTTCTTGATATGCTCTCTATCTTAGTTTCAGCTTTATTAAGTTAGATTATTTATGGCTTTATGGCTGTTTTTTTCGCTTTAAAACGAGAAGTGGGTAATACTGGTAAAATCGGTGTTAAAGAAAAACATAAAAATATCGTTATTCTATCGTAGTTTTGGTACTCCTGAATTTACTGAATTTTTTGTTGTGAAACAATTTCGCTTATGCGTGCAAACACGTGAACTTAAACCAGTTTGGAAGACAAATTTGAGTTGGTGTTACTGCATAATTTAAATTATTTCCTTATTTTCATGTATATTTTCATTTCGTTTTTAAACTTTTTTTATCTCAGTGGTGGTTAATTTAATTCGAAGGTCGTTAAATAATTTTGTAAAATTAAAATTATGGTTTTGCTGGCCAAAAGATTATTTAAATTTGGGAGACAGGTTTAGGTATCGCCGCCTCGGGAACCATTTATTGGATAACCAGCATCGGTGCCATTGTTACCCCAAGTGTTTCGCTAAGTTTGGTGACTTAGCAAGGGTGCCCGGATTAATGGGGTGAGGTTTGTTTAGGTCTTGGCGGTGAATGCGTTTGCCTACCTACTGAGTGGCGGGCCGGATCGGGAGAAACTGGTTAAGGGAGACCTAACATGGACCTTTTTAGCTGGACTCTCTCGAATCATCGAATTGCGCCGCAGTTGGAGGAATGGATTCATTCGTCCGTTATTCCTGGACACATTAACCTTTAGGGTTTCCTATGTGGAGCTAAATTTATAAAAAAAGGGTTTTGTCAATGGATTTAAGGTTTAATCTTTGAAGTGTAGGTGTATTTTTAGTAAAGTTTCATAATATTGAAACTGTTAACCACCTAGTCCATGAGGGACTAGGTAGTTAACATCTCTTATACCTCTGCGGTGCGAGCCGATGAGACGAGAGAGTCCGTCTGGAGAGGTCTGTGTTAGGTCTCCCTCAACCTTTAGTCTTTTAAAATCCGGCCCGCCACGTTGTAGGTGGGCAAACGCATCCGCCGTTAAGACCTGCACAAACCTCACCCCATGATTCCGGGCATTCCTGCTAAGTTACCAAACGCCGTGAATCACTAGGAGTAACCTATGACAGAGGTACTGATAATCCCATACCCGTCTCCCAAATTGAAGCCATGACATCTCTTTATAAAAATGATGAACGAAAACTAATCTTACCTAACCTAGTTTTTTTCGCTAATCGTGATTATATAATTTTTTTATTCTGTTTTCTTTTAGTCAGTTGATTAAGAACGATTGACCAGCAGCTGAGAATAAAAGTTTAAAAATGCTTGCAACTGTACAGGGAGGTTCTAATGAGAAAGATTGATTATTCCCCGTATCAATTTTTTAAAATTAAAAATACAATATCGATTTATTTCATTCAAAACTTGCTTTAATATATACCTAAAATCAAGTACCTAAGCAATAAAAATGCTCAAAACGAACGATGATAAATTATTAAATATCGTGTAACTACTTATTGTAAGTAATTTTGATCATAAGTATTTATGATTTTTCAATAATATCTAAACAAAATAAGAGTGTTAAAAAAACCTGAAATAAATAGAAAAACTGGGGTTTTTTTGTCACAAAACACGTTCTCGGATTTATTTTTTAATGATTTTAATTGAACTAAAATTAAAATTTTGAAAACTGTGTTGACTAGATTACGTATTGATTAATTTTATTGTATGATTAAATGATTTAAAAATTCTGTTGTTCAATAAAATCTATCGTTTGAAAATTGAACAAATCTGTCAACGACTAACGGTATAACCGTAGTATATTAAATATACATTTAGTTTTTCAAAATTTTAAAACTGCTTGTGCGAGATAAAATAACAATCTTTCAAAATCAATTTATATTTTCTTGTAAAAAATAGTCAATACGTCTGAATTTGATTTAAAAAGGACTAATTTCCGGTATTCTCTGTTAATACCCTCTTAAGTAAAATAATATCTATATGATTTTAATGTGATGTAAATCAGATTTAAACTCTTAGAAATCATATTATCATCTTTACATTAGAAAAATATTTTACTTTATTGTTAATATATTCAATGATGGTGAAAACTTGAAATAAAAATGTAAAATATAAATACGCAATATTTTAAAACTTTAAATTTATTTTCAAAATTAAAGAACCTTGAAATTGGTGAATAATAATAATAATTTTATAATTTGTAAACTTTCGTTTTTGTGAAAAATGATTTCAAGGGTGCAGAACAATTTATTATGATTTCTTAGCCTCTATCTAAATAGACACACAAACTTATCATAAGCACACTTTAATTAGAAAGTTTATTTTTGGAGAAGATACGACTTTGCATGGAGGATACTACATATATTTAAAACACTGGACATTTGTATGATTTTAAATTTGCTACCCCCATTACTGTTCACATTATATTTATAAGAAGTTTTTTTAAATTTATTAATTAAATTACATTGGTTTAAAAAAACATACTTTCCTGGCAGGTCACTTCCGATAAACACGCTTAAATTATGAAGTTTTGCTTTCTTTTTTGCGACTTTACACGTGGAGGTATTATTTTTAAAACACTGGACATGGCCTGATTTTACAATTGCTACACCCGTCACTGTATATATTACATTTATAAGAAGATTAATGCCAAAAGTAAAGTTAATATTTAATTAGAAAGCTTGGAGAAAACATGATTCTTTAGTACTGGAGAATTTTTATGAAATAACCTTTACCAAAGCTTACAAATAAGATAATGATTGGTTAAAATAGTATAACGGATGAAGATCGTTTGTAAGTTTTTGAATAGTCTTGTACAAAGCTCTTTGTTCTATTGACTTAGCCTTTGGATGCAACTTGAAACTTTGGAAAACTTGTAATTTGCAAGTTTAAACAACAACACACAACTAGTTTACTAGAACTATCGTATCGTAGATCAATATGTCTGTTACACAATGCAGTCAGCGAAGCATATTGCAATTTGTATAGTAACCACCCCCCGGGAACAATTTATTGGATAACCAACACCCCTACACATAGGTCACCTCGAATAGTTCGCTACGTTTGGTGCTTTATCAGGGGTGCCCGAATTCATAAGTTGAGGTGTGCCGACCAGCTGCTCAGCGAGACAATTCGGGAGAGGCCAGTTTCAGGAGACCCTTTGACTTCTCCAGTTGGTTTTTCTAGACCCATTGACTTGCACCAAAGCGGGAGGAATGGATTCGTACGTCCGTCGCTCCTGGACACACAGACCTCTAAATTCCTTCTCAACCCTCCTACCTTTTTACTTCCCAGCACTTCCTCATTTTGCTTTCTCTAAAAAGATGCTCCACACAGCACGGCGTGAGGGAAATTATATTCCTCAGTTCCTCTTGTATGGGCTTAATGTAAAAATTAAATAAAAATATTGTTTCAACTTCCAAGAGATAACATGAGATACAATACAAACAAAACGGTAAAGTTAATCAAATTTACTGAACACAAAGTAAAACTAGAACACCAACTTGGTTTCGTACGAATTGAAAGAAAATCCTCTTTTTGAACTTTCTGAATATTTCTCTGTACTTAGCTATAAATATAATGTATTAAACCAGCAACTATGAGATACGGGGTTCCACAAGGAAGGGTTATGGGTCGTAACGTATTAGACCGACAACCGCTGTACTAAAGGGAACTAAGTCGATTGAAATCCGAGTCGATTGTCAAGATGTGTAGATTGTAGATAATAAAAAAAACTAATGAGAGAAGACAATGTTAATGCCTGTTAAATGAAAAATGAGAAAGAGAAAAATCAGCAATGCAGAAAAAATTGCTTTCACCAAAAAAAAATAGAGTAATAAGACTTTTTGTCAACACTTAATCTAGAGAAAGAACACAGCAAATCCATACAACTAGAATTGGCTCTACAATAAACTTTGTGGCAGTACATAAAAAAAAAAAAAAAAACATCTTTTGGCCAAAATTAAGCTTTCCAATTCCTTGATTAAATAAATAAAAATCTAAAGTTGTTTGTGTTGGCAGAGAATTAGTTTCATATTTTTTAGTCCTTGTCCTTTTGTAAATAATATGCTTTTTAATTAATGAAGATAAAATTAGCGAAACTCGGTCGAAAATCTGAAACAGAAAAATCTGAAAAAGATAGGTTACATCTGGGATTCAAACCCAAGCCGAAGGTCCTGAGTTCGAGTCCCAGATGTATCCGTAACTTCTTCTGATTTTTCTGTTTCAGATTTTCGATTGAGTTTCGCTAATATTGTCTTCATTTTTCTTTTTTTATTTTTTCACCAGACTTTAAATTTTCCCCACAGGAAAAAACTTAACCCTTTCACACACTTTTCCACAAATGATCATCTAGTAAATCCACGCTATGCAAGTGTACTATATAAGTATAATTAATACAAAACAACACAAGAACAACATGTTAACTTACCAGAGTACTTAATGGGAAAATAATTCACCGACTCCAGATATTTTCATATCAGAGGGTTCGGCTCGGTGCAACTCCTAATTGGACCGATAAATCCTACTGATCCCTGAATATAAATATTTAAAAAATCTCTTAAAATATTATAACTTGAGGTTTTACTAATTAAGTTAAAAAGTTTAAAAAAAAAAGATTTTTATATATGTGTTTAATTTCCTAAAAACTCTAGTTGTTTTTATTAAATAAATATTTACTTTGGTTCTTGGTGGAATAATGATTATTTGTGGTTTCAATTTGGGAGGCGGGTATGGGTACTGCCGCCCCGGGAACCATTTATTGGATAACCAACACCTCTGACATAGGTCTCCCCAAGTGGTTTGCTACGTTTGGTGACTTAGCAGGGGTGCCCGGGTTCATAGGGGTGAGGTTTAATAGGTCTTGGCGATCTATGCATCGGCCCGCCAGCTGCGTGGCCGGCCGGATCAGGAGAGATTAGTTGAAGGAATCCTTTTGATTCATCTAGCCGGACTCTCCCGGTCATTGCCTTGCACCGTAGTGAAAGGAATGGATTCGTATGTTTGTCATTCCTAGAGACATCGATCCCCAGATTCCTACCCAACCCTCATATTGTTTTCCTTTCCTTAACTTCCTCTCCTTCTTTTACTCAAAATACCTTCCACACAGATGACATAGGCCCCTGAGGTGAATTATTTTCCTCAGGGATTCCTGTGTGGAGCTAATGTAAAAAAAAAACAAATTCACTCACAAAATCCCCATCTAGCCACTCGTATAATAATTTTTTTTCATTCTCTGTGTAAAATTTATAATTTTTATATTTTGTGATTCATTATGCTACTTCATTCAAATTTGTAAAATATTAACTTAATATTATATATATTAAGTTAATATTAACCTCAATACAGTTATTTTGAGATTAGTAGTGGTAGATGTTTTATATAAAACAATCATGTGATTTATGTAGTGAGAAGCAGATAAATAAATAAATATGCATTGTTCACATCGCGAGTGCCACGTTTAACACTTGCTGTCAAATGTCTCATGGGTTAAAACGAGTTTCCATAATTTATGTTTTCCAAGCCATTTTCAAGTCAAACTTGGAGAAATAAAGGAAATTGTATGCATTGCAAATTGGAGCACAAGGAACGTATCTTGAACTGGATGTTCCAGAATATGTTTTGCACAACTGGTAAAGGAAACACATAAATACTGAAAGTTCAATAAATCAAATAGTCATATACACTTATACAACGTTTGCGGAATACAAAAAAGTTTTAAGATGGAATCTTAAGAAAAGAAAGAAAAAATATTTCTTAGTTCAATTTACAGTGTAATTTATTCATTTATTTTATTTTATTAGGAACATTTACAGATTAGTGACATTACATGCATTAAAGAAAAGAATAGATTATATTAATTAGGTTACAACCCAATAAACAAATGTTCACATCATGCCCAAATAATAAATAAAAAAGTCAATAATTATTAACTATATTTTTTATATAATATTATAGAGATAGGAACTAGATAAACAGTCTAAGCATAGTCAAGATGTGCGGTCTAATACTGTGTAATATATAAAAGATACGGATAAGATAAGATAAAAAACAAGAAAAATAGAAAAAATTAATATATGTATATGTAATAATAATGATGAAAACTGAGAAACCCAGGAGGAAGGGTCGAGAAATGATTTATATATATTTCTATATATATATATATAAAATATAGTAAAAAAAAATAAATATGATTGTTATGAATGTTAAAGGTTCTGTTGAAACCAATTCATATTTCGAACCTTTGAAAAAACAAGGTTCCATCTGTTTATTTAACGTCATTCGATAATGAAGTCTAAGCTAGCTTACCATAGATCCCATAACCGCATGACGTTTCCGCACAACAAATTATGCCGCTACTTAAGGGGCCGAAGACCACCAGGTCTCCCGGCCAAGGAGAATTCACCATACGAAAGAAGAAGATTCCAAAGGGTCGATATGTTAGTACTTTGAAAATATTTTAGACTTACTAACCCAAACCCGTCACGAGATGTTATAATTATGTTGCTAATCTTAAACAAATATTGTTAATTATCTTTATAGTATAATAACATCAACCTTCAGATGGTTTGGGCATGTAGAGCGAATGAACAAAGAAAGGGGCGTAATGAGAATATATGATGCAAATGTGAATGGTATAAGAAGTAGGGGACGTCCGAGAAAGACATGGTACATGGGACACGATCAAGTGAATCAGATACTTGAGTCGGGCCATGTCAAGAGTCAGAAAAATAGAAGAGTATGTATGAGGCAATGTATGAATGTGAATGAGGAAAAGAGTGTGTGCCAAGACCGAGGTGTTTGGCGATCCGTCCTCTCTGCCTACCCCTGCGGGGAAACGGCGTGATGGTTAGTTGGTTAGTTAGTTATAATAACATTTTTTTGGTGAATAATTAGAGAGTCGACAAAAAAATTTACAGTCATGTATTATTTAAATGCCCTTTAGGGACTTTTATATATAAATAGTGTAATTTATAGAGTATTTATCATATATTAATTTGAACCGTACGGGCATTACCGTATTAATATACTTCGATAACTGAACTGTCTCAGTAACAACCTTGTGCATTTGTTTAGTGATGAATCAAAGATGTCTCCTGACTCGGCCTATTTCTTTCCACCCATTAGTATTCTGGGCTAAGAGGAATTCGTATAGTGGTTAGTCTCAGAATTTCTGCACTGAAATAAATCCCGACTTTTTTATTACGTTGTTAAGTTGCGGAGTTTGCAACACTGAATCTTACTCTATGATAGATGGGCGGGCTTTACCGCCGAGCAACGTCCCGAACATTGACGGAGTTGCGACCCGAAGTGGGTCATTTCTAGATGAGATTGCGACGAAGTGGGGTCTTCTGCTGCTCCGGGCTCCCATTAATAATCTTACCGCCAGCTAGGCTGGACGTTGCTCGGCGGTAAAGCCCGCCCATTTATTATAGAGTAAGAGGCAGTGTTGCAAACACCACAAAAATTAAAAACACTGCATGTAATTCTTCACTATCAAATGCATCATTTAGAAATTTTTATCGAAAAATCAAATCATTAAAAATCTATCTGCCTGACAATTTAAGCATATTTTTAGTCATTTAGAATAGTATTCAGTTGTGTGCAGTGTGCAGTTTAACCAAGTTGCTGGAATACCCAGTTGAAAACATAGAAACGTTGAATGTATTTTGTATTCTTTCAATAGCTTGTACATGAATATTATAATGTGTATTCCAGACGGAAGAATTGCACTCAAGGTTACTTTTAACAAAGGCAGAATATAATAGTTTAATACATACACTTAAGAGGGTATTACCAGAGAATACCGGAAACTAGTCATTTTTAAATCAAATTCTAGACGTATTGACTCTTTTTTACACAAAAACATAAATTGATTTTGAATGACTTGTTATTTTATCTGGTACACGCAATTTTAAAATATTGAAAAACTTTGTGTATTTTTAATATACTAAGTGCTCGCGCAAATTGTTATTGTTGCAATTTTATGTTTTGTCAGCTATCGATTGTGCCTTCTGCCTTTACATGAATCAGTTGAGTTTAATCCGCCGCAATGAGCAGTTGCTCCACCGCTATCCGCATAAGAGTTGAGTTTAATCCGCCGCAATGAGCAGTTGCTCCATCGCTATCCGCATAAGAGTTGAGTTTAATCCGCCGCAATGAGCAGTTGCTCCACCGCTATCCGCATAAGAGTTGAGTTTAATCCGCCGCAATGAGCAGTTGCTCCACCGCTATCCGCATAAAAGTTGAGTTTGAATTCGCTACCGTTTAAAAATACCGCAATTGAATTACGCCGCGACTATCGCGCTAAACAGATACGATAATATCACCATTCCCTTTCCCAACCATGTCCAATTACTAACAAAACCTTCCGGTGTTAAAATCAGTGAATTGGTGGGTGCCCTGACGTCTATCGGTAAGTAAAAATTATACATAAAGGTGCAACACATTACAGTCTGCTCATGCCGTTTGTTCACTTATAGGTTGAACATTGGCCCAACGCCGCACCACTAAGGTTATACCGTTGGTAGTTGGCAGATTTGTTCAATTTTCAAACGACAGATTCTATTAAACAACACAAATTTCAAATCATATAATCATACAACAAAATAATTTAATACGTAATCTAGTCAACAAATTGTAAATTGTCTAATTGTAAAATAATATTCTCATTTATATATTTTTTCCTTATTATTTATAAGTAAAATTATTTTTATCTGTTTTTATCTGCTGTCAAAGTCAATTAGTGAGAAATAGTTTGGATGCAGGTGAGTTCTCTAGTTGTTGTTTTTATGAATTATGAATTGACATATGCATCTGTATTTTCTCCTAAATAAATATAAAAAAAAAAAAAATAAAAATAAAAAAATAAATAAATAAAAAACACAGAGTTAAATTAAAATCATTAAAAAATAAATCCGTGAACGTGTTTTGTGACAAAAATACTCCAGTTTTTATATTTATTTCAAGGTCTTACAAACTAAAATATTTAAATTTTTTTACAATCTTATTTTGTTCAGACATTATTGAAAAATCATAAATACTTATGATCAAAAATACTTACAAGAAGTACACGATATTTAATAATTTATCATCGTTTTTTTGTTGCTTACTTGAATGTCGGCTAATATTAAAGCAAGTTTTGAATTAAATAAATCGATATTAAATTTTTATTTTGATTTTGGGAATAATTGATCTTTTTCATTGGAACCTCCCTGTACAGTTGCAAGCATTTTTAAACTTTTATTCTCAGCTGCTGGTCAATCGCTCTTAATATTGTTGAAATATGTAGTTCACCTAGTTATGAATCCCAACATTTGAAAGCCCTTGTTAGAGATTTTCGTTATGTGGTAAACAAATAAAACATTTGATTGAAAAGTGAAACTTAAATTTTTAATTCAATGTCTCTTGTCAATATTGTAATTAAAGATAACTGGATTTTTTATTCGAGAAAATCCGACTACTTTACATATTAAGATATTTAATTAGAGTCCATTTTTAATACACAAACTAACAATTTATTAATTTTGTATTAAAAAATATTACAATGGATAAGTATTTTGAATATTTCTAAAAAATTTCAGGTCATCATCAAAAAGTAAGATAAATACATCATGAAATACTTTTTACATTATTATTTATAAACAAGTTTGGACCAAGGTGCCGGACTCAATGCATTTTTTTTCTGACAGGGAGGATATCGGATCTAATACCCGAATAGTAACGAAGATAGCCGAAGATATCCGATCGACAGGTGGGCACTTTCAGTGACCGTTTCTCCTGCCGCAGATCTACTCAGAGCATCCCTTAGAACGGACGGAGTGCAGTCAAATATTCGTTATTGTCAACAATTTTATTAAAAACCGCCTACTGCATTACAATATATTGTTCGAATATTGACGTCGGAAGAAAAAAAAAATATATATATATACCAAGAAATCTATGAAAAATTACAAAATTTCAATAATAATTCATTTAATATCTTGCTACTGGTATTTAAAACAGTATAGATAACTTACAAAATTAAGGGTCTCCATGGTACATTTATAAAATTAACACAAGTTAGTCGTGACGGGTAGGTTATTATTAATTAATAGGCTATTAAGTAGTTAAATTTATATCACCACACGAGAGCGCTTGCGGTTTTAACGATCTTCCCACCACCGTAATTTTATGTTAATTAAACATAACGATATATCTGAGTTACTTCACTCATTTTTCTACTAGGTAAGTACTTATTTCTGTAAGTTATTTTATTTATATCTAATATCCATTTTAGTTTTGTTCAATCTCCATATAATTAATAATAAAGTATTAAAAACGATAATTAATCACTTTATTGAGTTATGATCTTATTAATTTTGGATACATAATCTAGAGGAGAAGATATTCACCCGTAAGAACGTGCAGTAAATTTTGAAATGATTAAGTTGTGAAATAACATTAATCAATCAAATAAAATTTGCTTCAAAATTGATATAAATCCCTGAGCTACTAAAATAAATTAATTTAATATTATGATTTTTTTGGTAATACATAATGTACTGTGATATTATATTAGTAATATAATTTAATAATTGAAGAAAATAATATCAACATCTCTTGATGAAAATATGAAGCAGAACAGACACCACAGAAAATAAACATTGTAACGTTCGAAACTGGGACTCGAACCCAGATCCTCTAGTCTTACCGGGACTGGAGAAGAATAGACTAAAATATCTGAGTTTGAGTCGCGACCGTTCCCTTTTTATATGTTTTGTCTACATCGAAGTTTTCTAAGAGGTATTGGTCTTCTTCTTCTTTGCAATGTCCCGACTCATTGCCTAGGAGGGCTGTTGGGGTCGGCTCTTCTCGTTTTCAAGTTATAGCTTCATCGGTTCTGACTATCATTTTCATTCAAGTCATTTCTATATAGAATTTTGGAGCATTGCGTCGTCCAGGAGTTATTTTGGTCTTCTTTTGGATGACTGTCGATGAAGCTCCATAGACATGGCGTACTTCACTGTGTGGTCTGGTGGTCTCCGTCTTATGTGCTCATACCATCTCAACTGACGTTCCTCCAGCTTACTGTTTATGTACGTGACACCCAGGCTACCACGAATGCGTGAACGTTTAACGTTATCTTTTAGTGATACTCCTGCCAAACATCTAAGCATTCACATTTCTGCTGGTTGCAGTAGCCATAAGTAGGAGTTGTACATAGTTCAGAATTCGGAGCAATAAAAAATTGTATTAAGAATTATAAGCTTCGATTAACCATTACCTAAGAATATAATATATCAATCAAACTCTCTAAATCACCCAATTTATGTTTTTTTTTGAGAATGCGCCGATACATAAATATTTCAGAAGCTGACGTCATCCAAATTGAATAATATATATTCAATAATCGCCACTACCGCATAAAAATACTTTAAAAATATTATTTGTCACGGTTACCCACTCTTTATTTATCGCGTTATATTCGGATGTGATTTGTTTGGGATATTGGCAAGGGTGTTTGGAGCCAGGGTGAAATATGCTAAGTCATGAATATCAATAGTTTATTCCTTAACTTACGAGTATGTGTCATTCACCCTTACACAGGATGAAAGACACCCGACATGAAAAACAGTATTTTTTACACCTCCGACTATGAATCTGAAATTTACGGGTTGAAAACCCAACGAGCGCCAATAAAATTAATTTTATTACCAGTGTTATTAAACAGTGTGCAATATAGTTGTGAATGACGAACTTGGAGCAAGTTGATGAGTTTTTTTTTTGTTTGTATTTGGGAAGTATTTTTACGAGAGATGGGAAGGCTGATAAGGGATTCTGAAAGAAGAGTAAATGCAGACAACTCCATTAATGGTGGACTGGATGCCGTTGGCGCCAACAAAAAGCTGTCCAAAGAAGCAAAGCTAACACTCCAAAATGGAGTAATGGTACCTACACTGATGTATGGCAATGAATCATGGAACTGGCAGAGAAAGGATGAAATTAGACTGAATGCTGTAGAAATGAGATCCCTGAGGCGTATGTGTGCTAAAACCAGGTATGACCGTGTGAGGAATGTGGAGATCCAAAAAGAATGCGATGTGAGCGTAATAAGTAAGATTAAGAAAGAGACGCTTAGATGGTTTGGACATGTAGAGCGAATGAATGAAGAAAGGCTGGTCAAGAGAATTTATGACGCGAACGTGAATGGTAGAAGAAGTCGAGGACGCCCGAGGAATAGGAATTGAGGCGGGCCATGTCAAGATTCAGAATAGAAGAGCATGTATGATAAAATGTATGAATGTGAATAAGGCAAGGAGTGTATGCCAAGACCGAGTTGTTTGGCGGTCCGTCCTCTCTGCCTACCCCTGCGGGGATACGGCGTGATGGTTAGTTAGTTATTTATTTTAAAAAAAGGTTTGAGAAGTGGGTAGGAATCTCTGGAACCAATGTGTCTTGGAGTAAACGGACGTATGAATCCATTCCTCTGACATGCATCCGGCCCAAGACCTATATAAAACTTTACCCCATGAACACGAGCATCATGCTTACCACTTGGTGTGACCTATGACAGTGGTGTTGGTTATCCAATAAATGGTTGCCGGGGCGGCGCGGCGGTGTCCATACGCGCCGTCCAAACTATATTATTACTTCACACAGTTGACAAGTAAATAGTTAAATGCAAATAATACAATATATTCCCACTATAAAACACGGTAGTAGAGTGTAAATTAATTAAACTGTATGTCGATAGTTAAGATGCTTTGATTATATAAATGTCTACTAGATAGAGCGCTCGAGCGACGAAACGCCAAAAAAAATATCAGCCAACCGTTGGCTCATAACTCGTTCTGTCCGCTCGGTGGTGACACTGTCGTTGTGCGGTAAACACGTGTTGTGTGACATTTGTGAATTACGATTTGCGCTATAACAGTGTCCAGGAATTACAAAGGACGATTGAAAACAACTAAAAATGTTACCTATATCGATAAGTAACCTTTAAATAACCATTTAGTTAAAAAAAAAAACAATTTTAATAGTGTAATTTGGTCTTAGGATAACGACAATGGATTCATACGTCCGTCAGTCCTGGAAACATTAACCCCGAGATTCCTACCAACTCCTCATACATTTTTCCTTTTCGGAACTTCCGCTCTATTCCCTTCCCAAAAAATCTCCACAATCATTGACAATCATCCACGAACCTCCTCAAGCATCCCGAATGATGAGCCTCCTGTCTGGAGCTAATGTAAAAAAATCTACCATTCACGATCGAAGCTCTGCGTGAAATAGATTCTGTCGTGTTTGGTGACCAAATCTGATTCCAGGTACTTGCTCACCTTCACCTGCCCTATATATTTTTTTTTTCTTTTCAATCCTCACAACACAACCCTTACTGGTGTCATATTCTTATTGGCTCCGAATCTTCGGGACTCTTTTGTGCTGTTGATAGAATAAAAAGAGATTTGGTTTTCAGTCTATCCAATTTCCGGTATCGAAATAAAATTTAACATTTATGATATAAAAAAAAAACAGTTTATCACTCACCCTCTTACGAAACGTTACTTGTAATGTGGCTGCAACAAAATAATACAAAAATAATAGTTGCATGATTATCATCCCCTAGAAAATATGATGTAATTCACATCATTCCACCCCGTATAAGGTATCCACCCTCCGAAGCACCTGCCCAGGGATCAATAGTGCGGAATAGAAATCTACCACTTCTCAAAGGCTTTAAATTTACTGATTCGTATGGTGTTGGCCTCGACCCAGAGCTCACAGCAAACTTTGCTTCCAAATGCCACAAATCTATTTTTAAATTATTCACGTTCGATACCACAATATTCAAAATTTTACAGACACCATTTTTCAAGGCCACCTTATGACGAGTATTTTGTAAAAAAATTATAAAAATCTTTGAATAAAGTTCAAAGTAACTTTTATGAACCTAAGTGTTAAAATAACATTTTTTATCGTACATAATTGTGTAAAACTTGGTATTTGCGAAATTTCAGATTGTTCATTTTTGAGAGTTTATTTCATAAACCTCATTAGAGTTTGGTTTAGAGCCAATGCGAGAGGAATAGATAATTTCATAAACAACCCTCTTGTACACCTAATGTAACCTATGTAAATTTGATTTTCGAAAGTTTTTTTTTTTTTGGTAAGTTTACTTTTGTTTTTCATTTTGCATTTTTAGTTTGTTTTGGACAGATTTATAAAGGTTCGATGTTTTTTAATATGCTTGGCGATTTTTGACTATTGAAAAATATGGACCAATATGTTTTAAATTTTGTGTGACAATTAAAATTAAGTACACTAAAGCCTTTAAAATATTGACTGAGTTTACATTGAACAAAAAAATGTTTATAAGTGGTACGAGATCTCCAAAGAAGACCGAAAAGATGTTAATGACGATTCCCACCCTCGACAACAACCGATGAACACGTTGAAGCAGTGAAGAACATTGATATGGAGAATCTTCGAATCACTATAAAAGAAGTTGCTGAAGATGTCAACATATCATACACATATATAGATGAAATTTTTTGAAGCAATAAACGCTCAGATTTTTGGAAAAACATTCATGGCTTTTGCATCACCATAATGCACTTTTGCTCACACATCATTCCTTGTTCGTGATTTTCTAGACAAAAACAACACCATAATCACACCTAAGACACCGTATTCACCAGAATTGCCCCCCTGTGACTTTTTCCTGTTCCTAAAACTGAAAAGACCCTCGAAAGAACGGAGTTTTGCTACGATTGAGTAGATAAAGACCGCATCGCTGGAAAAGCTCAAGGCCATACCAAAAAGCGCTAATCAGAAGTGCTTCGAGGATTGGAAAAAGCCCTGGCACAAGTTAGTGTATTATGTCTGAGGGGGAATACTTTGAAGGAAACTAAATAGATATTAATGAATAAATAAATATTTTTCGAGAAAAACAAAAAGTCATCCTATTTTTTGAACAAACCTAGTATATTTTCCATTAAATATTTGTTGGCAGTTTCTACTTAATGTTTCTATTATTAGCGTATTTACATGGGTACACGATTGTTTACCAATTGAATAAAATATTCACCGTGTTTAACGTGTAAGGCCGTTGCATGCAGGATCTAAATGTTTAGAGATAATTGTAATTATTTACTTGATATTTAAATAAGATCTTTCACAACGGACACCATAAGTATATAAATAATGAGATGACAACGCATTTTACCACATTTTGTTTCCCATTTAAGGAAATATTTTGTCTTTAACAACATCCGAAAGCTCCTCCATTTTTATTAATCCCCTCATTCTGGGTTTTGTTTAAATCTTCCTTTCTACATTTCCACAAAGAGCTTTACTCATTTTTCCCAGTAAGCATTGTTAGATTAAAAAGCTTTCAATTTAATCGCGCTCATTTTGTTCATTGTTTCCGCATTCGTGCTCAATGCGGAACATCACACAAATAATGCTGTTTTTAATGTATTCCTCGTAATTTTTAAGTTCTGTGGGCAACCTAAATTTATTATTAAGTAGTAGAGACACGCGAGAATCATAGAGTTTGACTATCATATTGGGAGTAGCTGCGAGCGGAGACTGGATTCAATAGTTTCAGGTTGTTTGGCGTTAGAGCGTTGGAGGTCAAATTGGATCAATTGGAAGAAAAAAAGTGGATCTTTTTTTTTTTGCTTCTTGTCCCATCTAAGTATATCTAATACATGCATGGTGACAGTCCGAAATCCCGACAAATCAGTTTCAATTTTATAAGTAATGTAATATATTCTAAAAGTGCTGTAATAATATTCTATTATCTAAATACTTAAATTTGGGTTTCACAACATTGAGTTTCACAACATTGAGTTTCACAACCCACGAAAAGCTGCAAGGCTTTCAGCCTTCTTAACATTTAAAGGGAATATTTTAAATCCTTTATGGTAAATGTTGTTTTGTGTTCCCGATAAATTTGTATTAGGAAGCATAAAATCGTTGCAGCTTCTCGTGGGATACCCACGAACTATACTTCTAATACTTTTTAACATTCGATATCGTATCTGTCGCTTGTTTGGATTCTCCAAAAATACACTTCCAATTTTTAAAATGAAGCATAAATTCTTAGCAAATATTCTAGATTTAAATGAAAAAACACATTTGTAAAACTCCACCTTTATTTTGATTTAATTCAAAATAAAAGTGGTGTTTTACAGTGTGCTTTTTCAATTAAATATATAAGGTCACACTCCAAAGTATTTGCTTCCTTCGATTAAATGTTCTATAGTTCATTGAACCATAGTTATAGACAGAGGCACAACCGAATTAAAAAGTATGTTTAATACCGAAACACTAAAATTAGTTTTAAAATCAAACCTTATGATAAATTCTTGCCTATAATATAATCACTGACACATTTCTTCCTAAAAAAAACATATGGAGATATCGCAAGGAAGCGTGATGACGGACATTTTATGGAATGTCAAAAAGGCGAAGCCAATGATAGTTATGTATTAGAAGTTCAGGTAGAAGTTGTGGTGATAGCTTGCCTAGATAAATACTAAAAAATCGTACAACCGTTTAAAATCCCTTTGTTTCAAAGCGAAATAAAAACCCACGTTTGGCTATTTGAATGCAAACAACTTTGTTCTTGGAACGAGAGAGGCAGACAATATTGTTCTAAAGGTCACACCACCGCAATGAGATTCCTGAGAGGCGTGGTAAGTATCACACTTGGAGACCGAGTGGAGGAGTAGAGCCTTCAATATTAGAGTGGTTCTCTAATCGAACTTCTGCTACCCCTAATAGAAAAATCCCGTCTGTGGTGGCTCGGACATTTTTGCTCGGAATAACGAGTGGTGTATAGTGCATGAAATTCCGTCGGCAATTCAATATAGTTAAAGCCTAGTTGAGAAAACTCAGGAAAATTATAGTTATGTTAGGAGATACTGGACATGCAATGCAACGGAGACACCGAAGAAGCGTAAGATGGAGACCCATTTTTTTATATTAACTAGAAGCCCTAAGGAAAATAATTTTCCTTAGTGCCTATGTCATCTTTGGGGATGCCGTGTACGTGGAATTTTTGTGGAAAAGAAGGAGAGAAACTGTGTATTGGAGAGAATTATGTTGTGGGTGTAGTGGAGAGTGGATAAATGATCCTAACTCGATCACACGAATATATTTTTTGTTAGTTCCTGTGGTACATTTTGTATAAAGCATAATATCAGAAAAATTACTTTTTTGCAGTTCTTTTCACTAGTATTTCCTGTTCTTTAGTTTTTCTTTTTTTTTTATTAATTAAATTAAACAAATTACTTTGTGTACAACACTCCATAATCACAATTATCGAAATATTTCGAAACCGATTCAGTATAATAAGAACATGAATCATTATTATCATAACGAAGAAACCATCGGTTTCGAAACATGTCGATAATTGTGGTGTACACAAAGTTAAATGTGTCATTTAATTAAAAATGACGCCACAAAGTCACGGTCAGTGGTTGAGTGGGCATCGCATTTTGGTCCCACCCAGGCGTTCCGTGTTCGATTCCTCGGCTGGTTATCACAACACAAGCGACATCTTCCGCTTAGTGTGGTGGTAGCAGGAGATTTTCAAAAGCTGTTGGGTTATTCGTACCCCGGGAATGTTTGTCTTTCTTTTTAAAAAAAAAAGTGATTTTGCGATGATTGTAAAAGTAATAATTTTTTTTTTCTGTAGGTCTACATAATCTTATTAATGTTTGCATGTTGATTATCACTATGTTCTCTCAGCCATATTTTCATTTTGAATTGATCATAATTTACCTAATTGTTTAACTTTATTTGTAGACCAACGTAATACGTTATATTGTAACACAAAAACCAACATTTATGTCGCAAAAGCCAAAATAATTTTTACTTTATATATTAGGTTTTATCTTTAGCTATGTGGTTTCTCCCAAGCGCGAAGACAGCTTTCGATTTATTGACACCCGTCAAGATTGTTTGATGCGCTGCCAAAAACTCCGAGTAGATAGGGGGTACAAAAAATACATACAATGTATATAGTTCGCAGTTGTTCGAGAGCAGCTAGCGGTATAAATGCAGGGTTGCGAAAACAAGCGTTTAAAAAACACACAACCGATAAGAAAGACCATCCCAAATGCTACTAATAATTATTTATCCTTGTATTTACTTAAAAAAACTGAATTTTAAGACGTTTTAAAATTTCCCCACAAAAACCCAATAATTCAAATTATTTACAGTAAAGTAGAAGGGAGGAGTATCACCAAATAAAATATTTTCTTTAACCAAATAATTAGATATCAAATATATACTTTGGAAAAATAAAAGCTTTGGATAAACGTCTGGCCTTCATAAACCATATGACATCCCGCGCAGCTGAGTTTATAAACTGGCGAAGGCAGCCACCATACTTTAGGAACAGTCGAATCTGTGTCGAGTGCCTCTTCTTCAAACTTCTGCAAGAAAGAGTTCTTACGATAACGGGTGTGACAAGGTTTATTTAAGCCAGACAGAATGGACCATTTCCAAAAGGATATCAGAAACTTCCGAGCGTGTAAACTCAGCCATCCAGACAATGCGGAAATTGCCAAATATTTATTTGAAACCATTCATTACTGTGTCCTGAAGTGTCTTGGGAAGACTTAAGATCCCTATTACCCTATTACCTATTCCCTGATACCCCTATTTACGGAAGCAATTGAGATTTACAAAAATCCACTTTGGAAAGGACAGGGCTAATCTCAATAGTGCTTGGTATCCGGTAATTTATGGCTACACCAAAACCAAACGCTGAAAACGTAAGCACACATTTCGATTACACATCTGCCCTTGTTGATGGTCACATAAATGCTGTCGGAAACGTTCGCTAAATAAGAAATACAATATCCTAAAAAAAAATCGACAATTGGTTTTTTTTTGGCTCTGTAAACCTCAAATAATATCTAACTTACCTACGTATAAAACAATTGAATCGGAAAAATAATTTCAGACGATATTGAGTCAAAAAAATTTATCATTGCACCCATTTACAAAAATCATCAATGTTTTCTTTTTTTTTATTTATTTTTTTTATTGAAAATTTTTTGATATAATGGTACATAAAATAATAAAAGGTATATAACATACTTAAATATAATATTATATAAACAAAAAAATCCCACGAAGGCAAATGCCTGAGTAATTATTATAATTAATTAATAATGTGTATAATTATTATAATACATTGAATTTAATATAATTTTATGGTTAATAGGAGATTTAAGATTTAAGAATTAAGTCTTTAAAACGAAATACCACAAATAACATCATCTATAAGCCTGTTTAACAATGACGTTTTAAAAGTTCATTAAGAAAAACACAAATTTCCACGATGTTAAGTGAAAAAAATCATCCTTGAATATGTGTTTGAAATACAAACAAATAAAATCGCTCAAATTTGTACATAGCGAATAGCAAAACCCACCAAAACCAAGAAGATATAATAATTTTTGTAGATTAGACAGTTGATACTTTCTTCGAGACGTTTTCCTCTGCAGATAAAAAAACAAAAAATACTCGATGTTCTTTCTGGGTGATATCGGATTATATTTTGTCTCCGATATCTGTAAGCTCCCCACAGTTGAAAGCTCCGTAAGTCCTCGACAAAAATCAGTCAAGTAAGCCTTTGATCTCTGGATAACCGTAATATCACTTTTCTGGACCACGTGCCACTAATTGTACGAGATATAATAATAATAATCTTTCACCGATCCATTATCTGATATTTGAAGGAAGATAGTTTCAACGTAGCTCTTAGTAAAAATCAGTAATTTATTTCTTAAATATTTTCAAAGTTTGTGGCATCATTTTAATTAAATAAAAAAATTACTTTGTGTAAACCACTAATCACATGTTATAATATCTATACGTTTCAAAACCGATGGTTTCTTCGTCAGGATATATATTATATTATTATATGGATCTATATTCTTTATCGATCTATTTGTTGTGCTTTGTATCAATAGTTAGAAAAAATAAATATTACTTGTAAATTAGAAAAAGAAGAAGGAGGAGAAGAAGAAGAAGAAGAAGAAGAAGAAGTAGAAGAAAAATAAGAAGAAGAAGTAGAAGAAAAAGAAGAAGAATAATTGAAAATAAACTTTATTCCATTCAAAATTTTGCTTTAATATAAAGCTACATTCAAGTAAGCAATTAAATTGCCCAAACGTGTAATGATGATAATGATTTTTTTTTTCGTGTACTTCTTGTAATTATTTTTAAAGTAATATGATTTTTCAATAATGTCTAAGCAAAATAAGTAAGTAAAAAAACTATAATATTTTAGTCTGTAAGCTCTTAAATTAATATACAAACTAAGGTATTTTCGTCACAAAATACGATCTCGGATTCATAATATAATGATTTTAGGTGAATAAAAATTAAAATTCTGAAAAGTGTCTTTACTGATTATGTATTGATTTTACCTTGTGATTTGAAATTTGTGTTGTGTAATACAACGTTTCGTTTGAAAATTTAACTAGTCTGCCAACAAACAACGGTATAACCTTACTATTTCTAAAATAACCATGGTGTTCAAAATTTGAAAAATTACTTTACCAGATAAAATAACAATCTCCCGAAATAATTTATTTTTTCTTGTAAAAATGAGTCAATACGCCAAAAATTGGATTTAAAAAGGACAAATTTCCGGTATTCTCTAGTTATTACCCTAACGGAATAAATTATGTGAATGTAAATGATAGAAGAAGTCGGGGACGCTCAAGTGAATCAAATACTTCTTCGAGTCGGGCCATGTCAAGAGTCAGCATAACAGAAAACTGTATGTCAGGCGATGTGTGAATGTATTTGAAGCACTCACACTCCTTGTGCACCAAGACCGCGTTGTTTGGCGGTCCATCCTCTCTGCGTACTCCTTCGTGGATGATTAGTTAGTTAGTTTTACTGGAATTACGAAAAGTTGTAGTTTTATGATTTAAGATTTTCACGGCCAAAAGTATTTTTGTTGTTTATTTTTGGGATATTGTGCCGTGTTACGCTAACTCCTTCTTTAGCCGACGTTTCGGACAACATTACAGTGTCCATCATCAACACATCTGCCCATGTTATAAATGGACATATATGGTTATGTATGGACATATATGGTTATATATGGATAGATATGTGAGATGTGTAAAAGCAAAGGCAGCAGTCTCCATTTCGGCCAGATTTATATGTTTGCTTTTCAAATGACATGGAGATTGTTATCTTTGCTTTTACGTACAATATAACATACACATATTGTATGTAAAATACGTGCAAACAATATTTCTATGTAATATTGTACGTAAAAGCAAAGATAACAATCCCCATGTCATTTGAAAAGCAAACATAGCAATCTGGCCGAGATGGAGATTGCTGCCTTTGCTTTTGTTATATATGGACACTGTAATGTTGTCCGAAAGTCGGCTAAAGAAGGAGTTAGCGTAACACGGCATAATATCCCAAAAATAAACAACAAAAAAGTTGTAGTTTTATTTCGTAATGTGATTTAGTTATTTTTTTTAAATGCTACGCAAGGGTTTGGCGGTTCGGAACTAGCTGTCTTAGCAACATCAACGTATTGAATTTATCTTTTGTTCATTGTATAAATTCCAATTTTATCTGTTATGGCGTGGCCGTTAAACTACTTTAAATTATCGTGGCTTGTTCTAATAGCACTAAGTATTCCCGCGTCGGTAACAAAAACTGTCCTAAAGGCCATTTTGTTACGTTTAAAGCGGTTTGTTTTATAAACAATGCAAATTACCTACTTAACTACCTAACTATAAGCATAATAATAGTCATTAAGCCTTGGGTTTAAGATGAAATTTTGTAAAATAGGCCATTTGCCGAAATATCACATTTGCAAACTCATTTTCATGCGTAAGTGTTCTTAACCTACTACGTCAGTGGTAGTACTGTATTTTTAAACAATCGGTGGTCCCTGATTTCCAAGTTGTCATGTTATGTTCAAGGGAATTTACGGCAAACCTTAATTCAAGGATCATTTAACGAGAATGGATCCATTAACGAGGAATGGGAGAGTCTGCCCGGAAGTTACGATTGTGGATCGTGAAACAGGAACTTATCTTTTATTTTAGTTTGAATAAAAAATTCACTAAAAAGCTTGACGGCCTCCGTGGTCGAGAAAAGGAGACTAGGCGGCTCTTGGCCGTTCAAACGTATTCCCCAATTTACTCTCTGGATTTCGATATCTACTTACGCAAGTGTTTTTTTTTTAATATAATAAAGATATTGACCACTAGCGTGCCGGTATGATTGATTTTTTTAATAAGTTACTTCTTCTAGGAGTTTGAATCCTTCAAAAATCGTTAAAATTGACTGGTTTAAACGCCATTAACTGACGTTCAGTATTCAAACCAAAGTATTTTAAAAAATGCAAAGCGTACGGACGTAGATGGATTCATATTATGTTCGTCGCTCATACCCACCCCTCATACCTTTTTCCTTCGCAGAACTTCCACTCATTCCTTTACCTATAAAATACCCTCCACAGAGCATCCCTAAAGGTGACAAAGGTCCTAAGACAACTTTTTTCCTTGAGGCCTCCTATGTGAATTTATAAACAAATTGTAATATTCTATTGCGGTAAAATTATCTCTTTGGGTCAATTAAGGCTATTTTTACCTTTAACCCCATGCTAAAATTCCACAACTCGAAGCTAAAAGGAACAAGGCATCCCCAAATGAGAAATTTTAGTGGTAAAATAGGAACAGGAAGAAAAATAATAGCTAAAAGCTATTCATTCCAGGTCACAAAACATAGTAATAGCGGCTGCTGCAATGCTTTCTTTGTTGCCTATGCCGTTTCAGAACATTATGCAATTGCAATTTTTAGATTTTTTTCCACGTGAAAACCGGTTAACCCATCCCCAATTGGGGTGTTTTATGAGGCTGAAGGTAGTGGGGAGGGGTATGAGATAGAGTAGAGGAATGTTGGATAGTACTTAGCTATTCATATCTGATCACCTTTCAAACAATATTTCAATTCTGAATCGTGATTTTATAACAGGGTGATACTGAGAGTAACATGCCACAGTTATTATTTTAAACGATTAAATTGTGCAATAATACAATTCAATCAAATAAAATTTACTTCCGCACTCGGATTTCTAGTCGAGAGCTTTACCCCTCAAATACAATAAAACGATTTGTTGTACATATTTATCTATGATGATTAAAAAAATAGTTTAAATTGTTAAAAAAAAAAAAAATTCAAGTAGATAGAATTAAAAAATAATTTTAATATTATTTCACAAAATATTTTATAATTTATTTTTCAGTAGTCATAAAAAAACCTGGAAGATTTTACTCTTTTTTCTTTTCTCTTTCATATGAATTTCCACCTACATTTGTCATTTTTTTTATCTCTTGCTCTGCTATAAATGTAAGTTATTTAATTTTGAAAACTTATTATTATAATTTGGCTTTTCTACATATCTCCGCATTTTGTAAACGAGCGTTCCTTCTATAAAAGGTTGTAATACGAAATATATTATAATATTAAAAATATTTATAAATAATGACATTATATGTCTTGTAAAAGAATTCGATAAACAAAAAAAACTATATAGTCAAAAGCCTCATTATCGATAAGCAATAAATACTATTGTCCGTTGAACTATAGTGACATCGATATTTCACATCTTAATGTCTGAAATGTCTATACATCGCAACTATTAACTAGATCATGACGTTACTTTAATCAATGGATCTATTATACCAATAAGTTTAAAAAAATCTGACTAAAAAAATAAATGAAACTCTACCGAACTCGGATAATATAACTGTAAAAACTTTTTACTTTTGTAGTAGAATTTCTACATTAATGTAAATTTCCTCATACGGTATTATGTTTCTTTTGCACCACCTATTCTTTCAAATGCAATTAAAATTAAAAAATAATCGATTGGTCAGCTGATTCCCAGTCGCCTTGTAGGTACGAGTACCTTCTACAGTTTGTAATGTCATTTTGGTACTCGTTTAGTATGCAAATTAATATAGTGACTTGAATGCGAAGCAACTGTTTTTGAGAATTTAATCAATTTGCTAAAAAGCGCTCGCAAAGTACAATAATTAATTATTTAAGTCTTCGCGATGGAGCAGGGGTGCATAGTTAATGGTATGCGAACCATTTTGTCCTCTCAAACTGTATGACCTACTGTTGAAAAAAATTAAATTCGTTTAAAATAAAATTAACGATTGATTTACGACATCGGGTTTTAGGTTCAGTTAGTACATTATATTAGTTTGTCAATTTAAAAAATAATCAATAATAATTATGTTTTTGTATTTTAGTTTTCGGTTTGACAACATGTTTGCAATGTAATAGGCGATGGCCCGGTATGCGATGGAATGCCACTAAGAAAAATAAAGTGTTTTTGCATGTTCGTAATATTTAAGTTCGTAATTGTTCGTAAGTTTTAATATTCTCCTGACGGGTTCTTCCGAAACCGGTAGAGTGTAATTAAAATTAAAGTGGTCTAAAACAAATTTATATATTTTATTGTAAAGTGTTTTTGATTTAATTCTACTAATCGAAGTGCTTTTGGGTAAAAAATATTTTTTTATACCCTACGTCTCCGTTCTCTTTACCTCTCCCGCATTCTCCTTCCACCGTCCACGCCTTCCCCTTCCCTTATCCCCTTTCCCGCCTTTTCCGCATCCTTTTCACCTTCCCCGATGTACCCATCATCCTTCGTTCTCCTTCCCAAATTCCCTCCATGCCGCTAAACTCTTTAAAATAAACACATCAAATCGCCTGCCACCTGTTGTAAAATTTGTGCACTTATTGTATAAAACCAGAGCTCATTTTTTATTTAGAATTAACGGAAGTTTCATCTCAATCAGATAAATGGCATAGGAAATTATTTCAAAACACCAGAGATCACCATTATACACAGAAACTTTAGCGGGCGTGCGCACAACAAATCACAAATGTTTTATCGCAATCGACGAATGGTAAACAATTTTATTAGTTGTTCGTAATAAGCATTAACTTTGTGGCTCGGTATAATTTACAATAAAATATATAGGTTTGTTTTAGACCACTTTAAATTTTAATTACACTCTACCGGTTTCGGAAAAACCCTTCCTTCGTCAGGAGAATATTAAAACTAACCTTTGAAACAAAATTTTGAAAGATATTTACCAAACATTTAGGTGCTGGAGTGGGAGGTCAAAGGGAAAGGGGGGTTATTGCTGGAATTCCAGGAATAAATAATAACGCTAATACATTGAATAACCAAATTAATTTATCGTTTAGTCCCATTCTAAATATGTTTCCAATAAACTGTTCTGTTATTGCTCGAATTCCCGCATTTACCCTCCCTCCGTTTTGGTATATATCTATCAATATTTTGTATCAAAGGTTAGTTTTAATATTCTCCTGACGAAGGAAGGGTTCTTCCGAAACCGGTAGAGTGTAATTAAAATTTAAAGTGGTCTAAAACAAATTTATATATTTTATTTTGTATTTTATTGGTGACCAAATTTGTTTGATTCATAAACATTTTCAGTCTATATGTAAAAACCTTCTTCATGTTGAACCGTTCATGTTAAAACCTTCTTTATTTAGAACCGTTTATATAAAAATCTTCTTTATATAGAACCGTTTATGTAAAAACCTTCTAGAACCGTTTACGTATAAACCTTCTTTATATAGAAACTGACTGTTATTGCTAATCTAGCCAAAGAGGGTTGTTTGTCTGTTGTAAACAACGTTATAAATAATAATTTCTTACCGAATTTTGGAATTTTCTAAGGTATTTTAAATTCCCTCATTTTTTTCTCATTTTTAGAGATGTCGTTAAATCAAATATCATTTTATAAACTTGATATAATTATTTTTAGACAGTAGATTTAATAATTAAAAAGGCTTGTCGCAATTATGACAAAAAAATAAGCCTAACTACTACAAGTATAACTAAATTTTATAAAAAAAGTTTGCGCACTTCTGTTTTCCAACATTCCTAATAGCGTTTCTGTGCCATTTTACATTTTTAATTGAGAATTTCCGAAATAATTATTCCAAATTGTTAAATTGTATTTCTAACAGGGTGTTTGTGCAAAATGTAAAGCTTTTTCCCTTTTGAGTGATGTGCGTTGCTCTTAGAAATTAGTGTTTGATTTAATTACTTCGAAAATTTGATTAGTCCTTGTCAAACACACAGTTATGCTCTTGGAGCAAATCACATCTTCATTGATAAATCTTATACTAGGTTAGTTCTCAAACAACAATTTAAATAATTTGATAAAAATTGAAGACCTGGTTTCTGCCAGCTGTTGATGTGTGAAAAATATTTATTTGCAGAACATTAAAAATGATGATGTTCACAACTTCATTTTAGGAATACCCATATTCTATATGTATCACGTTTAGTGCGCTGTGATAGGAACCGGCTTCTTCTTTGAGAGTGTTAAGAGAGATTTTTTTTGGAAACTGTTCGACTACCTATCTATATTAAGTATGCCACTGGCCCCGAACCAATAGGCCTATTCATCTTCAATTAGAGTATGCTTCGAGGGTGATGAGGGGGACGAGATGGAAAATAGGAAGGTTAGAAATCCCTACGGTTCAGCTCTGGTCCATACACAGCTAAAGCCATTTCAAGCCACGCACAGTCGGGTATCTCTGTGGAGAAAGTTGGACAAAAGCCGGAATCATTAACTTTATTAAAACCCCAAAATTAATATTATATTCTGAAAGTTCGAAAGAAAACACATCACACAAACGGCACATATTCTGGTTTATTTATGTGTAATTTTATCACTTAGGAAATTCTTAAAAATATAGTTCTTTAGGATTCATATGTCTTATAATGGTTTATAAATGTGGAAATTCTAACTATGCAATTGTAAATGTTCTCCAAAATGCCCTGAAAAGAATCTCAGACTTGTTACCTCCCAAAAGAAACCATTCATCTCTTCTGAATGCAATTACTAATTTTATCCAAAATAACCCTGGTAAAAATTAAATCTTTGCGATTCTTTCGAGGATAAAGAAACCATTCCATCACTACAAATGCAATTACTTATGTTCTCAAAATTGTCTTGACAGAATCACCATTCCATTGTAAGAATATTATGTACTAAATACACAATTTGGTTGTGAAACGGGAATCCTTCCCAGTTGGACAGAAAAATGATCATTTTGTATTGTATTGTTTGTAATATATATATATATATGTACATATAATATAAATAAAAACATTTAAAAATACATCAAAAATACCACCCCCTCAATGCTATACTATATATCTTGAGCTTAATCGAGTTCAGTTATAAATTGGTATACCATAAAATTTGGCTAATTCTGATAAGATTTAAAAAAAAAATGTTTTCTTACCTTTTGTGACTGTCTTTGCAATAGAATATTTCACAGATTTTTTTCACAAATACATAAAAAAGTTCTTTTTGATTTAAATGTGCGATTAATGAAAAAGTAATATAAAATCATGCCTCCAAAATACCTTCAATCCTGATCCAACTCGAGAAAAGTCACTCCATTGTTTAGGCCTACTTTCGAGACAAAATATTTCTCAGAGCTATACTTTATTTACAAAATATATATGTATCTATAATATATAAAAATCAATTGCTTTTCGTTTGTCTCCCTAAAACTCGAGAACGGCTGGGCCGATTTAGCTGATTTTGGTTTTGAAATGTTTGTCGTAGTCCAGGGCAGGTTTATACAGGAGGGAGGGGAACTCGGGACGGAGGTCTGCAGGACGGGGGAAGGAGGGGGAATAAAGTGCGGAGAGTGAAGGTGGAGGAGGAGGAGTGAAAATGCGTGAGGGGAAGGGGACGCGGAACTCGGTCGGAGGGTTCATGGTACGGGGAAAGGAGGGGGGGGGGAATAGAGTGAGGAGAGGGGAAGTGGAGGAGGAATCGTGGGAACGCGAGAGGGAAAGAGGACGCGGGAGAGGAAGGGGAGAATGTTTAAAAAATCCACAATCTTTACAGTTTACTTTAGAGACTCCAAATTTTTTCTATTTTAAAATTCCTTTCTCTTAAAAATTGGGTATAACGCTGGCAGAATTGTATTCGATATATTCTTTGTTATGAATACGTGTTATGTGTCATAAAGAAGAAATTAAAAAGTTTAAAGTTTTGTTATAGAATTGGAAATTTGGTTGAAAACATTATTATCCCCAATTTTTTTCCCTTTTTGAATCAAATAATGTAGACCAAAAACTGAGAATACTCCTCATCAAGACCTATGTATGGAGTATCTTGATGTACGGCTGCGAAACATGGTGCCTATCCGAAAGAGATACACGGAGACTAGAGGCTTTTGAGATGTGGTCCTATAGAAGAATATTAGGAATTTCCTGGAGAGACCACATTACAAATGAGGAGGTTCTCCAAAGAATCGAAGGAGGAAGGCACCTGCTCAGAACCTTGTCCGAAAGGCGTGCAAGATGGATCGGTCATATAATACGACAAGAAGGCCTCTTGCATGCCATAATGGAGGGTATGACCAAGGGGACAAACTCTAGGGGACGCCCACGCCGAGAGTACCTGGAGGACCTGCTGGTGGACATGCGCTGCTCATCATATGCAGACCTCAAAAGAGCCGCACAAGACAGGGAAGAATGGAAGAAAAAAAATAAAGGAAATTGCTGCAAACCAATCCCAGGATTGAAACCAGAGAGAGAGAAATATAAGAAAATTAGTCTCATATTTTTTGTTTAGAATATTATAATTTTCTATGACAACCGCCCTTTTTGAAAGCTGGACACTGAAGAAGCTGACAGTCTTCTCCCCGGGCTAAGATCGGTCGCCAAACGCTAGTCCCCACCCCAGAAACGGTAAAATCCGTTCAACGCAACCTTTGGGTTGGCCAGTACACAAAATATGAATTTCATAAAAGTACCTGACTTAAATTAATCCTGCGGGGTTACCATATGAATAAATTCATTACATAACATTGTATTAAAAATTGCTTGAAGATAGTGTAACATTAATTAATAGTTGAATCATCGAATAAAAAACTAAACTGGTTAGATACGTTTTTAGATTTTCACGGCCAAAAGCATTTTCGTTGTTTGTTTTTGGGGTGTTATGCCGTGTTGTGCTACCTCCTTCTTTAGCCGACCCCAGCATAACATTTTAGCATAACACCCCAAAAACAAACAACGAAAAAAAAAAAAAAAAAAAAAAAAAAAAAAACTAAACTGTTTGAAAAAAAATTATTAAGAATATAAATAGCACCGTCATGATTGAATATTACCATAACTTAATCCTTATTAATTTTTTTTTGTTCCAGGAAAATGGACTGGCATCGTAACGACTACCAGGATAACCCACGCCACTCCTGCTGCCCTGTTCGCGCATGCAGCCTCCCGGTACTGGGAAGATGACAGCAAGATCCCCCCAGCAAGCAGGAAAACCTGCAAGGACATTGCCCTGCAGCTGGTGGATAACCTACCTGGGAGGGATATTAACGTAAGAAAAGTCAATATTATTGTGGATTGTTTATATTATATAACAAATGCATGCATCAACACGACAAAACGATGTCAATTTAAAATAAATATATTGTCCCTGCAGAGAAGATACTGTGTTCAGGGTTTTTTCAAGGAAAGGCGGTGAACGTGCGACTTGAAGAAACCCTTATTATAGGATTGATTTCTTATGGTAAAATCTTTGTGCTTGCGTTTGGTTTACCGGAGAAGTCAATAAAAACAGATTTTTAGAAAACCTTTGATTAAAATTTCAGTAGAACAAGCGTAGCAATTCCACGTGATGTTCCGGATTCATGTCTGGTTCCATCTCTGGATCTCACCATCTGAGTTCTCATAATAAATTGACTCATAAACGATACTTCCTCACGTGATGATTCATCAGCATCTCTGTAACGATTCAGAACAAACTACCTCAGAATATATTTTTCATTATGTAATTTCATATTATAAATGTTATAATATGCACTCACGTCAATGGCAAAGTGTGTTAAATATTAATATCTATTCTTAACTAACTAACTAACTAACTAACCATCACGCCGTTTCCCCGCAGGGGTAGGCAGAGAGGACGGACCGCCAAACAACTCGGTCTTGGCACACGCTCCTTGCCTCATTCACATTCATACATCTTCTCATACATACTAATTACAATTCTCAGTTTTAATCACAATCGTTCTTATTTATTACCATGATGAATTATGACAATCTCTACGGCCGTATTTTTAGACCAAAATTATGAAAATTCATATTACTAAAAAGTTGCCACTGAATAGACCTGTCACCGATGTCCGATGGAATGCAAATCGTTGGTTGTGTACAAAAGTCAGTCATCAAACGAAATTTTGACAATCAAAAAAGCTAATACGAAAATCGTGAAATGAGGTAAGGTTTTCATCATTTTTTAAAGGTAAGTTCTATCAGAATATTATCAACATACCAGAATATTAAAATGAAAAAAGGTCAATGTTTATACTATAATAAAACAATTTTTTTTTGTTCGAATTTTGTTTTCACAGGTCCATAGGTGAATAATTCATTTTATTATCGAACCGTATATTATGTACTTATAATAGTACTATGTATTTTTTATAGTAGGTACTTTTTAAAGTGAGTACTGCACAATAGTCTAAATAGCTGTAGTAGTCTGGAGCAATTGAGAACAGTTGGACACTAAACACGGATAAAGCTATTTCAAGAAACATTTCGATTCTGAATGGTGTTCTGGGTACTGAGAGAATCTTGCATTTTAATTGAATAAGTTATGAAATAACACAAATCTATCAAACAAATTTTTAATTTTTATTAGAACAAAAGGGGATTTTCCAAGTTTTTTTATTGCTTAAAAAATTAAGCAAAAATGATTATGGCATTTTTATTTCATTACGTTGTCGAATAAGTTTTTGTACAGCGAGTCTAAGTTTCCTATTTTTGTAACACCGCCCTAACAATATTTTTATCGTGTGACGTCATAAGCGTTAGCCAGCTTTGAAAAAATTCTGACTTTACTAACATTTTTGTTTATTGACGTGCGTGTTTGGCGCCGTTGCCAACCACGGGTCGTTTTGGTTATGTCGGTTTTTGACCGTTTTTAAAATGAATATAACTTAATTAATAAAAACATAACTAAACAAATATTTTTAATAGGATGATTAAAATCAGAAAAATGATCTTTAAATATTCCATACATTTTCAACAGAATCCCTCGTTTGTGAAAATAACCAATTCTCTTTATGTAACTTTTGAATGTTATTCCCATCATTGTAATACATCATTGTAAAGAATATAACACTAATAATCTATACGAAAATATGAATATGAACAAGACACAGAAAAATAAAAAATAACGGTCGCAACTAGGACACGAACCCAGAAACTCCCGTCTTACCGGGTCCCAGTTGCGACCGTTATCTTTTATTTTCTTTATCTTGTTCATCTTCATATTTTCGTTTAGATTGTAAGTGTTATGCCGGGATTCAAACCTGTGACCATCGGATCGCTAGTCTAGAGCGTTTCCCCTCCACCACGGAGGTTATCAAATATAACATAGGCCAAATAATCTTCATTGACTTTAAAATATGAACAAACAACTAGCTGAACAGTTAAACTTTATATCCAAATTATAAAAAAATAAAAGAACCTTCCAATTAAAATTATTCCTACAAACCGAAATTCACTCAATTTTTTATTACATCCAACCAGTTAACTGATAACCAAATAAAGTTATTCAATTTAAACCAACATTACCGGTACCGTTAAAAGGGGTTTGTTCAAGGGTATCGATTCGCTTCTAGCCTGTTCCCTAATATAAACCCAATCCTAACAACTATAAAAGGATAATCTTCAGTCCGACTCAAACATTCACCAATTAATTTAACTTTGCACGATTTGCTCCAAAGGGTTCGGTAATGTTTGGTAAGGGTTAAATACACGCACGTGTAAGTATGTAAGTCGCATGGATACCTATATACGTGTTCGAATGTATTCCACGAGTAGAATGGGTACAAGTACCTTTTTGTGAGAACAAGGAGTCTGGAAATCCACTAATGAAAACTGATGATAGTAAAGCACATAATGCACAAAAAATGTATCCAAGGCCGAGTTATAAAGTAAGTCCTTATCTGGACTTACTCGGCTTCAAAGGCATCTCATTAAGAGGAACAGTTGTGAATCATAATATTATATATTAGCTTGGGGCAGTGGCGGATAGAGAAAAAACTCAAGAGGGGAGGGCGAAAAAAAACTGACTGCCTGGCAGCGACTCTGCTTCTCTTATTTATGTTTCTAGAACATTCGGTGCCAGAATGTTCGGTTCCAGACTTTTGTAGAGTATGAAATATAAACAGAATATTTGCGACCTTTCTCGAACAAATGCCAGACAGAATAATCGAGATCACCAAAATGGCTTCGACTTTTCTCGTCGGTTGGCTATCTATGTGCCAGACAAAAAGTATATATTGCGATGACGCGGATGCGCGCACATGCTACATAAAAAGGTACAACTACTCGATAACTCGACTCATAGTAGACTGATGAACGAAACGAACGAATATCGTGCGGGCTGGCGGCCCCGCAAGGGATGCGCATATGTATCCGCCACTGGCTTGGGGTGTATAAATAACCTTAAACTCGCTGGGCTTAATACCTTTAAAAAAATGATTAGTGAACTTACTTTACGCGGACAAAAAATATATTAAAAAATGGCAGTCAGGAACGATATCAATGTAAAACAGAAGACAACAAGCTTTTATAGTGACTTCTGCAGCATAGGAGGCCTTCAGATGTTTCCCAGTCCAAGTTAGAAACACAAAGCCCAATTTAATAATAATTTTTTTATGGAAACAAGTTAAGTTGTCAAACTTATTCGACCACGATAAAATTCATAATGTTTCAAAACTACAATCGTAGTTAATATTTTTCAATCACAATACCATTACAATAATTTGAATTTTGTTTCCAAAAGGGCAATTTCGCGACGTCTGTGGCCCAGTTGTGCTCATTTCACAGTTCACGAGAAGAATATATTTTAATGGCTCTGAAAGTCCAGAGAGACCGCCAAACAATCGTTTTGTTAATATATATTAGGGATGTTACGAATGTGATATTTTTCACATTCGCGATTGCGAATGCGAATGCGAATGTTCAGAGTGCGAATGTGAATGCGAATTCGAATGTTAAGGAATCACATTAAAAAAAAAACTTTAGTTAACATTAATCATCGTTTTAATAAAAAACATTAAATCAATTCTTTTACAGTTAGTTATAATCGTAATTAAGCAATTTAATAATCGAAGTTCAAAAGAGGGATATTATATTTCAGAAAAAGCTATTTTGCAGCCTTTTCTCCCATGAGGCGATTTCTAAGTGGCTCGTATATAAGGCCGGCTGCACTGAACAATTGTTCACTCGGAACGCTGGCCGGTGGAGCGCTCAGATATTTACGAGCCAGATCTGTCAATTTGTCGTATTTCAATTTAGTCTTCCACCAGTCCAAAGGGTTTTCATCAAGAGAGGCTCGTTTTTCTTTAAGATATGCCTTCAATTGAGCTTCGATTTCACAGCTTATAGTATCTCCAGATTCTGCACCGTCGGAGCTTGCTCGAAAAACAGAAGACAAGTGGACAGTGGGCAAGTCACGACATGATATGCACACATTCGCATTCGCTAAACATTCATTTGGACTAATGATGCAATATTGCCTTCAATTATGACCCATTAAAAATTATGACCCTATGAAAATGATAACACTAATAAAAATATGATAATATATAAATTTTTTTGTACTGACTTAAGGGTTATAATTGCATACAATAATCATTAGTCCAAATATAGTAAATTGTCAGTTATTTTAAATTATTATCGAGATCAAACTAAAAACGTATTATAATGCCTGAAGTTGCGCGGCCATTTCCATACAAAATTTAATTGGTTTTGATGCCAAAAAATTTGATCAAATTGAATAATTATGTTTCCGAAAGACATAGCAAGATTTGTCTAGAATGCAAATGTTTGCATGCAGTTGGCAATACTTTCACAGAAGTAGTAGAAGTGTTTAACTGCACGAAAAATAGTTATAAGAAGGCTATAGTAACATACTTCAACCACAATAATCAAAATTAGGCATAATAACATTCTTCCATTCTAATTCATATATTACTAGAGAATCTAAAGTACTTACTTCAGATATCTTAACTATCACACAGAAAAGTGTTAACTAATAATTGTTTGTTAATCAAAATTATTATTTCAGCCCTGATTTAATAGAGTACTCCAAGTACTCAGCCAATTCAAACAAATTTAATTATGAAGGTAACAATAACTCTTTAGTAAAGTTCCCTACGAATTGCAAATAAAAATGAGAATGTATATATTTTTGAAGTTATTTTTTATTATACTTCGATATTATTTCTTATATTTGGATGCAAGAAGTTATCCGAATTTCGAAAAAAATGGTAATCTAGTCTTACACATTTTAATTAAAGCTCCTCTAATTTGGTAGCCGTCTGTTGTGCAGTATGTGGTATAGCGTTATCATGAAGCAGAAGTGGCCTAGATCGATTAACCAGCCTCAGTTGTTTAGCAGCTAGCTTTTCCATCATGGTTTGCAGTTGCTGACAATAGACATCTGCCGTAATCGTCTAGCCAGATTTAAGAAAGCTGTATTGAACGACACCAGCACTAGTCCACAAAACGCTCACAAGTAACTTTTTTGGAGTTAATTTTCGCTTGGGGCATGGTTTGGCTGGTTCGGCAGGGTTCAGCCATTGCGATGAGCGCTTCCGCTTATCGTACAGGATCCACTTTTCATCACAGGTAATGATTCGTTTTAAAATCCCTTCATTATTGTGCCGGTTGAGTAATGCAAAGCAGCAGTCAACGCGCGTTTGTTGATTTGCTTCACTCAATTCGTGAAGTACCCGCCTTTCAAGCTTTTTCACCTTCCCAATTTGCTTCAAGTGGATTGAAACAGTTTTATCACTAACACCGCAGCCTGCAGCTAACTCGGACGTGGTTTGCGATGGATCCGCTTCCACAATAGTATTCAATCCTTCATTATCAACTTTGGGCTTGTTCTGCAAGTCAAAATTTCCAGAACGAAAACGTTGGAACCAAAAACGCACTGTGTTTTCTTTTGCGGCACCGTCGCCATACACATCATTAATCCTTCTAGCCGTTTCTGCAGCACTGGTGCCACGGTGGAACTCGTACTCGTAAATAACGCGATATTTCAAGTTTTCCATTATAATTATAATTTTCGAAACACAAATACATTAGTAAATAGCTGTATAAATTTGAATTTGGAATTCCTAACCAAAGAGAAGATATTTGAGATCAAAGTTACCAGTACGGCAAAACGCCAATTTCATATATAAGGACCTAATAATTATATTGTTCTTTTACAACTTTTAGCATTATTATTTATTTATTTGAGTGGTCTCATTGCTCTGACTGGTAAACTATCACTGACTGGATTTTTTTAAATATGTATGATCCTTAGATTTCTTTTCAGATTTAAAAAAAATCTTTTTTTATTATTTAATTTATGTTGGTGCTCGATGACAGGAAAATATTTGAAAAATCTCAATGAGAAACTCAAAGATATCGGAAAAGAAATGACTAAATGGGAAAAAATACACCGATAAGTACATGATAATATATTAACAATAAAGTGGAAAACTGTCAATTGATATCTGCGAGTTGCCAGTATCAAAAATAGTAATATGAAAACCTGTTTTTTTTATCACTAAGAACTTCCAAATGATTTTACCTATAATAAGCTCTGTCGTGATGTTTTTTATTTATTTTTTATTTACAACTTCACATAGGGGTCTCTGAGAAAAAAACCTTTAGGACGATGTAATGCCCTTCTAAGGAAAGGACGTTCTAGGAAGGAAAACATGAAAACAGGGTTGGCCAGGAATCTGGGGTCAGGTAGTCCAGGAGGGACAGGCGTATGAATCCATCTCTTCTACTGTAACGCAAGGCGATGAGTAGAGAAAGTCCTCCTAGAGTGGTCAAATGGCCTCCCCCAACCGGTTTCTTTTGATCCAGCTCTCCACATATTTGGTAGGCAGACTCATCACTTGGGGTAACATATTTCATAAGTGTTGGTTATTCAATGTTAATCTCCCAAATTGAAGAATTCCTGTGAAACAATGACTTACAAAGTAATGTTTCTCCCATCCAATCTTGATTGATTATCTTATCACTCCTCCTTTCTTCTCCTCTTTCAATTTCTTCTCTCTAGAAGATGAATGTTAAGAGGCTAGACTTTGCACCACACTTGGAACGTTCAGGTATTTCATTGTCTGTTATTCTGCCCCGCTCAAAATAAACTCAAACAAACTTACGATACATGCGAATGCGAAAAGTGCGAATGGTACAACTACCGTAAACTCTCCTATTTACCTACAGAAATTGCTCGAAAAAGGGTTTCGGGAGAAAACATTTTTCTACACCCAAACTTTCACGAAATTGTAATTTAAAAACAAAAATATGTTTTCAAAGGAAGAATCTATGTCGGTAGGTTTCTATAGTTTTGTAATTCTTTTTGAGAATTGAGTTAGCAGCACTTTTCATTAAATAATATTTTCCGATAAATTATACATGTTTGACAGTAATGCTTACGTTAATATGAATCACATCGAAAATTTAAAAAACATGCCGACATAGCTTTCACCTTCTAGAAGGAATAATAAATTCAATATAAAAAATATATTCATTTCGTGCAGTTTTCGATATAGCAAAGTGTTTTATCCCGGGTGTCCTATTTGTATGGACCGAAAAGCGATGTTAAATATTATTCATAAATACTGTGTGTAAATAAAGACTTTTTTAATTGTTATCAAGCTTAATTTGTAGAACTCCATTTTCATTTTTAAGGCCAAGTGTAACTATTTATTAATTGGAAATAATGATAATTTTATTATGCAAACTGATAAACATAATGTTTTTAACGTGAAAAATATTTATTGTATATTTTTTTAAATTAACATAGGCTTAGCATTTATATTTAAAAAAATAAAAGACACAAATGGGGGACGCACTGGAGAATGTAAAAACATATTTTAACATACACAGAGTGTATGTTAACAACTAAAATTAAGGATTAGATATGAAATGAAACATTTTTTTTTGCTTTGTTCCACTTGTTTATTTACACCAGGACCGGTTTCGTCCTACTACGGACATTTTCAGATTTGTAGTTGAAATTCTTATGCTACGGAATTTATACAAACTTAGGAAGGGTTAAACAACATTGTCTCTATATTATGAATGTTTCTATTTTGTTAATTTAAGGTATTATTATTTTTGTTAATTTAAGGAATTTGAAAATAGAAACTTTCATCATACAGAGACAATGTTGTGTACCCCTGCCTAAGTTTGTATAAATCCCCTAGCATAAGAATTTCAACCACCAGTCTTAAAATGTCCGTAGTAGGACGAAACCGGTCCTTGTGTAAATAGACAAGCAGAACAAAGTGAAAAAAATTGTTTAATTTCATATCTAATACAATGGAATTTTACAATGAATTAACAGTTAAAAGACTAGACTCATTAAAATAAAGGAACTTATTATTTTTTTATTCTTTTTTTATTTAATATATATTTTGTCTATTGTGTCTGAAACCAGCAGAAATGTGGCATTCTCAATATCTGTGGTATGTTATTAAATTGAAGGTAATGGGGAGGAGAAGTTGAGGGAGAGGAAGACAGAGAAGACCGGATTTTGACTAATCACATTCATCTAAAGCAACTTTTGGTCTTTTACTAATGCGATACTGAGACTATATTTTACCTTACGAAATAATTTTCTTCATTATATGTTCATCACAAAATATCAATCCAATTTCGCTTTGATTTTTCAGGTTTCCCTTTATCACATTAGAGACAGAACACTGTGAATGGAGGCACACCTACTGCGGAAAACTCTCTCAGCAACATTAAATTTTACATCACCCCGAGAGCGTTCACTTCCAGAGGCGTCTTACAATGAAAATTCAATAGTATTGAACGTCTTTTACAATTACACTGCTACCAATGAAAGGCAGTCGAGATTATAAAATTTTTCTAAAACCCTTAATTAAATTTTTTTATATTAAAGTGACGATCTATTTTATACTAGTTATTTTATTTCCTTGAATAGAAGAATTTAAGAAAATGTAACAAGCAATGTGGTATCTTGTCTTAGTTTGATTCTGTTTTTTTTTTTCTAATGTGTATTATCGATTGACAAATCCTATTACAATACACATGACATATACATGACTTTACATAAATACATGAACATTTTTGCAATAATATATATTTAAGAGTTCTTATCTAAAATTACTCTTGAAACCTTCAAGACTAATGTTGAAAAAGTCAAGAGATCTAGAGATATCATTTAGCAGCATCACACCTCTTGTCATGCTATGCCGGGACAGAACGCCAGTTCTGCCATGTGGAATACAGAGCAAGTCGCGGTGGCGTCCCTGGCGGTAGTTGTTCGGTACGAATAATTTATAGAAAGAGTTTATAATTTTAAAAGCCGTTACTGAAAGGGTTTCATTCCTTCTAGATAGGAGACTTTTGTAGCGAGTTTCAGATATAATAGAGCTCAACAGCTCGTGACGTAAATGGCTGATTTTGATTTGATTTTGAGCGAAAGATCTGCCCATAATTGCTTGATGCCTGAGCTCATTATGTAATCATTTGGCAGTTCTTATTTGTAAAAAAAAAAAAGTTTTTAAAATTGCTATTTTTGGTAATGACAATTCGCAGATAGCAATTGACTGTTTTCCACTTTATTGTTGATATCATGTTTACAAAGTAGGGTATCAATTTCTCAAATTTTCTGAAAAACTTTCTCTTTTTCGAAATCTTTGAGCATCTCTTTCAATCTATTTCCGTATAAAAAACTTTTCATACAATTTGAAGGACTTATTTCTATTGTGAAAACTCAAAAAAAATCGGTTTCCTGTATTAAAATTTATCAACGGTTCTAAGAATATTGCTGTCGAAAACTTTTGCTCAAGTTGTGTGGAAGGAACCAATACATGATTCGAAATATCTTTTAAGTACTTGAACTTGTGTTTTTTTCGAATACTTGATCCAAAAATAAGTCACCAACGCTCGTATTTGTTAAATGTTTAATGTTAAATGTCCAATTTAGTTTCAGGGCTGCTAACTGATGCCTTTTTATCACCATCGGTCATCATCCCTTACTCCTTAGCACTGCTTTCAAATACTACTTGTACCTTCAATTTGTCTTGGTCAGTCCAATCTGTCTATATTAATTATCGTTTTGTAGCTTTCTCCTAAAAGCCTCAATTCTAGTTCGTGATATATATATATATATATATTTAATTTTGAAAAAAATTACGTTTTCTGCGTTTAATTTTTTACTTTTGAACGTTTTCTGTGTTTTTTTTTTTTTTTTTTTTTTTTTTTTTCTCTTTAGTAACATGTTGTATATTTTTTAATACCATTACAGTTGATCCCCCGACTGTTGACCCCCAACATAATTATATACAATATACAGTCGGTTTAGGGAAAATACGTTACAACAAAAACAAGTTACACAAAATATAATTTAAATGTACCCGAATTTACGTATGTAATCGATCGATGGTCGTACCGATTTCTTGTTGGCAAGACTATGCATATATTAGTAAGCATTGAGACCCAGGGGCATAGTATGGCGTCGCTGAAAGTATAATAATAATAATATTATTTTTGTAAGACCTTTTGAAAATTTAAAAGTAACACTTTGCATGAATTCGCATAACAAAATATTTACAATATGTCATGTAAATTGATGTCAACACAACAATATAACATTATGTTCGCAGTTCTAAAAATTATAATTTTTATCGGTTTTGGTTGTGTCTGTAACTTTGGTTCAATGAACACAAAAACTTGAAATTAAGTTTCTTTTCCAAAATTAGAACTGACTGGAAACAATCAGAACAAGCGGTAAAGTAGGTAGGTACGAAAATTATTAAATTCTAACTAATTTATTGTTAATTTAGCATTCGAAATGTGTAATTAGTTTAAATTAGATTTTTTAATCAGATTTTTGTGTTATTTTGTAAATCAATTGACCATAATGACTGATTGTGCTTTGTTATATGATTGCCAGTATTCCTAATTATTGTTTATATTAAGTATTTCCGTGGTTGTGATGAATTATCACGGTTGATTGGTTAAAATATACTTTTATTAGTAAATCATTACATTATGTAGGTTTATAGAGGTTTGAATTTTTTTTATTTGAATTAATGATTTATTGTTTTAAATGATGTCCCTGATTCGACATGATTGATTGCCTTGTTCAAATAACAGAAAATAAGAAATATATCACTGAAGATAAAGGTGAAAATATAGAGAAAACATATTATTTTTTATTTTTTTTATTTTTTTAGTTTTTATAAAAAATAAACATTCCGTGATTCCGTTGCCACAGCTTTTCAAAACAAATTTTCACCTTACAGACCAACAAAAGATAAAAACCAATCCTTCTTGCGATTTTTTGACTGTGCGATAATGCACTTTCTTTTTTATAAATGTTTTCGTAAATCAATGTTTGTATTTTTTTTTAAACTTTTTAACTTAATGAGTTAAACCTATATTTTTACGCACCAGATTTTCAGGTCTGGGTTTAGTTTTTCCCACAGGAAAAACTAAACCCTTTCATACACTATTCCATATAAATAGTCATCTAGTAAATCCACGCTATGCAAGTGTATTATATAAGTATAATTAATACAAAACAATACAAGAACAACATGTTAATCTACCAAACTATTAAATGGGAAAATAATTCACCGACTCCAGATATTTTCATACCAGAGGGTTCGGCTCGGTGGAGTTCCTAATTTGACCGATAAATCCTACAGATCCCTCAATATAAATATTTAAAAAAAATCTTTCGTAATCCTACATATATTTTAATGACTGATTTTTGCATTTTTATATACAAACTCATTGACAAATCTAATATGCCTAAATTTTTAATGAGAGAGCTAGGTATAATGCCAGTAGCCGAAATAACAAATGGTAATATTTTTATAGTCTGAGAATGCCAAATTCTAATATTTAATTATAATATTTTAATTAATGAAGATACTTTTAGCGAAACTCAATAAAAAATCGGATACAGTAAAATCAGAAAAAGATACGGATACATCTGGGACTCGAACCCAGGACCTACGGCTTTCCGGGCCAATTTTTTTATGATTAGATATACTTCGAAGCTAAAATCCTTTGTAAGCTGTAGAGTGTTTCACAGCTGGAGCAAAAACATGATTATTGGACATGAATAATGATTAGGCACAAAAAACACAAAAATTGAACGTATTTTTTCACACATAATACTCATCCAAATTTCATACTTTTAAAAATGTTTATTTTTCGAAACAACATCCCTCTGTTGTGGTAACGAGCTGTTTTATTACCTAGATTAAATTGTTTTGACAAGGCGAATGAAAACACTTTCCCAGAATTCATTTAACATGTTTTTTTAAAGTAACCAGAATATAAAAGATTGATTAATTTTCATACGCGGTTTTCTGAGTAAGGCCAACGTAAATACAAAATTGAAACATGTCTTTAAAAAGCTCACGTAAAAAGGTAACTCCAACGTTGCGTACTTGTAGTTAAGTAAAAAAAAACTGCGCTCTACAATTGTTACGTTTTTGCTGACAATAGCGCGCAATTCCGCATTTATTTTATAATCTTGTTAAATTATTTGATTTTTTGTGTTTGTGCATTTAGGAAGCATGTTTAAGAGAGATGGAAAGACCGATAGAGATATTGAAAGAAGTCTAAATGCTGAAAACTCCATCAATGGAGGACAGGACGTGGTTGGCGCTAACAAAAAAATGTCCAAAGAAATGAAGCTATCAGTCCACAATGGAGTGCTGGTAACTATGGCAATAAGGCATGGAACTGGAAGAAGAAAGATAAAAGTAGATTGAATGCCGTAGAAAATAAATTCTTGAGGCTTAAGTGTAGTAAAACCATGAACGGTCGCGTGAAAAATGTGGAGATTCATAGATATAAGCGTAATGAGTAAGATTAAAAACGGGACGCTTAGATGGTTTAGAAATATAAAGTAGTTCGACAAAGAAAGGAAAGAAAGGAGTGTAAGGAGAATATACCACACATACGTGAATGGTAGAAGAAGTCAGAAATGCCCGAAGAAGACATGGCACAAATTAACATAAAAAGTCAAAAATCTGAATAAAAGAAGGGAATATCTGAGGCGATCTATCAATGTGAATGAAACAAGGAGTGTGTGCAAAGGCAGATAATTTTGGCGGTCATACCTCTCTGTCTAATCCTGGGGAGAAACTGCGCGATGGTTAAGTTAGTAAAAAGTTGTAGTTATTTAAAAACAATCTTCAATTTGGAAGGCGGGTATTAGCACCGCTGCCCTGGGGACCATTTATTGGACAATCATTTAATGAATTATTTGGAGACCTAACCAGCCGGACTCTCTCGACTCATTGCCTTGCACCCCAGTGGGGGGATGGATTCATACGTCCGTCAATATTAGGCACATTGACCCCCAGATTCCTACCTACCCCTCTAACCATTTTTCCTTAGCAGAACTTCTTCTCCTTCCTTTACATAAAAAGCCCCTCTACACAGCATCCCCGTAGATGAAATTTGCTCCAAGAGATTTTTTTTCCACACGGCTTTCTGTGTTAGGCTAATGTAAAAAAAAAACACACTTTGTATAAACCTGCCCAATAAGGAAATGAATAAACACAGTCGTTTTACAAAAAAAAAAATCATGTCGACTTAAATTTTATTAGGGCTTAATAATAAAAAAATTTAACAGTGTTTAAAACCAAATATATTTCTGGTAAAAGCTTGTTGAACTTCCATCTTATTCACTTATTTACACCGCCTTCTATTGCCGTATCCGTTTAATCTGCTGTCTCACTCAGTTATGTAATTATGTGAATCAATTTATATCTACTCGTCTATGTTAGTAATTGAATTTAGTTAATTTTAACCCTTAATTAAACCCAAGTCAAAGCGAAACCCGTCAGCATCAAATATATCAACTATCTCTACACCGGTAACCAAATTCTTGTAGTAGTAGTATTAATTGCCATATCAGAGATGCGATCTTAGCTTAACCATCAATTCCTACCTTAACATACCTACATAGTTTTTTTCTTTCGACACCAGTGCTTGTATTATGTATTTCTCATTTATATTCTCGAAAATTTCTTGCTAGGAATATCTTAACATCAACTAAAATCTTTTATTAATGTGTTCATTATTCAAACCATGTTATACAACCTGTTTTTGTAATTTGTCAGCGGTCACATAGATTACTTATAACTACAGGGTGTTAAGAATAGTACTTGACATACTTAAACCAGTGATTCCTGACATTATTTTAAGTAAAAAATGTGAATAAAATTTTGGTCTCCGGTGACATTTTTGAAGTTTTTTTTTTCTACAAAAACATAAAAATTAGTAGGTATTGGGAAGTTAGGGGTGGGGTGAGGGGTTGGTTGGTTACTTGGCTTTGACACCAGTGACGACATGTGGAAGAATTATTTTTTCTTTGATTTTGAAGAAAAAGTTTTTGAAAAAAAAAAGACTTCTAAAAAGTCACCGAGACCAAAATTTCGTTCACATTGTTTACTCCAAATAATGTCAGGAATCACTGGTTAAAGTAAGTCAAGTACGATGCTTAACAACCTGTATATAAATATTTTTTTACATTAAATTTGACAAAGGACCTATGTCATCTTCCGGGATGATGTGTGTAGGTTCTTTTTAAGGAAAGGAAGCAGAGGAAGTTCTTTTTAGGAAAATATATGTGCGATGTCTAATAATTTAGCAATAATATATTATATACACATTATTTTATAAAAGCTAAAAAACATAGTTTTTAGTCAAATTTAAATTACACCTCGCTGTATTCAGAAATCAATATACCTAATAGTGTTTTAAGTAGAACTTTGTGGCATGATTATCTATGATCTTACGTAAAAGTTAGATATTTTTGATAAGGTTTTAAAAATAAAAAAAATACATGAGGATGGAACCTTGTTGTTCCATAAGCACGGAAAGTATTTGTCGAATTGTTATCATCTTTATGATTTAAAGCTTAGATCATTGTACTTTTTAAAGAGTTTGTTCAGTAGTATGGGGGCCGTAGTATTGTAAATCAGGTCACTGTGTTTCATTTTACGATTGAAATTTTTAACATCGCCTTCGAAATGCCAAAATATCGTCAACATAATTCATTTTAAACTGCGAAACTTTCAACGTTACAAGGGCAAACGTCTTTTCTTTGAGGAGAAAAATCTTTGGATTACTATTTAAAGTTGATTGTATAAGTAAGTGCTGCTTTTATGTGACAGGATATGGTGGAATTTTTGAGAAATTCCTCTTCCAAAGCAATAAAAAGTGCCGTAAAGTGATGGGAAAAGCTTGCAGTATGTTTCATCGCAAGTGAATGCTGGATTCCACTTTTAATCAATCTTTCCGAGGACCATCTTCAAACAGGAATTTAAAAAGAAGATAAAGTTATTTGGGAAATTGAAAAATCAGCGGTATTTGTCTGTAAAATATTTGTTTGATAACTCCTTTCACATTATTTTAAGTGCGCCCCGCATAAGAGTCCTAACTGCTCACAATCACCTGGAGCTAGTGAGACTATGGCTTCCCCATTTGGGGGTAAGTTGTGGGGATAAAGAAAGTGAGGATGGGAAGGAGATGGATAGTGGAAGTTCCTAGCCATTCGAATTTTTATTTTTTTTAATTAACTTCACAAAAGAGGCCTTGAGGACATTAATTTCCCTCTGGGCCCATGTCACCTCTGGATACATTGTGTGGAGGATCTTTTTAAGGAAGTTCTGGGAAGGAAAAAGGTGGGAAGGAACCTAGGGGTTCTCTCTCGATCCAGCCCGCCACGCAGCTGGTGGGTAGGTACTTGCCTCCCAAATTTAAAATCAGGTTACCAAAAAATCTAAAGCCATTTCAAGCAACGTTTTAATTCTGAATGGTGGTCTTACACCAGGGTGATACTGAAAGTATATTCCACTCTGGAACGTTCCGCAAATATTTTAATTTTAAAAAATTTGATTGGAAAATTACACAAATCAATCAAATAAAATTTACTTGCGCATGCCGGATTTACCCCCATGACCACCGGATTGCTGGACGAGAGCCTTACTCTCCGATATTTATAAGATATTTATATAATATTGACCGCCATAACTTAAATACGTATTTGTAATAGCATGTGGTCTATACTGTATCATATCAATAAGCCCCCAATAAGTAAAAAAAAAAAACGGTAGAGTTGTGGATGTTATCTACTTCAAAGATTTTATAAAAATACATTACTATTTGGATTCCTGTGCCAAGCGAATTGTATGAATTAATTTAAAAAAATTAAAAATATTTTTACATAAGACTACAACACAACAGTCCCAACTGCTATGAGCCAGTGGGAGTGTTTTCCATTCAATTGAAGGGAAGGAAATTGTTGAATAGATTTTGTTAACCTTTAACTATGGACGTTACATTTTTGTTACACTACTATGGACTTGCAGTCTCACAGAACGCTATCTTTAAAGGCCGGAATCTATCTAGTTAAGTAAGTATTGTACCTAAAATTGCTTTTATTTATTTACGAACTTTACCAAATGTAAATAAAACAAGACATTTTAATAAAAATATATTTATTTTAAACTAAAATCTAACCATTTAACAAAATAAAAATCACTTTTCAGTCATTTTTACTCGAGATAACTTTGTAGGAACATTCTCCTAGAAAATTGTTTTATCAGTAAGACGCGTGAGGTACGCGGGAGGAGAGGACCACGCGATTCACAAACTGCAAGCGGCCTGTGAGACTACACGTCCATAGTTAAAGGTTAAATAATTACTTCTTTCTCACAACAAATATAATAATAATATCATTACAGAAAAAGGTAATACTAATAAATCTAAACAAAACGTGAAACACTGCTATAATCAGGAACGAGTGTGAAGAACAGTCAGGAGACTAATGTCTTTTCTATTCCGCTCTTAATGTTTCTTTGTTGGTAGGAACCTAACTGCTAGCTCAGCTCGCTTCTGAAATGGAGGGGCGAACCCATTTATTAAGGACATATCTTGGAAGACACTATAAATTATATGACCTACTAGCCTTAGTGCCTTCTGTGCTATGCAGCTCGAACTATCAAAGAAATTATGAAGAGGAAGATATATGGTAGCTGAACAATAGGAACAGAAACATTTCCTTCTCATCGGGAACGTAGCTACTGTGGGAATTTTGAACACTACGGCAAAAAAGGGGTTAATTTGTTTGTTACTATTTTAACTACTATCATTACAACATTTTATTACTAGCCATACTTTGCAATGCCGCTCAAAGAAAGTATTTGTGTTTTTATTTTGTTTATTGAACTCCTTTTCGATACACAATATTTCTTTTTTTTTTTAGATTTTCACGGCCAAAAGCATTTTCGTTTTCGTTGTTTTTTTTCGTTGTTTGTTTTTGGGGTGTTATGCCGTGTTGTGCTACCTCCTTCTTTAGCCGACGTTTCGGACAGCGTTGCAGTGTCCATCATCAGTCAGATCCGGCAGATCCGTCGACGGAATTTCTTGTTTTATCGTCTGGTGTTCACCACCCCCTCCCTACTTCCATCCCTGTTGCTAAACTATATGAAATACACACACTTCTCACAGCTGTGTCCGCTTAACAACTCAAATATTTGATCACAATCGGAAAATAATATAGGAAATAAATTCATTACGCTTACGATTATGTATAGAAATCTTTGCGGGAATGCTCACGACAAATAACCAAGGTTTCATTGCAATCGGATGCCCGTCTTAAGTATCGCATAAGGGAAAAAGAAAGAAACATTCATTTTTATACATTTTGATTAACAAGTATGAAGCCCACATACATTTTTTCAAGGGATAATATCGATTTTGAACCTCATTGAAAAACTGGGTGCCTAAATAACTTAATCTTTAAAAATTGATTTTCATGATTAAGTCAGAAGGTTAAGATCGAAGTGTGTTCGGTAAGTAGGTACTCTGGGGGAATATTGTATAAAATTTGTTAGATTTATTGGTTATAATAACGCTCAGAAATAGTAATTTCATTTCAATTTCAGAATACCCTCCATTGCGTAAAATTTCAGTAACTTGTCAGATGTCAGATAATACATTTTATAAAATTTTGAAATTCCATAGAAAAAGGACGTGAATTTGAATAATTATCTACATATTAAATAAACGAATATCTTGTTCTTTCTTTTGTAATTGTAGGAAAAATTTAACATATTTAGATTACAATTGTTAAGTATATGGGTATTTACTTCATATTTGTTAATCAACTGAAACATTTTATGTGTTTCTGTTAGTAATATACCGTTTTATTTTGTTGAAAGATTTTTTTATTCAGTAATTTAAGTAGATTATGTTATTATTTCTGTATATCGTAAATAAAATTTTAAGAGAAATCGGATAACGGTTCTAATAAATAACAAAAGAAAAGTTGCTACCGGGCTTCGTCCAAATATCAAACCTTTAAAAAATATTCCTGGGCACTCGTTTTTATTTTGGCGAAATGAAAAAAAAGGTTAAAGAAGCAACATGGCCTAATAAAAAATTTCAATAACAGGCTAATTTTTATATCCACTTGGAGATTAGGACCTTTGGTTCTAGAATCTCGAACAGTTTGGACATGTTCAAAAGCAATTCTGTATTTGAAGAGGTATATTAGTATGTTTTTGGCATAAAATACAAAATACGTCAAAAACACAGATTCTCCGAAACACAGCTTGTGATCGGTAGTTTAAGAAACTGACGTTATTGTTATCCTATCGAATGTGGGGTTGATATTTAAGAACCTGACTCCGAGTAAATCTCTGACGCCGCACATTGTGGAAACCATTCTTTCCCATCCGTATATGTGAATTTGTGACTGAGCTACTGCCGTGATATTAACACTTATCACTAAACCGGACTGGACCGGGGTGAGTTTTAACCTGTATCTATGTTTTTTTTTACCCCACATACTCAATCATTTAGGTAATCTTAGAAAAACTATTCAGTGATCGATCTATATTTATAAAATGTATATGGAATTACAATATATTTTTTAAAAATAATTTCTGTCGAATTCCAGTTTTGAATTCTCTCCGCCCCATTCCCCCTGTGTAAGAACGCCTGCCATTTCACCGTTCTTATGTTTTCACCGGACTTCGAGTACACCGGATTTTTAGCTGCTAGTAATTTTTATTAGATTATGACCAACTAGCTTCTGCTCGCGACTTCGTCTGCGTAATTATTAATATAGAATTTTGATTTAACAATCATTGTTTTGCAAAACGTCAATCTAAAATTTTTACATTTTCTATTAAACAATAATTATTATTTTCAATATATTGAAAATGAATTGCTAGCTGTATAAATTATATATTTTTATTTTTATTTTTAACTTTTTTTTTAACTTAAAGAGTTAAACCTCAAATTATAATATTTTCAATTAATGAAGATAATATTAGCGAATGTCAATCGAAAATCCGAAACAGAAAAATCAGAAAAATATACGGATTCTGGGAATCGAGTCCCAGATGTATCCGTATCTTTTTCTGATTTTTCTGTTTCGGATTTTCGATTGACATTCGCTAATATTATCTTCATTAATTAAAAATATTATACAATAAAATATATAAATTTGTTTTAGACCACTTTAATTTTAATTACACTCTACCGGTTCGGAAGAACCCTTCCTTCGTCAGGAGAATATTAAAACTAACCTATGATACAAAATATTGATAGATATATACCAAACATTTAGGTGCTGGAGTGGGAGGTCAAAGGGGGAGGGGGGTAGTTGCGGGAAATCCAGCAATAACAGAGCGGTTTATTGGAAACATATCTAGGATGGGACTAAACGATAAATTAATTTGGTTATGCAATATATTAGCGTTATTATTTAGGGATTTTTTAATTTCAAGTAAAATATTATAATTTGAGGTTTAACTCTTTAAGTTAATATTCTAATATTATCTTCATTAATTAAAAGTATAAATTATAGCCTATATATTATTCTGATGTATGAGCTATATTATTGAAAAGTTTCATTATAATTCATTCTGCATTTTTTGCGTGAAAGAGTAACAAACATACATACATCCATATAAACTTTCGCGTTTATAATATTAGTAAGATACTGTAAGTTATACTATATAAGAGAACCGAAAGGCGTTGATGACACAAATACATGTAATTTCTACATTTTTAGAAAAATCTTTAATCTCGGCTTATTACCTTGGTAAGACATCTTTACAACGATATTTCTCCTACAGTTTTTTTTTTAATCTTTTCATTACAGAATGGCGCTAAGTTTCAAATAGTAGGGGAAAAATCAGTTGTTAGTTGTTGTTCTCAAGTGAAATGGCAAAACACGAATGATTAATTTATCGTCAACAATGTGTTGACTTAAAGTTGCTGCGTATTTTGTTGGTTGAAGAACTACTGTTGGTTTGTGAAGTTAGCAAAACAATGTCGTACAGAAGTAGAACAGTGGAAAGATAGAGTGTGTACTGGAAATTCTTTGTAGTTACCTTATAGTGAGCATACGTTTTGAAATTCATAGTAGGTATTCTTTAAAAAATCAACTTAAAACATTTGATTTCGAAAGCCCTGGGGAAAAATAATTCCCTCGAGGACTTTGTAATCTTTGGAGATGCTGTGTGAAGGGTATTTTTAGGGAAAAGGAGTAGAGTAAGCTATGTGAAGGAAAAGCCGACCCGCTACGCAGAAGGTGGGAAAACGTATTCACCACTTAGACCTAGACAAACCTTACATAAAAAACACGGCCAGGCCATGACACTAAATGTAGACAGAATCACTTGGGGTGACCTATGGTTCCCGGGGCGGCGGTACCCATACCTTCATCCCAATTTAGAACATTGATTATTTTTATAGAGAAATGATTGAACGCCACATAACTGGTAAAAAACATAAAAAATTGGCTTGACTTGCGAAAGTGTTGACTCATGTTTTAAACATTATTATATTAATAAATTTAGATATTTTTAACATACTTTAATTATATGACAATAAATTTTTAAAATATGAACTGTTTTTTTAATTTTTTTCAAAAACGCTTGTTATCCTGCTATTTTCTTTATTAAAATATTAATTAATTCCCTCTATTTAAGAAAAACTTTACTAGCCTACTGAATTCGCACACATAACACTTACATCCACAAGCACACATACACACACACAAACACTTACGCACACCTCTATCCTTCCATAATATACTAACTTAATTTAGGTATAATGTATAATATACCATATATATATATAACAGCAACATGTTATTGGTACCTATTATTGTATTATTTTCTATAACTTTGTAACTATTTTCTTCCATGTAATTATGTACTGTCTGTTTCTGCAAAATAAAAAATAAATAAATAATCACTTGTTATAATTTACAATGTTATTTGAATGAAAGCAAGAAAATAAGTTTAAAGAAAAGCGTAAATTACGCTCCAGTAATAACTCGGTTAATAAACAAAATCTGGTATTTACATAATTCCAGATGTCGTGGGTTTGTAACGCGCCATGAAAAGATTCAGATTTGTGGAATAAACTGTCAAGAATGACAAAGTTAATAAGATTAAAAAGATTTCATTTTGAACAATGGAATACCGAAAACTCATTCATCGTGATTAATTTTTGGTTGTAGGTACATCTGCCCTGAATGATCACTGTAAAGCTGTCCAAAACGTTGTCCAAAGAGGGGAAGCGCAACACGGCATACAAAATGTCTCAGAAATTAATCACTATATATTTTTAGCTGCGAAAAACTCAAAATGTTTTCATTTTTTGTGTATTTCTTTGGAAAACATTGCTTGTAAATGGTCTCGTTCTCTATCTCTCTCTTTGGTTTCAATCTTAAGATTGGTTTGCAGCAATTTCCTTTATTTTTTTTTCCATTCTTCCCTTTCTTGTGCGGCTCTTTTGAAGTCTGCATATGATGAGCAGCGCATGTCCATCAGCATGTCCTCCAGGTACTCTTGGCGTGGGCGTCCCCTAGAGTTTGTCCCCTCGGTCATACCCTCCATTATGGCACGCAAGAGGCCTTTTTGTCGTATTATATGGCCGATTCATCTTGCATGCCTTTCGGACGCAAGCAGGTGCTTTCCTCCTTCGATTCTTTGGAGAACCTCCTCATTTGTAATGTGGTCTCACTAGTAAATTCCTAATGGTCTCGTTCACATAAAGTTAATAATTTCTTGAACATTTATTGGGAGGCAAGCACTACACCTTTATTATCAGAGCGTTGTGCGGTCTTCACGTGGACGGAACCATTGGCATCACTATCGATTTAAAGGTTTTAATTTTTCTAACAAAAAGCTTTACAATAACATAAGAAAGGGTGTACAAAACCAAAAATACGCAAATAATAATATGTATTATGTTACATTGACAACATTGCTAAAATGCACGCAATAAACTAAGTACGGTTGTTTAAATTCATTTTAAAAGTTCATAAAATATTTTAAGTTAATTTTCACATTCCGTGTACGTTCTATTCATATTCAGTTATATGCTAGTTGCTTCATAAAATAAAACTTGCTTGGAAATTTCACAGAACGTGAAAATTAACTTCAAATATTTGATGAATTGTTAATTTTTTTCTTAAAATTAACCCCTCCTTAGTCTGACAACAGTTTTAATGGACACATTAAATCAAATTGCTTCTTATTAACAATAGAAAGCTTTAGAATTTGAGCTAATCCTTATATTAAATATTTGACAAAGTCCTCGAAATCTCAAAGGAATATTTTCACATGTAGTATATCAGAAAGGGGATCTTTAAATTAGGAAAAGCAAAATTTTAATCTTCAGTTGTGTACCAAGAAAAGCTAATTAAATTTTATACAGGTGCCTATATAAAATATTCGTTTTAATTATTGGTTAACTACGTATATTATATATTGCAGAGTGCTATAGCCAGTAGAATGAAAGATTCGCTCGTTCCCTACAAGTTACGCTCGGGAGCACTCGTAAGTGTTCGGCTAAAAACCGAATGAGCACAATCTATGAATTCTTCAACACAATAATATAACTCATCATCATCATCACAATTGGCTCTACAACCCGTGGTGCGTCTTGGCCTCCTCAAGAGTCTTCCTCCACTCATATCTGTTTTGTACTAGTTCTCTCGAGTTTGGAAGCTCCAAGGTACGTAGGTCTTTGAGGACGTTGTCGTTCCATCTCAATTTTGGTCTTCCCAGGCTCCTTCGCCCTAAAGGTCTAGATTTTAGCAGGGACTTTTGTGTTTGATGCTCTGTCATTCTTTCCACATGACCCAGACACCAAGTCTTCCCAACTCTGTAAATTGTGTCACTTTTGGTTCCTTAAACAGAGTGTAGAGCTCATCGTTGTAACGTCTACGCTAAATTCCATTTTCTAGAATCGGTCCAAAGATACGCCTTAAATTTTTTATTTCAAAAATGTCCAGTGCTTGCTCATTCATTTTAGTAAGTACCCATGTCTCAGCTGCGTACGTGAGCACTGGCTAATAAAAGTTTTGTACACTAATACTTGGTGTTTCTGGACAACAGTCTGGATTTTATCTGCTTTTGTAGGCGGAAGTTAAAGTGATTTGCGCTCACTATGCGCTTCTGAATCTCCTCTGTAGTATTATTGTTCTTAGTTATCAGATCCTAGGTATGTGAAGCTTGGTACCGTTTTCAAATTTTGACTTCCAAATGAGAGAGCTGGTTTTCGTTAGGTGCATCCTACGGACACGTATTTGGTCTTTTGCTGGATTACTACGAGACCCATGTTTTGGCAGAACTTTTATGGTTCATGAAGGCGTCACGTAGAGCTACGGTAGTTTTCGCGATTTATCGATGTTATCGCAAAAGCTCCCGAAGATCTACGTGACGCCTTCATAAACAATAATATAACTAAAGCTAAGTAATGAGCCACTTTGCAATAGTTTTAATAATGTCAAAGTGAGAAAAGAAATTTCTAGAGAGGAATGTGAATGAATAAATTAATTAAAGGAAGAAATGAAGAAATGATAAAGCAAGTTACCTGATTCTGAAAATTTTACAAGATATAATCACTTAGTTCACTTAGTTCCTTGTCATTCAAAATGGAAGATGATGGAATTTATTTAATTAAAATTAATGGTTAGTATTTAGTGTAACATTTATAAATCCTTTGCAGTATTTCTTGCGTTAACATACTACTATGTGTGTATGGAAATCCATATTATTTAGTTTTAATTTCTGTTTCGTTTAATTTCATTCAAATTAAAAGACATTAATTTCGGTGTAGTCTTAACAATGTTTTCCGAATGTTTTGAGCAAACCAATTTTTGTGTTCAGATATATTGTGTTAAGGGTTTTTTGCATTAATTCCATACAGAAGGCCTTGAAGAAAATATTTTCACTTAGAGCCTATGTCAATTGAAGCGGGTATGGGTACCACTGCCCCGGGAACCAATTATTGGATAACCAACACCCCTGCCATAGGTCACGCGAGTAGTTCGCTACGCATGGTAACTTAGCACGGATGAGGTTTGTCTAGGTCTTGGCAGACAATGCGTTACTGCATGATGGGCCGGATCGGGAAAGACTGGTTGAGGGAGACCCAACCTTAACCTTTACAGCCGGTGTCTCTCGACCTATCGTCTTACAACACAGTAGGAGGGATGGATTCATACCTCCGTCACTCCTACACACATTGAACCCCAACTTCCAACCCAAATTCCAACCCAACCCTCATACCTTTTTCCTTCCCAGAACTTCCTCTACTTCCTTTTCCTAAAAAGACCATCGAAGCAGCATACCCAAAGTTGAAATATGCCCTGAGACATTTTTTTTGTGTGAAACTAATGTAGAAAAACTCATCTTTGGGGATGCTGTTTGGGGTGTGTTTTTAAGGGAAGGAAAGAAAGGAAGTTATGGGAAGGAAAAGAGGTGGGTTGAACGCTGCTGGTCAGTGAGTCCAGGAGTGACAGGCATATGAATCATCCCTCTCACTGCTGTGTAATTAGTTTTCCAAAAAATAATATAAATTGGGATAGAAAATAATTTTTTTTTTAACATATTTTTTCCAAACGAACCGCGTTCGGTAAACACGGTAGACAACATATTGACAATATTTTTTCAATCCATTACGGGGTGCGTCAGTTGCTTGTCGTGAAGTTGATTTATGATTGATGGACCTCTCAAATGTAGATTGAAAGCTGTCAAAAGAAATTTGATAAGTGAAGAATGTGTTTTTTTTTTTAAATATTACAGGAAAATAATGCTTAACATCACACAAACAGTGGTTCAAACTATTTTTTTTAAATTGTAATCATCGCCTGCAGTCCCCGCTTGCCCCGTTGTATTCCTACGATTCAGTACAATCGTATCATTTTATTTTGTTTTTTATTTATTTTTTACATTGGATAAATTTAAAGCAAAAATAACTGTAATAATATTACATAATAAGAGAATATATTTAAAATGAGTACAAGTGTTATTACATTGTGTTTGGTCGATATTAGTTCCTAGCTAGGCAGATTGCCTGTTCTAAGGAACCAAATGTTTGTGAAGTGCTAAATTAATTATATTAATTTATTTTTTTATTAATCTATACTAAGTTTTTATTTGCCATTCATAAGTAACCATGTATACTTTTGAGTGACATTATATAATAGTTTTTTCGGACTCATCCCTACCCAAGCCAATCAACCATTTAGTTATTATTGAACCAATGTAGGACATTGAGGTGATAATTGAGGATTCAAGTTAGTTTTGCTACCCGAAGCCGTTTAGTAAGTTAAAGTGATTGTTTTTCCGTTTGTTTAAATTTCACTCCTCTGTGGTCGAGAGAGGGTCCAAAACTCCAAAGGATTATTATTATCCTTTTGTGCTTTAGATAAAACATATCACAAACACATTACGAAACGTGTCGAAATTTGTGTTTTTTATAACAATACAAACAAATTTCTAAAATATTACTAAGCCATTTTCTGATGTCCTTCAGCATTTATGTAGGTACATCTTTGTATTTCAAAAGCATAAAATAAATTGAATATACATAAAACTGGCTCGATACATTATAATTTTTTCGCTTCGAAACTTTGAAAGGTCCGTCTGAAAGTTAGGGCGGCCCATTGTAACACGGTACCGGTGTTGAGAACTTTATACGTTGTAAAACCGATTTTGATGGAAGTTTTGGTCGAATAAAACAAACTTTAGCCCCAATGTCGTCCGGACGCAAAGAGGGAGCCCACCGACCAAATAAGAAAACTTCATTTAATTAAAAACAACCGAAAAAATACGAGAAAAAGTGTGTCGGAGAGGTTTTTTTGTTCAGTGAAAGCAGACGAGATACACACCGTAATGTCCAAGTTTAAAAGCTTTCTGTTTTTCTTGTCTTATTTACCCTTGGGAGTAACCGGATAAAATGCAGTCTAAAGCTTTGTTAAATGATGGATATTGTATTAATGATTAATTAATTACATAAAATCTAATTAACGAACTAACTAACCATCGAGCCATTATCCCAAGAGGATAGGCAGAGAGAATAGTTTGTCGTACAATAATGTCTGTTTTTAACGTGGAACATATGTTGAGGGAATATATGTTTTTATAGCCTTCCTTCAACTAGATACGTTTTTAGATTTTCACGGCCAAAAGCATTTTCGTTGTTTGTTTTTGGGGTATTATGCCATGTTGTGCTACCTCCTTCTTTAGCCGACGTTTCGGACAGCGTTGCAGTGTCCATCATCAGGGCAGATCCGGCAGATCCGTCGATTTGCCCTAATGATGGACACTGCAACGCTGTCCGAAACGTCGGCTAAAGAAGGATGTAGCACAACACGGCATAACACCGCAAAAACAAACAAGGAAAATTCCTTCAACTATATTACTTGCAGTTGAACACAGCTACTACTTCTGAGAAAGTATTGCTGGTTTTTAATAGAAGGAAAGGAGACGGGGAAGAAAAAGGTGGGGAAGTACCTGAATATTCAGATCTAGTGACCAAACACGGCTTAAACCATTGCAAGCCGTCTAGGTACAGGCGAGTATCTAAATGATTCAGTCTGGTTTTGGTTTTTTTTACATTAGTAGCCCTGAGAAAAAAAATCCCTATATCATCTTTGGGTATGCTGTGTGGAGGGTCTTTATGTGGAAATTAACGAGAGGAAGTTCCGGAAAGGAAAAAGGAATGAGGAGTAGGTAAGAATCAAACCCCAACCCATGAACCCGGACACCCATGTTCACCGAAAAGCGAACCACTTCTTGTGACCTATTGGAGGGGTGTTGGTTATCCAATAAAAGGTTCCCGGGGCAACACACTTCTCACTTTATTCACATTCATGGACCGTCTCATCCATCCTTCTTTTATTCTGACTATCACTTGGTTATTGATTTAACTTGATTTCTGTTACATTCCTTTCTCCTTTTATTCGCCTCTCGTACCCAAACTAATTAAGTATCCCTTTCTTAATCTTGCTCACTACCGCATGAACATGATCAAACTTGATGTTTCTAAACAATCGCCTTAAGCATCTCTTTTCAGTCTTTTTGTCAGTTCTCATGCCTAAATGCAATATATCAGGGTTGGATATGCACTCCATTGTGAACTGCTATTGGCGTAACAAGTATTTTAAAATAACGGAAAACCCACAGAGTTGGTAATAAATGAATAAGTCTTATGTCACACGAATAAAACAGGCCATTCATAAAATAATAAAAATATGGTTTAAATGAAAATGTTCAGAATAATGAAAAAAATAAAAAACTTCAACATTACGAATACTAAACTATCCAATTCTGAGCCGTTTCAGAAAATGGAGCAATTCGGTAACCATTGTGAAAACCAGCTATATAACGGGCTGTCAAAGAACTAAAAAATCACTATTTTTACAGTCAGAATTTTAAGAAGAGATTTAAGGTTATTTGTATTTTTCTATGATTTAAAACCTCTTTTTAACTGCTTTTAAGTGACTTCCTATGAGAAATTACAACAAATCTACTTAGGTATACGTACACATAATGAAAAAGCGGTTATCTTAAAAATCAGTTTAATGCATCTCAGACCAGTGCTGGATTCACGTTCCCTCGAAAAACAACGTAAGGATTTAAGATTTTTGGAAGGGAAATCCATAGAAAAATCGTAAAAGAAATTGTGTTCAGCAGACAGCATACGAATTCACACATGAGCTTTTTCGTCTGAAAAGAATTGTTCCTAGCTCCATGAATAAAACTAGAAAAACACCCTTGGGTAAGTAGCGAGCACGGAAAATAGTTGACTACGAGTACAATGAGTTAGTTTTAATTTATTTGTCCATTGTATTGTAGGTAGCCTGTTGGACACGTGAGCCACGTTGGCTACATCTATCGTTTCGGCCACATTGGTCACGTTTGGCACATTGACCAAGTTTATCACGTTAGCCACGTAGGTGATGTTGGTCATATTATCACATTGTTCACGTTGTTCACCTTGGCCACACTAGTTACGTTGCTCTTGTTGGTTACGTTTGGTCAAGTTGGTCAAGTTAGCCACATTAACCGAGTTTTACGGTCACCGTGATCAAATTAGTTACGTTGGTCATATTAACCGCGTTAATCACATTGAACATATTGGCCCCATTGGTCACCTACGTCACGTAGGTCACGATAGCCACGTTGGCATATTGGCATGCTAGAACATGTTGGAAGTATGGAAAATAGTTGACCACAAAGAGTTCGTTTTAATGTATCCGTATATATTTTCTCCAAAGTCCATTGTGTTGTTGATAGCCCGTTGACCTCGTTGGCTTCGTTGGTCACGTTGGCCACGTAGGTAAAGATAGCCGCGTTGATGAAGTTTGGCACATTGGCCATATTTTAGTCAAATTAGTTACGTTGACGTGCTTAGCCATGGTCAGCTAGAAAGTTTTGTTCGTTGTTGCGCCGATCATTTTCTGATGATGAATACGTTATTCACAAAATTGCTCTCTTTAAGGAAATTCATTTGTAAGAATCTTCTATTTTATTTATTTTTGAATGAAAAATACAAACCTAACGCAGGGCCATTTTTTAATAAACGTGCTTTCGGTTGCTTGAGAAAACTTTAGTTAATTTTTTATTGGATTGGAAAATGTTAAACCTGGCATTAAGTCCTTTGTTTTTCTGGTGTCAGGGGCTACTTTCAACAAGGCAGAAAGAAAAATAAATCCAGAGAATTTTGGATGAAACATTTAACAACCTATGTAGCTACATGAAAGCACTTGAATTGTTTTTTATACAAATGGACAAAAAAAACCTTAAAGTTTTTATGCTAGACAATGACGCAATTTGAGTAAGGTTAACGGTGTAGGTGAGTAATTGAAACGTGGGTCGGACAAAGTGGGTAGCGCCAAAATTTATATTTTAACTTGACAAACGAATTGAGATACTTGACTGCCCTATAAAACATTCCTCGAATTCCAAATCTTTTGGAAAAGGTTATATTTAGTATTGGAACTTCCAAAAAAGGCTGGCACCTGACTATTTTGTTTTAAGTCGTACTAAATTTGATAATATTTGAGGCAGAGCGGTAACATCCTTGACATTAAACACAGGCGTCGCGCGTTAGGTAACCGACACGTAAAATCAATTATATAACAATAACCAACGGACACTATAACGTACCTAAACTGCATACAACGTCAGCTCAAAGACAATTTTTCTTCCTAGCTCCCAAAATCTGTAACCTTATCCCTGGAAACTCAAAAACCGTGAGCCAATCCCATTCCTTAAAAAAACAAATAACGAGATGGATCCTTACACATGGAATACATTACAATTACAATACCCATTCATTTTACACTCTATCAATTTAATCACCTTTCAGACAAAACATAATATATCTTTATTCTCTATCTTAGCAGTAAAGTATCTACAAGATTAATTAGAGTGATCTATATACTAATAATCCATGCACATATTAAAAGCAGCCAAAACATAATTTATCTTTATTCTTTATCTTTATTTCCTATCTTGATTACTGTGACTTATATGCTATTAATTCCTTAAATTTATCTTTTCCAATAATTCTTTAACTTCTTCATCTTATTCTTGTAACTCAATCTAACTACACATAACTTTAATATTGTAGAAGAATTGCGTGCATAGTATTAATTATCAATCAAAATTATCTACCAATACTAATGAATGTGTATCCGCAAACTATTAATATCTTATTAAATAGGTAGTTATGGTAGGTAAACTGTAAAAATTCACCCGCTATAACACAGGGTCGTTCCCTAACATGGAGGGTGAAATATCACAATAAATATATGTGTAGTTTCGATAAATCATGTATTAAATAAATAAATATACATGAGTCGGGCCATGTCGGAAGTCGGAATAATATAAGAGCATGTATGAGAAGATGTATGAATGTGAATGAAGTAAGGAGTGTTTGCCAAGACCGATTTGTTTGGCCGTCCGTCCTCTCTGCCTACCCCAGCAGGGAAACGGGTTGATGGTTAGTTAGTTGATTTTTTCTTGCTGGCAATCTCATTTGCTTTGAATTTCTCGTCCCGTGTCCGTCTTTTTTGTAATTGTAATTTATTTTTCTTTTCAGTTCGTTAGACATCATCACTGTGTTATTTTTAGATATAAACGTAAGTACATTTGTGCGTGTTAAAAGTATGAAAGAGGTTAGATGATTTCAATACATAGAATATAAAATATCACACACTTTTCCCAAACTGTTCAAATTCAATCCCATGGGAGACAAATACATTTATTTTTATTTATTTCTGTCATTTCCATATTGGAGCTCCTGGAACCCACGTTTTCAGCAGGTTTGTTAGCAGGTCACTTTAACATTATTAAATTTAAAAATAAGGACACTTAATTTATCAAGATACCAAAATATAGATAATAGATACAGAAGAATAACTTTTAAGTAACTAATAAACATAGACATAAAATACTCAGAGAGAAAGCTATAACACAGGCAAAATACTCTTAGTCATAATTATACATAAGATCACAAACAGTATTAATATAAAAATATCCCATTTTTTAATTTTATTTTATAAAAATATCTTAACCATTTTTTAATTTTATTTTTTAGATCAGAAATTAGATTTTTATGTGCATTGGTATCTTATTAAATATGGTAGGCACGAGATAAAAGAAAGTACATTGACGGTATTTATTTATAATTTTCGAACCTATTAAGTGCTGCATACGCAGTATCATTACTTGCCAGCAGAAAATGTCACTACTGTGCAAAATACCGGATACGTGCAAACCACAGCAATGACACTCTTTATTCAGAGCATTAACCATCACATTACCGTGTAAATAAACACAATGTTTCCGCATCGTGGTGCGTGTATAACATGATTAGTAATCGTATTTTACACGTAGTCATTGTTTGTTTAAGTATGTATATTTGTATTGTTTAGCAGGGGGTATTTGGTTAAAGGGTAGTTGTGGATGTCATATTATGGTGGATATAAAATTACAATTCAACTCACAAAGGCCGCGTAAGTACCCACGCATAAAGAAATTCAGACTTTGTCTGGACTCTATTTGGGGCGAGATACATTCCTGAATTTATTAAGTATATCCCAGATTAACTGAATTTACAAGGACCTTTAGACTGTTGCTTATTTTAACAGCGCTGGCTAAATAAATGGAAGCTTTCCTCTAAAAATTGACTACCAAATCTAAGTATAATAAACTGGTAAAAATGCTCGTATATCAATTGAACAATTCCATAGGTAAAGTGTGTTCGATAGCGTATAATATTACTTCCTTGGATGATAAAATCGATTGAAATAAGGAAAAGGTTTTTTTTTAAATTAGGTATATGTATTTATTCAATAAATAAACTGTATTATCAAAATAAATAGAGTTAAAAAAACTTTTATTTAAAAATTTCTCACGTTTATTATAATACTAATAAAATTTTGATACGCCTGGAATCCGTGAAATTCGAATGGAAAATACGTTTTTCCATTTTATTTGCAGTTTTATTCGAAATGAAACCTAACACTTCAATACGCAAAATATAGTGATAGCACTGAAAGTATAAAAATATTCTGATATGTGCTCGAAATAAATTAAATTTTCATATTTATTATTTTTTCACTTTTGCAAATGTGACCAAACTTTTCACATATCGAAATTCTTCCTTAAACAGAAACAATTCTTTTGCCGTGTTTGGAGACTGAATTATCAGTTAGTCCCGACCTTCATTTTCTCTCTATCCTTCTCCTCCATACTTTCTTAAGCCTTGCAATAAACCCAAAATGGGAATGACCTAGTCTACTGGCTTCATACAGTCTGGGTATCTTATGCAGTGTTCACTTTCAAAATAAATGAAAGATAATTTTATACAATACAAAGCTATACAATCAAAAAAATATCTAAAGAGGTAAATCTAGAAGTCCACAAGTGATGCATGGCAGTAAGGCATAAAACTGGCATAGGAAGGATGAAATTAGATGCCATAGATATGAGAGATCGTTGAGGCAAATATGTGGTAAGCCCATATACAAGTATGATAATATGAAACATTTGGAGATCCACAAAGAATGCAAGGCTGACTTAAGCGTAATGAGTAAGATTAAGAATTTGACACCTAGTTGGTTTGGACTGGTAAGAAGAATATTTGTAAGAAGACATGTCACACTCAAGTGAACCAAATACTTGCATTGGATCGTGTCAAATAATGTCAAATAATAATAATAATAATATCAGAATAACAAAAAAGTGTGTATAAGGCGATGTATAAATGTGACTAAAGCTAGGAGGATATGCCACTCTGAATTATTTGACGGAGCGTCCTCTCTCCCAAACCTGCAAGAAGACAGGGCGTAATGTTTCCTTAGTTAATTTATATAAAACTATAAAAAAATGCATGACAAAAAAAAGTGATAAAAAAGAATATTTTTAATTATACAATTATTTATTTCTCCTCTAGCATGTAGGCTGGTTGAATAAGTTGCTAGAACCTAGCAATAAGCCTTCCTTTATAATATTTCTTACATTTTGTGAAATCTTGCAAAGTCCCAACTGCTCCCAACCATATATATACATAGCAGGCAATCGCATACTGCCTGCTAACAATGTGTGCGGGGACAATGGAGGTCAAAAATCATAATAAAAAAAGTAGAGTCGTTCATACAAAAGATTAGAGTCATTGCAAGGGCTCAGGTAGGGGTAACCATACGTTATCCATCGCGGGGCGGGTAAGAGGTGGGATCCTCCAATGCTCCCATCCGCCTGGAGTCAGTGAGGATACGGCAATCCCAAATGAGGTATGTTGTTAGGCTGAAGGTATTGATAAGAAGAAGGAGATGGGAAAAAGGAAGATGGGGAAGTACCACAAGGCATCACTGTTCATTCTGCCGAGTAACCGCCTGACCCCAACTGTCCAACACCTACTGATGTTTTTATGTTTTAAGTTGACAACAAAAATTAAAACATTAAAACTCTTACCGGAGACCAAGACATTAACATTTTTTACTCCAAATAATGTCAGGAATTACTGGATAAATAAGTCAAGTTAGTGTATTAAATTGGTATAAATTGTAATACGTGAAAAGAACCTAAATAAATGAAAATAGATTTTTTTTTAAATCTCAAATAACAAATTTCATAAAGTACTCTCATGTCTTTAGAGTTTCTGTGGCCTCTAACTTAATTTCGTGGAATGACGCTCATTTATCTGAGGCTGCAAGAGAAAAAGTAAGTCTTGTAAAATTTCGCAAACGGGTCACGATGTCACGAAGAAGTTCTTGGCACTGGGGCCTATGTGGGTCATATGTCTCACTCTGAAAATGAGTTACTTCGCTTGCTATGGCTTGAAATGTTAAAATGTTACCTTAATAATAAAGATTACATTTGTAGAAATATTTTTAAAGAAGGTAAGATTTTATAGCTGTATTGATGTTAGCATGAAACAGCTTGTTTAGCGAATCTGCATAACAGCGGATTTCATATAATATAATGTCTAATTATGTCAAGATTCTAGATTACTAGATTCTACAGATGTGCTGTTTTCGGATTTTAACTTTGCCACCTCGTATCTTTGCCGCTCGCGCCAGCATATTGAAAAAATGGCGCCTTATAGCAGTTTGTTTCACAATATCTCCTTTCCGACTCACTTTACGAAAAAAACATTGATCTGCAAAATTAAACTAGGAAAAATTTCCTACTATTTATGAATAAATAACTTTTTTGTAAATATAATATTTGTGGCGTACGAGCGCTGCAAAGTATACTTCAATATATGCGTTTTGGTTAAAAAAACTCATTTCCACACCACCTTGGGGTAGTATGTCCCCTGTAGGCCTAATCCACGTGTAATGCTAATTACAATAAATTAATTAATTAACTAATCTGATTACAATACATTTAAAAAAAAATTATACAATAATAATTTTATAAATAATATAGATAATTAGAATCACTTACTTATTTTCTTCCCTGTCAAACTTTTAAACTCTCGTAAAGGGCATTATATATTACCTATATATTTTTAAAAAGTGCCTGTTTTTCAATGCATTTGTTTATCTGTTTTTCAGTGGATATATAAGCTTATCAATTTGAAAGTCTAGAGTGTTAATTATAAGTATAATTCCAGAAGTTATTTAAATCATGAAGAAAACTCCCTCCCTAAACACGAGTTTTCTCAACATCTTATACATATATTTACCATTATAAATAAAATAAAATAATACATAAAAAAATTGTAAACAATGCTATATATGTATTATATCAATATTTCTTTAAATAAAAAAATAAATGCACAATTTCGACCAATTTTCAAAACTCCCTAAAAACTTTCCAGTAAAAACTACTATATACTATTTTCGTTTTTAATAAAATTTGGTTTTTTGAAGGTAGATAGTATATTGCTGGGTTGATTTACCTGTTTACCTAACGATATTACACAGGCATGAATTGCACGTACGAATTAGGGTGCCAGATTTAGGTACACGTGAACAGAATTACACGAGGACAAAATCACACAAGGAGAGAATAAAATTAAACTTACTTAATTTACGCCTACGCCAATTAAACACCTCAAAGGACTAAATTTTACTCTTAAATTATTTTACTAAAATAAAACTTTTAGTATAAATATACAAAGTAGTTCTAGATAGACTTTTTAGGTATATTGTAATGTAGGAACAACACATTTTTCCTATGCCAAATGCACATGCGGTTTCTTGTTATTCGGCAGTATATCCTCACTGCATATGCCAAGGTTTCTCCTCTCTTCGGTGGCACTGCATTATTGTTAAAAATATTTATGTAGCGGATTTCCACTCAATTCACCTGCAGATATAATTTATCGTATCCTCTCTGCCTACGTTACCAGGAAGAAATTACGGTAACGGAAATAATTCTTTGGGTGAACAAAGATCATCTGGTGAAGGGATCCACTACATGTCAGGGGAAACAGCTGTCAGGGGATTAAGGGTCTAAGAATAAAACTGTGGAATCCATATATTATGTAAACGGTTGAAGTAAAGAAGGAGGATAAAATAAGAGGTAGGTAGGGAGTAACTGGGAAAGAACAGGTTACTAAACGTAACATAAGCCATTTCAAGCCACGATTCATAAGAAAAATAACAAAAAAAAATAAAGTTTAAAATAAAACATATTATTTTAAAACCAAAACTAAAAAAAATAAATGTTTTTCATTATACGCCGTGTTTGCCACGCTCATACCGCGAAACTTTGGGAGGAGGGTTATTCATGATTATCTAAGAAAAAAAATCACACATTCGGCTGATTCCAGAGCGGAAGATAATTTCAGTATCGCCCTGGTGTAAGACCACAATTCGGAATTAAAACATTGCTTGAAATGGCTTTAGCCGTGTTTGGTGATCACATCTAAAATGTGATAAATAACTGGGTTTTAAACACTTTCTTCTTCGTTGTCTAATTTCCCTCCTCTCTACCTTTAACCTCAAAACATTCCCAAATTAGGGATGCCGTAGGCTTACTGGCTCCAAACGTTTGGGAATAGATGGGAATTATTTGCGGTATTCACATAAAATTTAGAAAAAATAAACTTTTTGAGTAATTTACACGATCGATTTAAAATTTAAAATCGATCAGCTGACAGCGAATAGATAATAAAAATAAAGGTTTATCTGTAAGAACGCTTTGTAAACTACACAAAACTAATAAATTCATCTTAATTTTTGGACTCTTGTGAGGTATTCACATAAGGGAAAAATGAAAAAAAAAACTTCAATCCCTATAATATTATGTAATTGATTGAGGGGGAATTTATTATTAATTTAAATATCAATTGCTATTCACTAAACCCATAAAAAATATTTTGTTGTAGTGATTAATTTACTGACAATTATACTCCAAAAACAAAATGTTATTACATTTTTTTTTTGCTTTTCTCTATGTGAACGTACATACTATGTATCTTATCTTACTAATATTATAAACGCCAAAGTTTGTATGGATGTATGTATGTTTGTTACTCTTTAAATCGAAATTTAATGAATTCATTTAAATGAAACTTTACAATAATATAGCTCATTCATCAGAATAACATATAGGCTATAATTTATAAAGCAAGCTATTTATTTAAAATTATAGACAATAATAATTATTGTTTAATAGAAAACGCCAAAATTTCAGAATGACATTTTGCAAAACAATGATTGTTAAATCAAAATTCTATTTTGGAAAATATTTGAATTAGTGAATTTATTTTAAGTACTCGCCTAATACTTTGAATCGAATCAAGAATTATACATATTTTAAATAAATAGGTTAAGAATTTTGGTATAAACGTAGATGGGACCTAGGAAAAGAAAATAGATTACTCGAAGTACTAATCCTACGCAGACGAAGTCGCGGGCAGAAGCTTGTATATTAATAAGTATAGAATTTTTATGTTATCTAGGTAAATATAAAAATATTATTTTAGTAACACAATATGGTTTATAGTTTGCTACCCCTGGATCCAGTACTTAGGATCTCAATTGCTCTGCTAGGTAAAGAGTTCGTTCGTAATGTGAATTTCAAATGTTCAATAAAAACAAATAGGATTTGAAACATGAACAATTCTGCCAGTACTTAATAGTTAATTACACACTTTCTTACATGAAAACATTTATTATTAATGTTAGCTTTGCGTGAATACTGCCAAAGCGAGTGCAATTGAGTAATTTTTATTTTCAACCTAATTGTTGATAAGAATCAAAGAGGTAAAAAATATTTAAAAAATGCCATATATTCCTAGAAGCCATCATTATGTTTCGAAGCGACGAAATTGTAGAAGGCAACTTTTCGTGGTTTTTAAGCATCTGGATATTATACAATATTTGTTACATTCAGGTAATTTGAACCTTAGCATTTTAACCTACTTGTACAATGTTTATGCAAATATAAATTAATAATCTAAAAAGCAGCCACTGGATATAGTATTAACATAAATACGTCGAATCCAGCGCGGGCTATTAGCGTAGAACGATTTCATTCCCAGAATGGAAATCTTTGCAGTCAGTTTGGTAGGGAAAATTTAAAGACTTCTAATTTATTTATTTTTCATGTTCTCCGTAAAATAATTTTACACCAATATATTATTACGGAGAAGATTACAAATTAAAAAGATATCGGGGCAGTTTTACTATTTTATGAAATGCGGCAAACGATTTTTGCTGATTGTCTGCAAGTGACTTTGAAAATTAAAATCCTACAATTCTTTTAAATGATTAGACCTACAAAAAAATCATTTTTATACCAATAGATAACTTTAAAGTTGAATATAAAATTGTATCATCCAAAAATATGAACTTTGAGACTCACTCACCCCTCAGACCCCTGGCATATTCTGTCAGATTGTTACCGCTTCGCAATACAATCCTTTTTAAAAAATTTGAATGCCGCACAAGAATCCTAACTGCTCCCGACTGGAGCTAGTAGACTATGGCATCCTTAATTGGGGTATGTTGTGAGGCTGAAAAAAAATTCGAAATTCCGGTAACTGAATTGATTAGTACTAGTAAAAAAAACACTTTTTTAAGCTAATCTCTGGTATCATACTCAATCCGCCTATATTAAAAGAGGTTAATTTTTACGTCCCTAACAAGTATACTCGTGGTAAATCCCATGCACTTTTTTATGCTCCGAAAGTGAGGACTTCTGCCTATCAGAACGCGCCAATAAACAGAGCGACTCAACTGCTTAAGACGATAGACTTCGCTTTTCGGCCCATACAAAAAGGACGCCCGGGAAAAAACACTTTTCTACATCTAAAATTGCACAAAATGATTATATTTTTTATACTGCCTGCTAGAGGGTAAAAACTATGTCGGTATGTTTTCGAATTTTCGATGCGTTTCGTATTAACGTAAAAATTCACTGTCAAACTTGTACGATTTATCAAAAAATATTATTTAAGGAAAAAGTGCTGCTAACTCAACTCTCATAAAGAATTATTAAATTATAAAAAGCTACCGACGTAGCTTCTTCTTTCTAAAAAATATTTATTTTTTAAAATTTCAATTTCGTTAAAGTTTCGATGTAGAAAAGTGTATTCTCCATAAACCCCTTTTCGAGCGATTTCTGTGTGTAAATTTGAGCGTTGTCTCATTCGCACATTTCGCATTCGCGTGTATTGTAAGTGTGCGTTAGCTTATTGTGAGCGGGACAGAATGACAGTCGCGGGTGTTCCGCGTGTCGTTCAAAGTCTAGCCTCTTAACGATTCTGCATTGACCATCGACATTTTCAATGTCACTTACAGACAGTTCAGCAACTATCTTTTAACACATGTCACTAAGTAGTAAAACTGCCCTTGTGTATTTTATAATTTATAATCTTCTCCATGATATATTGGTGTATAACTGTTTTATAGAGAACATGAAAAAATAAATAAATAAATATCTAACTACTAAAACTTTATTTAATTTATTTTTTTCGTCCGTACTAAGCGTGTCCCGGTTTTGTAAATATGTTCCCTTATATTTCACACAATCTAGGACCGGGTTACGTCACGAACTCTGCCACACGGTATTATGCTCTTGCCGCCGTTTTTGCGGGCTTAATAAAATTCAAACTTGTAGAATTAATTTAATTATGAAAACCAACTTTAAAAAAAATAAAAAAATACTAGTATTTAAGTTTGCTTGTGAACATTGATAAAAAAAGAAAAAAAGGGACTCAACTTCCTTATTAGGAGTAGGCGTCGCAATTCTGGAGGAACCGACATGAAGATGATTCTGTTATTTCGTTAATTTCCAAAAACTAACCACAGTTTTTAAAAATTAAATCTAGAAAAAAGTTTCATTCGCAAACACTATGTTATAATATAATATCTGAATGCCACACCTTCTATTTCTTTTTCCGACCATTGGCTTCATGAAAACCTGTAAACGTTATTTCATGAAAAAACATTTTTTCTGTCGAAAACAACATTTTTCCTGTAAATGGCTCATTTATTTAAGTTTAACTGTTATGTGGTTTGGAACCCCAAGGGTGGATTACATTATTACACAAATCTAAATTGCTTCGGATTTCCCAAAATGTTAGTAAATAATTTATTTGTATCGTTTCAGTGGGGGGGGATGATTCGAATTATTATTACTCGAATTTCCATTTTACTAAAAGTTATTTAATGTGTTTATTTACTCTTCCGGAGAGAGTTTCACCTCTGCTAATTGATTTTGGAGTGGGTTTATCTAGGGCGGCTATGTTTGTATAAGGACACATATCTTTTTTTAGAACATCTCACTGTGAGATTCTGAGAGGGTATATTAACCTTTCCGTTTTCGTGATCAAATCAAACATAGCCCACTACGCTCATTAAATCTTCCACATATCTTGTATTTTCTTGTGCATTTAAGATTGAATCAACATTTTAGATGGAAAATCGTCAAACAAATATTTTTGCATCAATTATAAACAAATTTTTGTGACGATTCTGCACAAGTAAAAAATTGTATATAATCCCGAAGAAATTCAAATTATTTAATAGACTGTTTTTTTATTTTATTAAAAAAGAATTAAATTTAAACTTTTTCTTTCATATGGTGGGGGGTCATAGTGGAGGCATCTAGACCTGCGAGCCAGTCCAGGGCCTCAGGCGTCGCCCTGTGGACCTCATCGATCCCGCCGGGGAATGAATGGAGTGTGCATTCGGTGGCCTGAACCGCACTGCATTCGCACATCACCGACTTTTTAAGGCGCCATCTATATATGCATCATATAGGCTCAACGGCTATGGGAGTACATTATCCTATTGATGGCGGACCAGAGTTTGCGAGGCAATGAGAACCCGGGCTGTCTCTCAGTGGGGTCTTTTATGAGATGGGCGTTTTCCACGTTGGCTGATTACCAATCAAGTTTCCACCTATCTTCCGGGGTGAGGGGTGATCGGAAGTGTCTTACTCCTTCCGTCCAGAAGGATTTTTGGAACTTCAAGCGACGTGCCGAGTGAGAGATGACATCATCGTGCAAACGATTTTTTGCAGTGCCTTTTGGCAGCGCCTTCTTACATTCCCTCGGTGTTGCAATTTCTCGCCTGATGCTTGGCGGGGTTATATTTCCAAGTACAGGGAACCAAAGGTAAGGAGTAGATTTTAAGTTATATTTAGCTGATGGTTCGTATTATGGCATTAATCTGAACTTCGACCATTAAAATGTGGGCGCTTCTGACCCATACTGGAGCACAGTATTCAGCTCTTGAAAAAACTAGGGCAATGGATGCCATTCTAAGCGTATTAGCGTCGCATCCCCAACTAGTTCCAGCCAGCTTACTGACCATGATTAGTCTTGTCCTGTTTTTTTTTTGCCAGATGTTTCCGTGTGTTGCCGGTACTTCAGACTCCTGTCCAAAGTAACTCCAAGGTAGCGGGGATAGGGGTCATGGTGAATATTTTTATTTTATCAAATTGAACACAGAGTTTAGCGTTTGCTTCTGAATTGCTAAGATGAAAAGCTGTCACAACTGTTTTCGACCCATTTGGCTTTAGTCGCCAATTGAGGAAATATTATTCCATTGCCTTAAGGTCAGAATTAAGGATCTCTTCTGCTGCTTTAAGGATTTTGGCTTGGGCTGCGACGACGATGTCGTCTGCCTAAGTAATTTTTCTGCCTTCGGTGTGAGGAAGATCCCTCGTATAGATGTTGAAAAGCGATGGGGCCAGCACTGAGCCTTGGGCAAGGCCATTTTTAGGATTATTTTTTTTGCCTTTTAGTCCCCCTAGAAAAACCCTGAAAGTACGCCCAGTTATCAGTTTCTTAATAAGTCGTACCGTGTCGCCATCCTCTATGGTGTCGTAGAGCTTCACAAGGAGGTCTTTGTGCCACACCGTGTCGTAGGCCGCAAAGAGATCGATGAACGATGCTGCAGTCTTAAGCCGTCTCTGGAAACCAGATTCGATGTGCGTTCTCAGAGGTAGCACCTGGTCGCAGCAGTCACGGTCTGGTCTGAAGCCAGCTTGTTCCTGTGGAACCACTTTCTCCAGAATTGGAGTAAGCCTGCGGAGCACCACTCGCTCTAGGAGTTTGTACATGGTACTTAAAAGCGAGATGAGTCGGTAGCTGTTTGGTTCCTCTGGTGGTTTATTGGGTGTGAGGATCGCAATAATTTTAGTTTTTTTCCAGGTATTTGGAATTTCTCCAGTTTTAAAAATTTCAGTATATAGTTTGCGATACATAGTTTTGTCCGTAGCCCAGCATGTTCTAGAAAGTCGGAAAAGACTCCGTCACATCCAGCTGCTTTCCCAGCTTTAGTTGAATTGAGGGCGATGTATACATCATCAGCTGTAACGGCGACCACAATGTCAGTACCGGCCATCTTAGCCGCGTTGCTTTCAGAGATTTTTCCAACTAGTGGCTCATATTGGACCTTGTTGTCATTTTCGAACTGCGGAGTAACAATTTGGCGATACTTTAGGGGTTGTTTTAATTGGCTGGTTTGAAGCTCCGATCGCCTGAGTGTTTGCCACGTTTGAGGGTTTAATAATTTGATTTCTAAGATCTGCAAGTACTTTACAAAAATAAAAAAATGAATTGACGGAACGTAATGACAACGTTATTAAATTTGATTTAAATTTAAAAAAAAATTCAAATTGGCTTTCTTAGCTTACTAAGAAATTTTAGCATTTATTTAGTTAGTTAAGAGAGCAAATCTATTTAATTACTTTTTTTATAGTAAGCTAAGAGAGCTAATTTGAATTTCTTCTGGATTAACCGAGAAGGAAATGCATCACGTTATTCCAACTATATTACCTACACTATTTTATATTTTTCTAACATCGAAAGATGTTGCATAAAACATTAACAGTTATTTACAATCTTTTCAGTCAGCTTTACTAGCCTGATTAAACATAATCAGCCTTACTAAAAAAAAAACACTCCGCGGCCGTTAAACGGTGTTTCTGTAGCACGTTGTGTAAAGTCTGTACATTTCGTTTTTCAAATTCTTACTAAACAAAATATATGGTTTTGATCTGACAACGACGCCATTTTACCAGCCTTACTAATAAACTTTCTGAAAAATTTGCACAATGGTCAAACAACCATGTATGAAGAATCCTTACTAATTAAGAACTGAAAAAAAATTGTTCATGGAAAGATATGTACATTGCTTACACGGCCAAGGAGGGTAGTTTATCTGTTGTATATATTTGTTCCTTTTGTAATTTTCAACGAATTTCGAATTTTTTTTTTAATGTCCTATATATTTATTATTTTTTGAGATGTCGTAAAAACAAATATCATTTTAGAACCAAAATTTAATTACCTTTAAGATTTTCATATCTAAAATATACTTAAATGTTTAAAAACTGTAGTATTTTAAGCTTCAAACATCAAGTTGAAAAAAAAAACTCACTTATCCCAAACACTTTCTATTAAAACATTGAAATATTTGGAAAAATTCAAAATTCAAAAAACACAGTCCTTTTATTTAATGATTTTGAAATAAATCTGTCACCTCACTTTTTACTCCTTCAAACAATAAAAAAATATTAAAAAATCTTGAAATTCGCTTTTCATTCCCAAAAATTTACAATAAAAAAACTCACGTTTGAATACATTGCTTGCACATCTTAAGACATTAATTTCTTTGATACGTTTACTAAAATATGTATTAGAGATTTTAGTCACCAAAAAACATCACTTTCAAGAATTTATAATAAAATAAAGATCTTAAAATGCAAATTATTTCTGAATATAACCTATAGAACCATTTTCTGACAGTTTAATTTAGAACACACGATTTTAGTGCCACAATTTGACTTAAACTAACAAAAATAAACACAAATTAATAGCAAATATATTGAGTACATGAATATAAGTGCGAATTAGTCATAAATATTGAAATCATTAACTAAAAGATCATATTAATCAGACACACATTCGCGACCGACTTTTTTTCGTAGAGTTTGCGTACGCGGCTATATTTTCGGCAATGCGCAGGCGCATCAATCACACTACCTAGCGGATTATTATGAAAACTCCAATTTAAACAAGTAAAATCCAGCGTTGCCAAATGTAAAGATTTACAAAAACACCGTTTAACGGCCGCGGAGTGTTTTTTTTAGTAAGGCCGTAAATGTTTAGCATTCAGACGTCAATAAAAATAGAGACATAATTATTAATACAGTTTAAGCGGTTATTGAGATAGAAGCCCATATACATACAAACATGGTTATCTACTGTGATTTTTTGTAATGATTTCAGGTTTTATGCTCAAAATTAATATTTTAGTATATACAACAAAAATATATTATACAAAATAATTAAACTTATTCAGAACAGTTTTTTCACAAAACCATATGTAATGAGATCAATCACTCCTACAGTAACGCTGCGTTACTACCTTCACGGTAATTTCCTTCACGGTAAGAGTAAGGTTAACTGAACTCCTAAATACTACAGCTAAGGAGTCCTGGATGTTATTAGGGGTTTGGGTAAAGTGTTGGCGGCCATCTTTGTAGATTTAGCGGCCTCTAATGGTGTTTGGGGAAACCGTTATTAGTTAGATCAATTTACATTGGCAATTACATTTAATTTAATTATTTTTTTATATTATGTAAACATCTTATCTAACCCAGTCCAAACTTTTTACGATACCTGCTCAAATATTTGTTTAAGTAACCTTTGCCTTAGATGTGTGTTTTCCTTAATATAAAATAAGATTAACATAATATATTATATAAATAACTAGCTGATGGGAACATGCGTTGCAATACCAATTAAATAAATAAATTGTTTCTCCCTTCGTGTCATTTCCATTCACCCCCGTTCCCCATCTGACTCATCTTTATCTTCCCCTCCCGCGTCCCCTTTCCCTCCCGCCTTCCCTTTTCACCTTCCCGCTCTCCCCTTTCTCGTGACCCCTCACCACCCCTTCACGTATTCCGCTTACACCATCTTCGCCTTCCCCTCTCCCTCATCCCCCCTCCCATGAAACCCCCTCCTTAGTACCCCAACTGACCCTCCCGCATACCCCTCCCCCGCCTTTTTTTACCTACCGCCTAACTCCATAAAATACACCCATTTTTCCAACTACTCGCGTGACCTGTTCAAATGTTTTACGCAAATTTCATAATGCCAGAGCTCACCGGTATATATATATATATTAATACTTCTATATATATATATATAGAAGTATTCACGGGCATGTTCACAACAATTCAAAAAAAAAAATAGTAATCGGATGAAATTTGAATCGCAATCGTATGAATAGTATAGGAAATAATTTTATAACACCAGAGCTCACTATCTACATCCTACATCCCGGGTATGCGCACATCATATTCCCAAAGTTTCATCGCAATCGGATGAACTGTATGGCCGCGCATAAGGTACGAACACATAAACAAATAAATTAACATTCATTTTTATATTATAGATGATATTTCATGTCTAGCATCTTTCTTACTATACTTGATATCAAATCACAAAAACAACTACTTTGATAAATTATATGCTCATATCACATAAGGTAAGGTTTAGGGTTATCTTAGAAAACCGTTCCGAAAAGGATATTTATTATCCATATGAACACTTCAATTTTTTTTAATTTTTTTTTTTTACAAAAGAAAATTATGGGTCTTAAAAGCTAATTACCATAAAATATATTGTTAACGAATCTACCTAATTCAATAAAGAAAACATTTCTCTTGTTTGTTCTTCTATATATAATATTAATATAATTCTTCCGTGATTGCTTCAATCTCCAATAAAGAAAACACCAGACCCTTTACAAAACTTGTTCTAGAAGAAAATTTTATTATTTTAATTAATGAAGACAATATAAGCGAAACTCAATCCAAAATATGTAACAGAAAAATCAAAAAAAGATACTAATATAAAATTTTGATAAAAACTTGCTGTCACTTAGTACTGAAAAAACTTTTGTAAAACCTATCACCATTAATAAAATTGCATTCCCTAAGGACACAGTACTTCTTGGAAGAAAAATTGTATTTAAAATTATTCCGGTCGTAATTAACACATAGTAAACAAAGCAGCTTTCAAAGGCAAATAAAAAAAACTGGATCAATTCAACAGGAAGAGGTTTTACAAAAAAACAAACTGTAAAACAGAATCAGTATAATAAAATCTACTCTTTGTTTATTTTTATTACAGAGTTTCAAATCACCTTATAAGCACAATGCAAAAAAATCATTATTGTAATATTATGTAAATATACCTCAGAACAGGTGTAATACACAGGGAATAGTCTATATAACAGAGATAAATACATTATAGGTCTTTTTAAAATTAAGTTTTCAATGAAAAAAAATATTGAAAGATCTAGAATTTTCAAGCAAAACTTTGTAAATTAAAAATTTTCTTTCTCGAAAGAAATCGTCTTTTCCACAAAGATTCAATTAAAAAAGGTCCGGTGTTTTTTAACAGTTATTTGCTTCTGAGGTTTTTCGTCTTTATTTTAACATGGTTTTTGCAATATCGCAACAATTAGAAAAGTCCTATCTTCCGAATTATTTAACAAATATAGCAGATTACAATTATTATATTCCTCATTCAATACCTACATTCCCAAAAAGTTCAGAGATATCCTCCGAACTACATAATTTCAACATAATTATCATCCGGGCAAAGTCCTCACAAACTCTTCGAAGAATATCTAAAATATATCTTTCTATTAAAACGTTGAAAGATTATAGGAAACGCCCACTCGTTTTTAGTTTTGTGAAGAGGCAACGACTTAAAAAACTTCTTTGAACTTTATCTCAATTTCAAAACAAAATGTGCTGGGAACAAACTTCTTGAATTATTTTTGAGAATCTCAAGTACTTCTCTAATTATCTTGAAAAGTTATTTGGTGGTAATGATCGCCCTCCAGAAATTATTCATAAATATAAGTAATTCGTTTATTGATTAGTTTCATCGGGCTAGCTATTTAAAGTTACTAAATTATTATACAGAGAAGTTTATGAACATATTTGGGATAGTTTAGGCAGGTATGGTACAAACTTTTAGGGGTGAAAGTTAAAATCTAATATATTGTTCGGTATATGAATTGATTTGAGCTCATTGAACATTTTTTTGGAATCTAATGGATGTAACTAGGCAGTTTCGTGGTTCCCAAATTTCCCACATCCTTGAGTATTGTCAGTAGGTATATGTTTTGTAATATTGATTTCGTTTGATCTTTATTTGTGTTGAATAGCTGTTTGGTATACATTTAATTTCTTTATGTTTTCTAGACAAATAAAAATAAAAAAAAATTGAAGAAACGATGTCCATGTGTGGCTTTACATAAAATATTCATCTTACTTTACAAAAAACTCCAATGCTTGGAATAATGTTAATTACTCCATTATCCTGCCATAGATCACCCCAAGAAGTTCGCTATGTTTAGTGGCGGGGTACATGAGGTGAGGTTTATCTAGGTCTTGGCAATGAATGCTTTGCCCGCCTACTGCGCCGCGTGGCGGATCTAATCGTAGATCTCTCCAGCCGGACTCCCTCGTATCATCGCCTTGCACCGCAGTGGGAGAGATGGATTCATACGTCCGTCACTCCTGGACACATTGAACGCCAAATTCGTACCCACCCCTCGTACCATTTTCCTTCCACAAAAAAATGACAATGAATTTGGAACTAAAAGAAAATGTTTTCTATCAACAAAAATTGGATTTTCTGTGTTGACATTTATAAAAAAATGCAATCCAAATGTCCAAATTGCGGCATATTTTTAAGTACAATTACAAACAGAAGTCCATGACATCAATAAATCATTAAAAATTGTGTTTCTAAAGTATGAAAGTTAAACAATTTTTCCAGTTTAGGCAAATACAGTTATTTTTCATCGTATTTTTGACACCCTGGCTATTTTTTTTAAATTTATAAACCGGAAAGACGGGACATAATTCTACGGTTGCGAAAAAACAATAATTACATAGCAGAAAATCATTTAAACCACCGTAATCCACACGAATGGCAGAGGAGAGTAATGAGGCATAGTGAAAATATTACATCTCATAAATATTTTTTCCTTGTACCATCTTATTGATCATTAATTACTATAATATTAATGACTATATCCAAATATATCACAATAAAACCAGTTTATAAATAACATCTGTCAAAATATAAAACTAAAATACAAACAATAAATCCTTGGACATACACGGCGTTAATACCAAAAGATGTTTTATAACACAATAGCGCTCGCCATACAATCCTATAAAGCCCCGCCACATGTAAAAGAAGTAGTTCGCGCTCCGTGTGCGTTTAAAGTGAATTAAAAAAAATCGCCGAAAATCAAAGTGTTGTTTTTAAAAAAAAAAAGTGTGGAAATTTACCAAATTAATTGAATATTATCGGAGACGGAATATTTTCGTGTAGTCACGTCACAATCCCAAAATACAGATTCATTTATTTAATAAAGAAAAAGACTATAAATTTCTAAAAAAATTTTGTAAAATTTTTTGTAATCTTAGTGGAAAAATGTATCCTCACTTTTTTTTCAATGTCATTATGAAATCCATGCAAGTGGCCCATTAACCATTCATCAAGCTCCAAGAAAACAAAATTAAATGTTTTATCCAAACTCTAAACACCAGCAATTTGAAACGAAAACTCTAAATCCACTGCAACTTTGCCAAATAAAAAACTTTCAAAAAATAAAAATAAACCACAAAAAGAATCCGCGACATTTCAGAATCTCACACAGGAGGGTAATTTGAAAAGTTTGTAAATAAATTATATGAGATGGCGCAACAAATAAACAATCATTTTTACCGTTGTCAAATAGGTATGAATCATCGATCACAGTTTGACAAAATTTCAGTTGGATACAATACTTAGTTCTGATAGTGTTCGACACCCGTCAGAGTCGTACCAATTCGTAATCTGGGGAAAAAACTGAGGAACGTGCCGACAGAAACAATTTTATTAACTAATTCACTAAACATCACACCTTCATGGACCACCAAACAACTCGATCTTGACACACAGTCTTTACCTCACTCACATACTCTTCTATTATTCGGACTCTTGACATGGCCCGACTCAAGTATCCGATTCACTTGATTGTGCCATGTCTTTCACGGGCGTTCCCGGCTTTTTCTAACATTAACATGTGCGTCATATATTTTCCTTACACTCCTTTCTTTGTTCATTCGCTCTACATGCCCACACCATCTGAGGGTTGCTTTCTTAATCTTACATCAGCATAGCATTCTTTGCAGATCTCAACATTTCTCACACTGAAGCAAAAGAACAATGACTGACATAATAAGTGAAGAAGGATATATATTAAAATAATATATGCAGGATAATAAGCAAAAAATATTCGGCACGTGGCACGGGTATTAAATAGATCTACAGTCAAATTTGCCATAACAGAACTAGAAATTGGTACTTTCCACGGGTCATATTTTAATTAATTCTGCTAAACCTATTACTATGTTACTAAAATCTCTAATATTTCCAACTGCACACTGCAGGAAGTTACTAACTTAAAAATCTTTGATGAATGAGATCATAAAATCCTGCATGAAAATTGAAGAATGTAAACTTTTTCTAATGGGTGCAGATTTAGTGATTGGTGGTGTTTAATGGTAATCTCAACGATTTTTTCGACGATTCTGACACGAATCGATGCGCCACAGTAAAAAAAATAGTCAAAACAGTAAACTCCCTGAATCCTGATGAATCCTGAAATAGTCTTGATGAATCGGATCCAAGACCAAGGTGGTTGCATTGGTTAACAAGGTCTTATTCCCAAAATATCTACTAATTATTTTAAAATGGGAAAGATCACAAAATCACGAGAGCAGATCATTCCGAAATATTGGACCATTTGAATTAAGAATTGAAAGAAAAACAGCCCAATTACAATGCTAAAGTTGCATGCTGTGACATCCAAATTAACTTCACATTCACAGTATTTTCTAGACCTAACCACATGTATCTATTCCGTTCCCAAAACCAAAATTGACAAGAGAGAGTGAGTGCCGTTGTGGACTGTTTTGCAGAGCTTCGTGAAAATGTTCTTAATGGGTTTCGAAAATAGGAGCATCGCTGAACCAAAAGTATACCCTTCAAACGGATTTATATTTAACTTCCTTTTTTCTCAAAACTTTTCAAATCGCCCTCGTGACAGCGAATAAACTTCTCGTACTTCGGCGAATCTCTGAAGCCGAGAATTTTTCTCGCATTCAAATCGTCTGACATAAAATATATTTCGCTTGTATGCTTCAAGTTTATATCATATTCAAGTTGTATATCATATTCTTTACTTATGTGGAATGCGCAAGAATGTGGGATTCGATTCCACAAAACGCACGCCCGGATTTGTTCTGAATCCGGTATTGATGTACCTTCTTATTCTACCTACAGTACTTTGTATGGATACATATAGTAATATAAACAATATTCAAATGAATCCTAGAGTTTTGTTTGTACAGTGATGTGCGTGGTTTTGTACTTAGTATGAAAAACTATAGATAACAATTATTATAAGCAATAATTATCAGCCTGAAACACTCATCCATATTGAAAAAACCTCCTGAGAAAAGATACATGCCGCAGACGGGACTCGAACCCTTGTCCCGTCGGCTGCATATATCTTTTCTCGGAATGTTTTTTCAATACAGATGAGTGTTTCAGGCTGATAATTATTGCTTATAATAATTGTTACCCTTTGTGCAATGCATAAAAAACCTGGCCTTAAACATAAGTTTATCAATTAAAAATAAAAACTACACAGTTTTCTAAAGCAATTTTTTCAATTTAGGAGGCGGGTATGAGTACAACAGCACGGGAACCATTCATTGTATGACCGAAACCCTTGCCGTAGATCACCCAAACTGGTTCGCTACGTTTAGTGATTGAGCAGGGGTACCCGGATTCAAGGTGTGAGGTTTGTCAAGGTCTGGTTTTGAATAAGTTTTCCCACTTACTACTCTCCAATTGACCCATCGCCTTGCACACATCCATGGATTCATATTCTTGGACACATCGACCCCCAGATTCTTTCCCTCCCCTCATACCCTTTTCATTCCCAGAACTTCCCCTCCTTTCTTTCCCTGAAATGACCCTACACAGCATCCCCAAAGATGACATAAACCCTGATAGATTTATGATGATTACGAAGAGAGTTGTGAGAGTAACGAGAATTGTTTGGAGACAGTGGAACTACGTCACGACATGTTGAAGAGGTAGGCGGATTAAAAGTAGTGAGGGGAGGGGGGGGTATCTGGATAGAACTTGGAAAATAAAATCAGTTCTCTTAACATGGATGTAGCCACTATTTATTATAAATTTATAATTGTGCTGGAATGCTAAAAAAACTTAGATTTTTCCTAAAATAAAATTAGTTTAATATAAATTATTAAAAACAATGTTTCGCCAAAAATATTATTATTTTTCATGTAATTTCAACATTCTGTAATAAATAAGGTTAGTTGTACGTTTTTTCGTTGTATCTCAACAGATGTCAGTTAAGAAATATTTTATAAGAGTATCATCTATCGTCGTTCGTGTATATTGTTCGAACGGTTATGATAACACCCGACGGCATCTGGTAGACGGGCAAACGCCATCAGTATCACAGGTCCGCAGCCATAAATAACTTCAGGTCCAGTTAAATATTCATTGTAAGCTTTACGATAACGTAAGTAAAGTAACTCATAACCTCAACGAACCATTCACTTATTTGGGAATCTAGTAATATATTTCAAGTAATCTTAATCATTGGACTTAACAGATACTTTATTTTCTAAATGAATTTTTTATCTTAATTTTTCGCTTTATTCCAAACAAGCTTCTGCTCGCGACTTCGTCTGCGCATGATTAGTACTTCAAGTAGCCTATTTTCTTTTCCTAGGTCCCAACTATGTTTATACCAAAATTCTTAATCTATATCATGATTGCACATAATTTATTACACATCGTAGTTACAACGCTTAAGAAAAAAATCATATATATTATTGCATACTTAATTTATATCTAATATTGTAAATTTTAATGTACTATGTATTATAAGCTCACACTTCTAAACCCGTTACCTAAAATAACTTCATATTTTTATGCTGCAAAATTTTTATAATTCCTACATCCTGTTATCACGTACCTGGTTTATACTTTTCAATACAGAGTTTTGGTTTCAGAGAAAAATAATTTTTTTTTTGGTTTTTTATGGTTTTCAGTTTTTTGTTATGTAATTATGTACATTTCTTAAGGACTAATAATATGAACTAAAACCTGTCAATTTGTCTGTCCTAGAACGGGAAACTTTCCTAGTTGGACAGGCAAAGCTTTCTTATATGTAAAATGTACTTTTTTTTGTATCCTTCTATAATAAATAAATAAATTTAATAAAATAAATAAAAATTAATTTATATAAAATATCAATAATTATTGATTCGATTCAAAGTACTCGTCTAAGTATTAGGAGAGTACCTACTTGAAATAAATTCACTAATTAAAATATTTTCTAAAATAGAATTTTGATTTAACAATCATTGTTTTGGAAAATGTCATTCTTAAATTTCGACATTTTCTATTAAACAATAATTATTATTCAAATATATATTAAAAATATATAGCTTTAGAAATTATAGCCTATATGTTATTCTGATGTATGAGCTGTATTATTGTAAAGTTTCATTAAAATCCATTCAGTAGTTTTTGCGTGAAAGAGTAACAAACATACAAACTTTCGCGTTTATACTATTAAAGTAAGATGATCACATTCTGCCTATATTTGTTTGGTTTAAAAAATCTCTGCGTTCTGTTCCAGATTTAAAAATGAATTATTTAAATGCCTAATGATTTCCGAAAAATACATCAAACTTAAAACACACGCACAAATGCCTATTAAAATCGATAGATATTTCTTATTAGTATAGTATTATATTTATTATATTATGGAATAATGCACTCCACTAAATTTCATTGTTCAGGTATGCTCGAAATTTCTACCCAAATAAACTCACTGATAGTACCTAATGTTTGTGTTAAGTATACAAATACTATTCATTCGTATTATTGTTTACCTATTCCGATTCCGGTTTAAGTTATATCACCGAAATATACCTTCACATCAATATCCGTTCTCTAAAATAAACACATTTACTGCTCTACAGGGTTCAAATCATAAAAATAAAACAAAATATTATTATGTAGGTGTCTCAATAAGAGCGCAACGTTTCATGGTTCAATAAAACTTAGTTTTCTGCAGCAAAGTATTGAATTATTTATTAATCAAATAAAACAAAGTAATTGTTTCTTTGCTGTCTACCAAAATATGTATTGAGTTATATTAATACATAAAAATGAATGTTTCTTTGTTTGTCCCTCATGTGGTACCTAAAGAATTCATCCCATTGCGATGAAACTTTGATGATTAGTCGTGCATATGCCCAGGTACTTACATATAGTGCATGTGAGCTCTAGCGTTATGAAACCAATTTATAAACTGTTCATCCGATTGTAATGAAACTTTTGTGAGTTGTTATGTGAATGTTACTATGTATAATACTGAACTCAGGGATCATGAAATTTGTGTAAAAAAGTTAACAACATAGGTTGTTTGAAAAAAATATATATTTAATTTTTACATATAGTTTTGTTCCAGGAAGAGGCGGAGGGGGGTGGAGAGGAAATTCAGGAAAGGGAAGGTTAACTAAAGAAGGTTATTTTTTAAACCATTGCAAATACATTGCTGGATGTACTCCAGAGTTACAAACACGGGGGCTCCATCGAAGCCAGAGTCAAGTTAACCTCTCAGAAACTGAGCGTACTGTACAGGGCCCGCAGATAATTAATAGTACACAACTGCTAACCACAAATAAATCGCAAATGCTCCCCACTCTTGAATTTTGCAACCACGTTTAGTATGGAGCCCAAAAAAACTTGAAAAACCCTTGACTCTGTATAGAAACGGGTGGTCGCTTCGGTAGATTCCCTTATCTTAACCAACGGATCACAATCTTTAGAGCACATGCGTCAGATGGAAATGCTGTCCCTGTTCTACCAGTATTTCAATGGAAGACTTTCCAAGGAACTAGTGTCGCTTAACCCTCCGGGAAACATTCCAAACACGCGTCATGTTTGGGCACTGTTGACTTCATATATCACGTGAGAACGTTGTTGAGTTCAACAGCTCGGCTGTGGGACGATTTGCAGTATCATACATCCTCCCTCCTACAACTAAAGTCTCTTCTTGGATCGCTAAAAATAAGATAAGCCCTGTGGTAATCTACTTTCCTTAAGGCCTCTTGTGTGAAGTTAATTAAAAAAAGTTTCTTTGATAAGATCTTGTTCCTTGCTTTACAATGTCAAGTGTTCTTGTTAACTTCATTATATCGCTAATTCAGCGTATTTTAGCTTGGACTTGAAAGCTCTCGATTCCTCTTGAACGTAAAATTGATCTTTAAAAAAACCCTGGACATAATCTGAATGGCTGCCAATTAAAAACAGGGGTGGTTTGCAAGGGCTGTTGTTCCTTTAATTCTCTCTGCCTCTTTTTAAGCGCACGCTTATTTTTTGATAAGTTAAGATTATCTCTTTTCTAAAAATATTTATAAATATCTAATAATACTTATTTTAAACGTCGAGAATTTTTATTAGCAATTTTTTATTAAACAATTTTTTAAAAACTTTATATACTCACGTTATTTATATTAAATTAATATTAAACTTTTTCATGTGTGTAAGATACGCATGTAGTATGGTTTATGCTAGAGCAGATCCGTGAAAAATCACGGATAGTCTTGAGTTCTTGACAAATCCGTTCCAATTTTGAAAATGATAACAATAATAATTTTCCTTTAATCAGTTCAAATTTTTAAAACGATAATTACATTACTTTTCTATAAAAGTTTTATAATATTAAATGAAATTAAATAAGTATTTTGGATTATGTGTTTTTGTCTTCTTTATTCAGAAATATTTTTGTTTACCGTTTTTACATGCTTTTCGACTACCACACTAGACACATGTCCGTATTAAGGTAGTCGAAATTTGTACATATAAACAATTATATATATGAATCATATAGGTCACACGACCGACTCTAGACATTGACGAATTGCGTCTGAGCTTGTTGGCGATCGTCGGGACGGGGTGTACTGCTCTTACTACTGGACATCTGTCGGAACTTGACAGAAGCTATAGGCCTAACGGCACCAATTATTATCAACTGAAACTACTTGTTTTTGAAGATCACTACAGTTTTAAATTTATTCCGATTGCACAAATCTTACGTGGAGTTAAAATGCCTACCGAAATATATATTTTTTCAGAATGCATATTTACATAATATCGTACCTCCCTTATACCAATTTGAGTATTACGTTAGTTTAGTCATCAAATAGATCATCCGTAATATCATGATTACACCGTATCAACAATCATCAGATAATGTAATAACCAAAACATCGAGTATTTACGAACTAATTCCGACCAAATTTGATACAATTTCTGATACTCGTAAACGAACAAAACCAATAATGTGATTATTTGAACGAACCAAATTGTCTACATTAATTCGTTCCCAATGGAAGGACGAAATTTGTCAACCAGCACAGAAGTACTTTTAATACTGCCCAAAATAATGATACGGTTCTAATTTACGCTAATTTGTAATTATTTTCCCAGAACTGATGCATAATGAGCTATCTGTTTTGTTATAAAACTTTTATTTTTCTAATTAACGAAATTGGTTTCAATTATTTTTACAACCGTTTTAGAGACTTGGTGGCGCTTTAAAAAATCCGTTTTCAGGCTTTATGGGTGAAGCTTTTCCGAAACCAGCGTCTTTGACTGATGATTGCAAATGAGAACGTTTTGGAAGATTAAAATTGTGAAATGTCTTTTATAACATCTACTAATTTTACACATTTGTCTATATTAACGAAAGCAAAGACTCGAATTGGTTGCCGATAAATTAATTTAAGCCAATATATTATCTGTCTTGAAATAACTTTGAAACTAGTAAATATTATTTATATCTGTGTTTTGTCAATGACATTCAAATGTATTGTGTCCGTTGAACTACGGAACACAAATATGTATATATTTTTTTATATGTATACCTCACACGGGTCCCAACTTATTTCGTCTGGAGCCATTGAGACTATGGAATCCCCAATTGGAATATGTTGTGGGCTTAAGGTAGTGGGGAGGGGAAGTACCTGGCTATTCAGATCTGGTCACCAAACACGGCCAAAGACATTTCAAGCAAGTGAACTGAATACAAGCCACAGAGGCGTCTTATGCTAAAGTTAATTGGAAATGAAATTTTAATATCTAAAAATTAATTTTGGGTTATAGGAAGGCGAGAGTAAGAGGAATATAGGAAAATGATAAGAGAAGCTCCCGATACATTTCATACTCTCATAAAAATAATCGATCGTACGCGTTACTTCATATCGATGTTTCGTAAATTTTTGTTTTATATTGTGCACGTACACGAGAAACTGGGGAATTTTTTATATTATTTGTTCTACACGAGGGTAAATAAAATAAATCGGATTGTTATTATTATTGTGACACGAAGAACTAAACCTACAAAATCTTTATGAATTTTGCTCTTGTCGGATTGACTTGGAATCCTTACTTGCTTCTGCCACGAAATATTATATTGCAATCATTGTGCGTGCTGATATTTTATCCTATAGAGACCAGCTGAAGAGCTGCCTGTGTAGAACATTTACAAGATTGGTGTCGTTGTTATACATTTAAGATATTGCTGATTACCATTTTTTGTCCGCGAGTAAATTTTTAATCAATAATTTAAGGGTATAATGCCCAACAACTTGTGGGATTATTTACACGCCCGAGCTTACATTTTATGATACAATATCTATTTTCCAGTTAACTGGGTTTTATGGGGGAAAATTATTTATAGGGGAAGGTGGAACTGTCAAATAGATCAGCTGATAGCAGTGGTATCACTGTTGGAGATATTTATCAGTACGACAGATGTTTGGTTATATTGTCGACTTTGATTTTTTTTCATATTTTTCGCTGCTTTAAGAAATCCAGATGTTTTCTACTAGAAGAATACCGAACACCTGAAAGAAAAATGGTAGATTATTCGAATCCGTGTGAAAAGGAAACTGAATCACATCTCGTAGAAATATTTTAACATTGACTTAGGTATATAGCATGTTTTATATAATTTTATAATTCGAGCGTTGTTGGTTTATTATGGCCAGTTTGCAAAATGACTTGTGAGATCGCTAGCCCTAATGTGGCAAAATCGTTCGTAAACTTATCTTTTTAATTTTTATACGTTCCCGCGATCGATCTACAATGTACGTTAGTAGAAAGCTGATAAAATACTTTCCCATTTTGTTATTACATATCTCTAATCGAGATCTTTCGGTTAATTTTATACGCGTTTAAATTCAATATTGTTTATTCTCAACTTAACAAAAGTTTGTTCTCGCACTCGGATTCGTTTTTAATTTCAGTGTCATTATCAAAATCAGAACTGATTTCATCAAAAATTCAGACTATCGCTAGATTTTTATAGTCCTGCACTATTTTTGTATATTTTTGACCAAATTAATGCAAAATGACATTTTTTTATCACATTATTGGCCCTGAGAATAAAAATTAACACAACATTTTTATTTATTTTCAGGTCCTTCTCGGAGGCGGTCGGAGACACTGGCTGCCCACTGTGACGAAAGACCCCGAAGAGCCTTCGTTAGAAGGAAGAAGATTGGACGGAAGAAACCTGATAGAGGACTGGCTGAGAGATAAGAAGAGGAGGAAACTGCGGGCGGAGTACGTGTGGAATGGAGAACAGATGCAGAATATCGACACTGATAAAGTCGACCATTTATTGGGTAAGTCCCATTTCATTTGATGGTTTTAATTTGCTTGTACGCATTTACTTCTCCGCTCCATTTTTCAATACTCTTTTTTTTTCTTTTCTTAAAACATGTAAACAATTGTCCAAACAATGACGTCGATGTTCAATGAGCGTGCAGTTAAATAGGTCCGCTACATCTTCGTATCTATTTATAACTTCACGTAACTTAGGTGTGATTTTAAAATATGTTCGTATACGTTTCTTTATTTATTTCTGAAAAACCTTTTTTCAATTTTTTTTTTATTTAAAAGAAAGACAAACATTCCCATTTTATCTATCTGTTTGTGATTTGTGAAGCAAAACTATATGATTTTCTTCCGAAGCCGAAATCTAATTAATTCTTCATTAAATTACTTAATTATTCATTAAGAATAATTTAACTTGATACTGTATAAATAACTTAACGTGAAACCAACGACGTTCATACTAGCCACAACTTTTCAAACAAGAAACTGCCACAACAAATGAGTACATTAATTATTAAACCAAAAACAAACCCTTTTCTCCACTATGGTATGTATAATAATATATGAATTACTTTCTGAAAGCCGTTCCACCGGAACACACTGAGATATAAAGGTGCAAAGTTTGTATCTCGAATAACATACTAACAATCGATTCTCTTTAAAAAAAAATTACTGCTAACGGTTTAAACGCTTTCCAAATTTTCCTGACGTCAGGCGTACCACAAGGATCGCACCTCAGACCCGTGTTTTTAATATTTTTTTTTATTTATGACCATACGTATAAAGTCTGCTATAATTTTTCTTTTCGTGTTTATGTCCTTAAATTATGTGATGTAATTATATCTAAAGAAGATGGTGAACTCTTACAAGGAGTCCTTAACGCCTTATCTGAGATAGATGCATTCTTACACTGAGATTTTGCAGCGGACGTCCAATACAGGGCAATTTTACTTATAAGAAATAATGCTATAAATGTTGTTTGTATGTGTATTAGCTCACCGTTACAAAACTAAATTTTCCGTTTAAGTGTTTTTATTTTTAAGAATGTGCGCATATAGATGCTGCAGTTGCATTATTCTATGGATGTTTATATGTGAATATGAATATTTTTTGTATTACCTACAAGCACATTGTAGGGATATGTATATGTGAATATTAATATTTTTTGTATTACCTACAAGCATATTCTAAAAATATCCTATTATTGTTTCAAATAAATAAATAAATATGTAAAATTACGTTCTTAGACATCTACTAAAGGTGGAAAGGTTAAAATTTATACCAATAAAGTCTTATAACTATTTTGATATTCAGACAACTACTAATCTCTAGCAGTAGGTACCTTAAAACGCTAAATTACATAATATTTTGGTGTAGGTACCTATTTGTGACCAAACTCTTGTTGAGTTAATATTTTCCTATGGGATTATCTGTTCAACTTCCTTTTTACTGGTAAATGAAAACACGTTAGTTTATTTTGTGGTACCGTCTTTCAAACTTATTACTTACTTTAGTTATTTTTGTTAGTCGACCGTAGAGTATACACCTAAGTACACTTTTCATGCCATGTTTAGTAATGATGAAATAGTGAAGACGTGATGAAAAGTTGATAGTTTTATTAAGACAAATGATAGGAAAATGACTGTACGAAAAAAAGAACAAAAATTATGTCAACAGTTGATGAAAATGTAAGTATTTTTTTAACGTTTCCTATAAATTTCACTTAAATATTTGCATTTTTATTTTCACGACTACCATGCTAGGCTCACGCCCGTATCTTGGCAGTCGTATATATGCTACATCGTGAATAAGAATAGTAAGTATAGACACTGTTAAAATCAATCATTCTTACTCTCCTTGGAGTAAAAACTCTGAAATATTTTGATTCGGTACTTAGCTAAAACATATCTTCGTTTACATTAACTAATTACTATATAGTCAAACAGATCTCCCTTGCTAAGTCAATAATGAGGAAAATTTTGTTTTTAACATATTCTGATAGCTTTGTGTCGTTTTACTAGTATTAACGCTTTTAAAACCGTTAGTTTATAAATACAATAGGATTCTTTAAATACTTCTCTTTTCTGTTGGGTAATCAAACCACACCGTTCCTACAGAAATACAAGGAGACTGAGCCATGTATTAACCGATTAGATTTAAAATTTCCATCTTTAAAGAGTGATTTGTAAAAATAAAGTAAAATAATTATTTTAAACGGAGTGTTTTTACTGATTTATTTATAATTTCTCGCCGTATATGTTTTTTTACATAAAAAATTAACTTCGGTAGAACTAAAAGCCTGTATTGTACATTTATACATTTGAGTTGAAGCATAAGTTAAACCACCACATACAAAACACTGATTGTTACCTGATAACAGACAGACGTTGAACTGGTCTCTTCAAGACCCATGTTCGTTTCTTTCTCTCCTCAAAAACACCCTCCACATAAGCTTTTTCATAGATGACATAGGCCCTGAGGGAAATTATTTTTCTCAGGGCCTCCTGTGCAGAGGTAATGTAAAAAGAAAATCTTCTGACATATTCAGAATCACAAAATGATCACGTAATATAAATGCATAAGTAATCTGTATTATTTTTTTTAAACATATTTAAGCAGACCTTCAACCCAGTACACGTTTTTTTTTAATTTTGCGCAATTAGATTTTGTAATATATGTTTCCTTTGGATTATCGGCCCTTTATTAGAGCCGGTCTGTGATATTAAGCAGGCAAAATAAAGATACGGTAATTATCATAATTTACTATCGCGGTTGAGATTCGCACGTTAATTTCAGATATTTTTATGCGATTTTCTTACGTTCAATAATTTTAGGTTTTTTCTTCCTTTTCTCCGATTATTTATACAAAACAAATGGCAGCAAGTTGCCTTCAATCACCTGGGAGCAAGAAGGTTGCGAAACTGTCGTTCGAACGTTGTTTTTATTTGTTTACCCGAGAAGAAAAGGCTTTTATTTGAACTGGAATCAATTTGATATTTACATGTCTTTTCCATCGGCGGTAAAGTTTCCTTGGGATGATATAGGTGAGCAGGGCAGAGGACAACGATAAAAGGATCAATCAAAAAATCATATTTAAATTGTGCTAGGTATCTCTAGCATATTGGTAAACTAATATTAACTTCTGCACAACAAAAACGTCTTTTATTAAATTCTGAGGTTATAAGTAAAGTTAAGAAATTAACCATCCTGGAGGGGAGAGGGTGACTAGAGGCTTTCAGGATATGTAATTTTTAGTCATTCATCCATTCTGCCAGGAAGTTCGATATCCTGTAATTTTCGTTACACGCAAAATTGTATGCTATAGTTATAACTGATTGTCAAAGGATTAACAAACATTTGCAAGATGGCGGGAAAATTTTTAAACTTAATCACGCGGGCCATTAATTCATTCGTTCGCGGGCCTGGGGTTGGGCAGCCTTGTTCTATTTTTATTTGGCTCTTAGAAGTTTTTCATTTCTAGAATCCTCACTGCCTTCCGTACCTTGGTTCTCCCCATGGACAGGCGAACCTAATACGGTAATGACATCTGTTGGAAAATTCTTTGAACTACTAACACTAAATTTGTTTGTGCCACGTAGCGAACTATCACAATCTCTAACAAGGGTTGTAAAGCATTAAAGGAAAAAAATCCTATGTAGCATATGTAATCTTAGGAGATGCTGTGTGGACAGTCTTATTATAGAAAGGAAAGAGAAGAAGTTCTGGGAAGGTAAAAACTACAAAGGGCGGGCAGGAATCTAGAAGTCAATCTGTCCAAGATACGAACGTATGAATCCATCTCTCCCACTACGGTGCAAATCGATGTAAGTAAGTTCGGATGTAGAGTTGAAAAGGTCTCCCTCAATCAATCTCTACCGATCCGGCCCACAACGCAGTAGATGAGCAAATGCATTCGCCGCAAAGTTCTAGACAAACCCCACCCCATGAACCCGGGCATCCCTGCTAAGTCACTAAAAGTAGTGAACCACTTGGGGGCGATCTATGGCAGGGTTCTTGGTTATGAAATAAATGGTTCCCGGGCACCGGTACCCATACAGGCCTCCATACAGTATTTTTCTTTTTTAACATGAAAATATTTTATTTCTCCACTTGTAATATGTATTTCGTATGTTTAAACTTCTTACAGCCTTACTAAAAAAAACACTCCGCGGCCGTTAAGCGGTGTTTCAGAAGCACGTTGTGTAAAGTCTGTACATTTTGTTTTTCAAATTCTTACTAAACAAAATATATGGTTTTGATCTGACAAAGTCGCCATTTTACCAGCCTTACTAATAAACTTTCTGAAAATTTTGTACAATGGTCAAACAACCATGTATGAAGAATCCTTACTAATTAAGAACTGACAAAAAATTGTTCATGGAAAGATATGTACATTGCTTAGACGGCCAAGGAGGGTAGTTTTTCTGTTGAATATTTTTGTTCCAGTTGTAATTTTCAACGAATTACGATTTTTTTTTTAATGTCCTTTTATTATTTTTTGAGATGTCGTAAAAACAAATACCATTTTAGAACCAAAATTTAATTGCCTGCGGCAATGCGCAGGCGCATCAATCACACCACCTAGCGGATTATTATGAAAACTCCAATTTACAAGTAAAATCCCAGCGTTGCCAAATGTAAAGATTCACAAAAACACCGTTTAACGGCCGCGGATTGTTTTTTTTTTTAGTAAGGCCGTTAGAGTTTATCTCGATAAGTCTGATGTGTAATATTAAAATGTGTAAGTCTAATTGTGTGTGTAATGATTCGTAATGTGTGCTGATTACACATCTGCCCTGATGATGGGCACTGTAATGTTGTCCAAAATGTTAACAAAAGAAGGAGATTCCGCAACACGGCAATATAAAAGAAAAATAAATCACGATTATAGTTTGGTTGTATAAAAAATTCCCTCCAAGTTAGGTAATTTATCGGTTGTCTGAATTGTTGAAACAATCAACAAAAAATTTAAGCGACACTTTAGTTCGTAACAAATCAGAGATCATTTTACCAAAGTTACATCCCAGAGAGACACACAACCGAAATTAATATGTTACTATAAAATTATATTTAGATCACAATATTTTTGTAAAAATATCATCCCGAGGATCCTCTGTTTTGCGACGTATTACTAATAAATACAATCTATCATAACATTATCTGTGGTTTTTACATCACTTTGTACACTTAAAAGAAAAGAATACCAAGCTCTTTCTATATTTTCGTTTTCGTTCTGTTTGAGTTCCATTCGCTTATCAAATTTTTCGAAAATCCTCTCTTGCAAAATATACTTTTTATATGACAAACGTTATTCGTGTAAGATCAAAGTGAACATCAAAAAGAAAGCGATGTGGTCGTCGAATAAATGTTCGAATATACGATTTTATTACATGGGAATATTGCTTATTACGGATTTGGAATAGTTTTCTGATAATTTGGGACGTGTACCAGAAATACTTTTCCATTTCAGATATCTTGTTCAATATTTATGGTACAGATTGACACATTTAACTTTTCAGTCGATGGTGCTGCCTCTATTGATATTGGAGATATAGTGCCAAAAATATGTTTAATTAGTGTATTAAAAATAGTTAATTGCACACAAAACACATGTACCGCCAAGTTCTAGGCACACTTCACCTCCCATGAACCCGGGCACCACTGCTAAGTCATTAAACGTAGCAAATCACCTGGGGTGACCTATGGCAGGAGGGTTGGTAATCAAAAGTTCTCTCATATCTGTGAATAAATTGTGTAATAAATGAATATTTTTAATTTTTATAAGATAAACTCTCTTTTTAAAACTTTTGAATGTTATTCCTATCAATATAATATATTATTGAAGAAGAAGATAACACTAATAATCTATGTTCAAATATGAAAATGAACAAGACACAGAAAAATAAAAAATAGCGGTCGCAACTGGGACTCGAACCCAGTACCTCTCGTCTTACTGGGATGTGCGCTTTTTAATAATATTGTTAATTCTAAAATTTTAAATATACGTTTGACAAACATAAGGATTTAAAAAAGGTGGCAATGGCAGAATTGGAAAAAGTGCACGTCCTGGTAAAACGAGAGGTTCTGGGTTCGAGTCCTGTTGCGACCGTTTTGGGATCTTTTATTTTTCTGGTTTTGTTAATTTTTATATTTTAATTTAGATTATTAGTTTTCGTTGTTTGTTTTTGGGGTGTTATGCCGTGTTGCGCTACCTATTTCTTTAGCCAACGTTTCGGACAGCGTTGCAGTGTCCATCATCAGGGCAGATCCGGCACATCGACACATCGTTGGCTAAAGAAGGAGTTAGCGCAACACGGCATAACACCTCAAAAACAAACAACGAAAATGCTTTTGGCCGTAAAAATCTAAAAACGTATCTAGATTATTAGTGTCATATTCTTCTTCAATAATATTGTTTTGTATTTCGAGCGAAATTGACACATTTAAAACATTTCAAAATATCAAAGAATCCTTTTTAAAATACACGCAATTCTTAGCAATTTTATTTTAACAACCCAGGGTTTAGCCAACCTTCTCAAAAGGTAAGGTCAGGTATCAATCTAACTCTATTTCAAAGAGATACTCAAATGTACCTAATGTATCAGTTTCCTTTCAAATTCGACTATAGAAAAATGGTTTCATGCAAAGCTGGATATTTATAAATTCCAGAATACTAGATATCCCGGCGCGTGGCGCGAAGAAAAGAAAAAAAATAAAGTTCTCAGAAAATCTTTAAAAACTTTGTTGTAAATCTAAAATGTTTTTTTCTATACCTTTTTTTTATCAAAAATGAGCGATTTTCAAACCCCCTTTCATCAAACATAAAAACTTCATTCCACATAAACATATTTTGATCAATCAAAAATCCTACGTTACTTAACCACTCGAGCGCTTTTTGCCACATTACGGCACTATTTCCAAAATCTCGGATTGCTTTGTTGCCAAAATATGGCAAATATTTTTTTATTAAAACGAATATATATACATATTTAAAATATAACAAAATAAATATTCTCTAGTATCTTTAAAATGTTTTAAGTTTAAAGATTTAATTAAAATTTTTTTATAAATCCTACAAATATGTGATAATATACAAAAGATATGGGAATTCATTGGCTATATAGAACAATACTCAGTTTGTATGTCCCTATATTCAAATTCGGAGGTATGTTTTTTTAATGTGGACGGAAAAATTTCCTTTAGCAGTTCGAGGAAAAATCAATCATTTAATTGCTCTGTCGCTCCAGTGGCTATACATGTTTCTATTACTATTAATAAAAAAATAATAATAGTAATAGACGCGTGCCTGACAACCTAAAATGAGTGAAAAGGGTATTCCCAAATTACTAGCACGTTGTTGTATAAAACCAAGGTAATTATGATTTCTGGTCAAAAATTTCATCAAAATAGTTACAACAGTCAGTCTCACATTGGTCAATGCAACCATGCTGCTCCAGCTAATTTCCAGGCACATCAATCGCCCTCACCTGCCAGGCAATATAGTTCGGAATATTTACCTCACCTAGGCCATATGAAGGCAGCTAAAGAAAATACCATGCCACACTATGCCCAACCTAGTTATTCACAATCCAATGAACCACATTTTTCAACAGTACAAAATGCATATGGTCATAATAACCAGATAATTATTAATTTAGTCGTGAAATACGACTTGGCAACTAAATTGGAAATATCCATATTTTTTTAATAAAATCATTGCATAACACCCCTGTTATCCATCCCCCCTCCCCTCCACATAATGTTTGGTATATAAACCATAGTTTTATCATTTTTCCAGTCTAAAGATGGCCTTATTAGGCTGAAACTGGTAAAAAGTTAATAAAAATAAGTGAAATAAACTTTAAATCTGTTTTAATGTATATACGATATCTTGCCATACTTTTCAGGATGAACACTAAAAAGTACACATTAAAAAATATAGAATGATATTAATTTTCTGATAAAAATATATTAAACTAGCAAGTACCCGGCATGCGTTGAAATACCACTCAAAGACTCCCCTCCCCCTTTCGCGTTCCTCTTTCGCCTCCCCTACCACCCTCATAGCTCCTCCCGTGACCCTCCCCCTGCTCGTTCCTTTATCCCCTCCCGGTTTCCCCCTCTTCCTCCCTCCATCCCTCCCTGCCTCTTAACTATATAAAATACACTCTTTTTTTCAAATATCTCGCGCACGACCTATTGCAATTTTTTAAATATAAATTTCATAACGCCAGAGCTCACCAGTATATATTAAAGCGGGCGTGGGTGTGCGCAACACTTACCAAAGTTTCATCGCAATCGGATGTATAATATACGTAATAATTTCATAACGCCAGAAACCATCGCGGGCATGCGCACACGAAATCCCAAAGTTTCATCGCAATCGAATTAATGGTTTAGGAACGCAAAAGGGACAAACTGATTTCATTGAACCAAATACCACTTCAAAAGAGCAGTAACACTTTTCTCCGGGAAACCTTATTTCAAACATTAGTGTAGTGTCTCTTATCTTCCATTGTGTTGGCTTTCTTCCAATAAGTTTAAAGTTCGTTTGGGTACTAGTTTGTTTATTGGTTATCGTGAATATTTACAATGTTAGATTATACTGGTTAGACGTCCTTACTAGGCGAGATGCTAAATCGTTCTCATAGGGGACTAACAATGAAAGCGTACCTAATATTTTGGAGTCTTTGGCCATCTTCGTAACTGTTTGTTTCTAAGGCCCGAACGGCGATAGATGGTGCTCTTTTGATAATAATAATTTAGATGCCATCTGTTGGGTTTTGGCAAAAGGTCTAACCTATCGATATTTATTAAAAGAAGCTGAAACTACGTGGATAATCAATACACTACAGTTAATGTGGTGTATATTTTGTCTCACCCTGCAGTAAGTTAGGTCTTTGATTTAATTTGTAAATAAAATCGTTAAAACAAAGTTGTTTTGGTATACCTCTGAGCAATCCACTATCTCTTTCTCGCTAAAGCGGAATATGTGGATTTTGATTGCTTCTCTTATTCCACCCCACTTAAACAAGAAAAAATTGCCCTAAAAAGGTTTCCCGACCTTTCTTACTTTAATTGGAATAAAACCATTGGGTTGATTCAAGTCACTGATATGTACAACTTTAACGAAAGGCTATTTTCGGTTAGTCTAGTCGCATCGCCCCCTTTACCACAGTAAAATTATCCAACAAAAATAAAATTCATTTACTTATGTAAGACGGTATAAAAAACGTTCACTCAAAGTTGATATTTTATTTTATTTATTTGCGTTATACACAGTCTATACATTTATATATGACAGTGAATAAGTATGTTTATGTCATAGACCAATAAAATAACGACATTTAGATACCGGACCATAAAAAAATGCAACAATATACCTAATACAAACAATGCTGATTAAGTGCATCTTCAATTTACAAAGTGTTTTATGATATACACATTTCTAAGGTTTACACTAAAATTTTAATGTATATCAATAATATCTTTGAGTAAAAGATTTCATTAAAATATATACTACTAAAAGTAAAAGAGAAAATGTGAATTGATAAAAAAAAAACCAATGAAAATAAGTTTTTTGGTTTTATTTTGAACCTTTTCGAATGGGCCTTTATTGTATATGAAGAACATGATATTGAGTATTGTGCCTCGGTTTTGTAATAGTTTATTAAACGGAACTTAAAAAATCAAAGCGCCTAAAGAAAGTGTAGCAGTGTGCTTAGCTCGTGCCCAGCTCGTGCACAATGCCCACTCGAACTTCTTCAGCCCCCCTAAATGCTAAAAATTTAAAAACGCCCCAATAGACCTCCAAAATGCCCACAAAGGGGCGCTGGCACCCCGGTTAAGAATCACTGAGTCTAGTGCAAACTTTTTGCACCGTTTTTATTGAACTTTTTCCTTAGATCTAAATCCATTAATGTCAAATATGTTTTTAATTTCAAAAGATTGCCAGCGCGCTAAAACCTCTTCCACGAGGTATGGTGATGGAAAAGTTTTCATAAACTTTCTTGCGATAGTCAGTTTTTTTACATTTTATGATCCGGGCCTCTTTAAGACCTGCATTAAGGAAACTAGGCGACGTTTTGTCCATACAAATGTATTCCCCAATCTCCTCTCTGGATTTTGATACGAGTGGAAATATTTTTTTAAATATAATTTCAGAAACGACAAGTTTCTTAATTTTTTTTATCGTTTTTAGAGACCTGATCTGATTAGCCAGGTACTTCAAAAACTTTATTTTTACCATATCATTCCTCTCCCAACTGCTTCTAGCCTCATAACATCTCAACACATCCAAATTGGGGATTTTATTTTATTTTTCAGTGTTTTAATTAGACAATGCTATGTAAAGATTACCTATATGATTGATTGATAAATTAACATTGATAATTTATGACTAAAACAAATAGAAAAACAGTCAATTTAGGTTTTGGGTGTGTATATGTTTGTAACCCTGGTTGTTAACTCGGGTTTGTTTTAAATTTAAGAGTAATTTTCAAAATTGGAACTGATTGTGTCAAGAATTCGGACAAGCATTACCTACTTATGCATAACATTTTAACAGAAAGGTATTTTGCCTCTTTTCCAAATTAGTACTGATCTCTCAGTAGATCAGACCTGTATATACCCACTTGTAATATAAACAGTTATGAAAAATTGCATCTGCTTAAAGCTATAAAAAGAGTTGTTTAAGTAAATTGGCGAATGTGTGACGTGAGCGTTACGAAAAGTGTAGTCGGGCGAGGTGAACGGGCTGTATCACACTGTAGGAGCAAGAGAGAGCAGTGCGCGCGCACATTTTCTTTCTCTCTTCCTCTCATAGCCAGTGCATGAAGACCATTCGTAATTTCATTTCATTCTTGAACAATTTTATAAATACTGTAGGAGCAAGAGAGAGCAGTGCTCACGCAAATTTTCTATCTCTCTTGAAGTTTTACTTCACTCGTGTGGTCTAAAGCACACTCGTATTTTTTTATGAAATAATATTGTAATCAGGCACTTTATATATCTCTTCATTGACATCGTTGTATAGCAAGACAGCGTCGACGTATTAACTTCAATCATTTAATAGAGTGGTAATTTGTGATCAGTTTCCTCAATAAACCACAGTGTAATTGAAGTGATTTATAAAGCACTTACCTATCGATCCCATAGGTAATTAGATGCACATTATCACACTACCTAGATTTACATTTAAACATGAAGTGGGTGGGAATTAAAATAACTATAGGTGGAAGTGATATTACAAACCACTGAAAGGAAAAAGAAGGAAAGACATTGTAAAAATGCATCGAATGTTATTTCTGTAAGTTTTGAATTTGAGGTGTTCATGATAAATGCATTGATTTCAGTGCATATTCGGTACCATGATAGTTGATCTCCCCCGCATACTTATATACAATGTTCAGTATATATTGTATATAATAATGTATTGTGTAGTCGGTATAGTGAAAAGAATACCGAATTACACAGAATATAATTAAGTGTTCCCAAAGAGGTGTGCAGAGAAGATGTACTACCAAATAACAAAAGTATAAATCATATTTTCATTTAAATGCACCAAGAAAAAACTCTTGCATATATATTCTGTGTATTCCGACGTATAAGTATAAAAAAATCATCAATGTAAAATCGTTTAAAATCCGTACCAACTTATTATTAAAGTTAATTTTTGGTTTGTTTTTGGAAGTCGATTAAGTTTCACATTGGTAGAAATTACACAAAAAATATATCTTTTTAATAATTATAATTTTGGTGGGCAACTTTTTTTTTTACAATAGCTCCACACAGGACGCCCTGAAGAAAATAATTTCCCTCAGAGCCTATGTCACCTTTAAGGGTGCTGTATGGAGGATTCTTTTTAGAAAATGATGGTAAGAATGTTCTGGGAAGGAAAAGGTATGATGGGTGGGTAGGAATCTGGGGGTCAGTGTGTTCAGGAGAGACGGACAAATGATTCCATACCCCCCACTGCGGTGCAAGATGACGTTCCGAGAGAGCCCTGCTGGAGAAGTCAAAAGGTCTCCCTCAACCAGTCTCTCCCAATCAGACGCATCTGCCGGCATGACCCTTACAAATCCCACCCCATGAACCCGGACACCCCTGCTAAGTCGCCAAACGTAGCGAACCAGTTGGGGTGATCTATGGCAGGGGTGTTGGTTATCCAATAAATGGTTCCCGGTTAAGTGGTGCCCATACCCGCCTACCAAATTGAACTGTTAGGTAATCTACTGTAGGATCACTGTGGGTGTTACAGTTACTTCTTGTAAATTAATTTTTAAGATAATTAGTCCGGAAATCGAACAATTCTTAATGAACTTTTTTTCTTAAATACCCGCTAACGATGTCATTACAGTTGCCCAAAGGTTTAATCTAGTTGTGTCTGAATCAATGTTTTTAAATTTGTAAGGCATTTGATTCACATTATATTTATTATCTTCGTTGAACTCCAATCACAATTTTATTTATTCAATTTGAAAAAGACGCTTTTACTGAGCCCCAAATCAAGAAATAACCAATTAAGTTCTTAGCGGAGCTTTCCTAATAAACCCTCGTAAATAATTTGAACACTATCGGGAAGTGATATCGTTGTAACTAGGGTAAAAATAGCCTAGCAAAGGGTAATTTTCCAAACCGTTGGAGTTTCAGACATATTTTATGGTAAATTAATGGACATTATTTTAATTTTCCGGAAATTGCCGGAATTTCGCGGGGATACACTGTTATACTTTGTCGACACCCGGTTTAGATTCTACACAATTTGGAAGTATTACATTGTAAAACAAATTAGTCGGGAAGTTAATAAACTGTCGTTTTATTCAGGAATGCGGGATGGAACACGTTATGTCCTCTCAGTTTCAGTAAAAACTAAGCCTAACTAATTTTTATCACACGTGGTGCATAAAATGAAGTCATGAAAATATAACGTTCGTCACATCCGCTTAAATATTAATGCTACTTAATTAGACAAAATTTGTGTTTAGTTTGTAGAGTAATAAATGGAAAACCAGTTAATTCAGCTATTAAATATCAAATAATATTATTTGAATCAGGGGTATATAAATAACCCCAAACTTACTCGGTATAATACTCTAAAAGTGGACTGATGAATTTGCTTCACGCGGACACAAAATATATTAAAAAATGTCAATCTGCAATGTAATGTACTTCAAAGACACCAATTTTATAGAGTGACGTCTGCTGCATAGGCATTCAGATGTGTTTCAGTCCAAGTTAGAATCATCAAGCAAAATTTAATACTAATCAGGGGTATATAAATAACCCCAAACTTACTCGGCATAATACTCTAAAAGTGGACTGATGAATTTGCTTCACGCGGACACAAAATATATTAAAAAATGTCAATCTGCAATGTAATGTACTTCAAAGACACCAATTTTATAGAGTGACGTCTGCTGCATGGGCATTCAGATGTTTTTCAGTCCAAGTTAGAATCATCAAGCAAAATTTAATACTATTTGGTGATAGACACAAGTAAGGTTTTTTAGGTTGTTCTGAAAACAGTAAAATTCACAATGATTTTCAAATCACAGTGATTAGTTTTTCGTGTAACAATAATATTTAAATAATTTAAATTTTCTATCCAAAAGGACACTTCAATGACATCTTTGGCCCAGTTGTGGTCATTCCGCAGTTCACGAGCATAAAATATTTTTATGTTTCTAAAGTACAATATAAGTACAATATTATAAACGTACGTTTCTGCATTTTTCGCAAAGAAGACCAGCGGTTCCGCTCAGCAACCTAATTTAATAAAATGAATCCCTTAATTAGATTGGCTAGACGTCCAGTGGACCACCCCGGACACAGTTGAGCGAGGCAACTCCAAAAACTGTGCGAGGAGAGGATGCGTGCCATGGACAGAGGCCGAAGAATCGGCGCAAGACAGGGACGTGTGGAGGAGCCTTGTCGATGCAGTGGATCCCCCACCCGAATAGGACAAGGGGAAGAAGAAGAAGAAGAAAAAGATGAATCTTTTTATTTAAGATAGTTACGAGACTTTGAATTTGAGAGAATAAATTCAGCATTGCATATTTTATGTTCTTTATTTATTTTTAATATTTTTCTAACAACTGAATTTTTTATCACTTACCCTTTAAAAAGAAAATTAATGCCTACCTTAATTTTACGTATGTTCCAAATCAAATGTGATAAAAAATATCAAATTCCCCACATACCTACAATCATTGCATTTGTGTAGTTTTTGTTTACCTTTTCGGGGCACCTTTCATTTTTATGACTACTTCAATACTTTAAAAACTTTCAGTAAAAATTAGTAATAGAGACATAATGGGTATTATATTTAAATAAGCTGGAAATAAGTCTCTAGCTGAGATCGTTTCAGATGCATAATTGTTTTCCTCCACATTTTCAAAGATATTTTTATTAAAATTTAATCCCACGAACAGCTGCAGGCAGGTTTCCGAAATCCAATTTCCGGCATCCTTTAATATTTCAACCCCTTGTTTTGACTTTAAATTCGTTTAAAAACTTTCATTGTCATTGAACAAGACTTCGCATTGAAAGTAAATGTATTGGGTGATACACTGGTATTAAAGAAAGAATTTTGCAAAATTCCATATAAGCGTACACGTGATATTTAAAAACTTGATATCAAAAGTAAAACCACAAATATTTAAACCAATAGTTGTTTATTGTGGGTGTGTCAAAAGGAAGCTCAATTTATCCTCGTTAATTTATAAATATTCTGAGTAGATTTAAAAATTCTTTCAATGGCTACATCAAGAAGACGCCCGCGCAACGCACGAAACGCTCCAAACTAATAATTAATTAACCAGTCGCAAGGGTAAAATTAAGTGTATTCGGCCCAAAGGGTTAACCTTTTGACGGCATCACTCACTTTCCTTTAATGATATTATTTCCGTTTGAAAACCCCAGCAGCGTTAATACATACTTCAGATTATTCTACTCGCTAAGCCGTTACTTGCGAATTTATAAAAAAAGCAAAATTAATATAAATATTAGCGGTGATCAGTCATCAGCTAGCTTTTCCATCATGGTTTGCGGTTGCTGACAATAGACATCTGCCGTAATCGTCTGGCCAGAATTAAGAAAGCTGTAGTGAAAGACACCAGCACTTGACCACCAAACGCTCACAAGTAACTTTTTTGTAAAAAATTTTCGTTTGGGGCATGGCTTGGCTGGTTCGGTAGGATTCAGCCATTGCGATGAGCGCTTCCGATTATCGTACAAGATCCAGTTTTCATCATAAGTAATGATTCGATTTAAAATCCCTTAATTATTGTGCCGGTTGTTGAGTAATGCAACGCAGCAGTCAACGCGCCTTTGTTGATTTGCTTCACTCAATTCGTGAGGTACCCACCTTTCAAGCTTTTTCACCTTCCCGATTTGCTTCAAGTGGATTAAAACAGTGTTATCACTAACACCGCAGCCTGCAGCTAACTCGGACGTGGTTTGCGATGGATCCGCTTCCACAATAGCCTTCAATTCTTCATTATCAACTTTGGTCTCCGGCCGTCCACGGGGCTTGTTCTGCAGGTCGAAATTGCCAGAACGAAAACGTTGAAACCAAAAACGCACTGTGTTTTCTTTTGCGGCACCGTCGCCATAAACATCATTAATCCTTCGAGCCGTTTCTGCAGCACTGGTGCCACGGTGGAACTCGTACTCGTAAATAACGCGATATTTCAAGTTTTCCATTTTGTAAACTAAGTGACGCAAAGAAAAAAAAACAATTTAGGAAAAAACAAATGAATTATAATTTTCAAAACACAAATATATGAGTAAAAAACTGTATAAACTTAAATTTGGAATTCCTAACCAAAGGGAAGATATTTGAGATGAAAGTTGCCAATACGGCAAAACGCCAATTTCATATGTAAGGACCTAATATGATTATGAAAAACTGAACAAAGTGATTGTAGTCAAAGGAGATAATTCTTTAATGGGATGGCCCGAAAACACTTTTATAGTCGCAATGTATTTGATGGACCTTATTTATTTTTACTTTAGCTCCACGAAGGAAAAAGATATTATAAATCTATGGGTCAGTGTCAGTGACGGACGTATGAATCCACCCTTCCAACTGCGGTGCAAGGCGATGGGTCGAAGAGTCCGGCTGGAGAGGTCAAAAAGCTTCCCTCAACCAGTCTCTCACAATCTGGCCCGCCACGCAGCACGTGGATAGAAGCATCCGCAAGATCCATACAAACACCACCCTACGATCCCGGGTACCCTTGCTTAGTTACCAAACGTAGCGAACCACTAGGGATAACCAACGGACGCTGCGGTACCCATACCCGCCTCCAAAATTGTATTATTTATTATTATTTGTTAGTTGGTAGCGGCTCGGTTCGGTCGTCTAGACGTAATAATTGGTAAAAAGTCTTTTGGAATTCGGCGACATAAATTTTCTTTCAAATCGGAATATTCTATTGCTCGCTTGAACCGTACTGAAAATTGAGAATAGACCAAGTTTAAATTGTGGTAAAACCCTGAAAATACTTCGCAAAACCGCTGCTCGGGAAAAGGCGAACGGAATTATTTGAAAGTCCGAATTAGAGTTGGAACAGTTTCTCCAGGGAATAAGATACTCGTATTTTGTAGCTACCTTTTTAACGTTGACAGCGGTTCCGCTTGTAGCTTTGTCACTTTGTTTAGATCTTTGAATAAGTATATCAAAAGCCTAAAGGCATACAGTTAATTTAGTTTACGCAGTAATAAAGATTAAAAACTACACGAATATACTAATTATTATACTGATATACCAACTCTCAGTGGATTAACTCTTGCAACACTGTGTTGTTTCTATATACAAAACACATACTTTATCACAATCTACACCTCTGCTCTAAAGAAGTGGGAAGAATAATGTCTATTTTTAACTGATAAACTAATGTTTAAGACAAGATTTTATGCGTAGCACAAAGGGAAACAATTATTATAAGCAATAATTATCAGTCTGAAACACTCATCCACATTGAAACAATCTTCCGATGAAAGATACATGCCGCCGACGGGACTTTGCAGGTGAAAAAAATGTAATAAGCGGTAGTTGTTGAATGAAACACTAGTATATGTTGAATCATTTATCGGTAACCCGCCGTAGCTCAGTGGAATAAGAGCACCTGACCGGACATCAGAATGACGCCGGTTCGAGCCCCGTCGGCGGCATGTATCTTTTTCGGAAGATTGTTTCAATATGGATGAGTATTTTCAGGCTGATAATTATTGCTTATAATAATTGTTACCCTTTGTGCTAAGAATAATGACTTATATACTGGGACTCGAACCCAGAACCTCTCGTCTTACCGAGACGAAGGCCTCTACAAATTCGGCTATTGAGGCTTCTTATTTAAAAATGTTTTTTTATTATTTTCTTTCATCCCGGCAAGCCGACAGGTTACGGGTTCAAGTAATAGTTGCAACCGTTTTCTTTTATTTTTCTGTTATCTTCTTCTTCAATGATATATTACATTATTATATAATATATTACATATTTTATATATATTACATATTTTATATATATTACATATTTTATATATATTACATATTTTATATATATTACATATTTTATATATATTACATATATATTACCTTCAAAAGTTATGAAAAGAGAATTGTTTTAATAAAAAATAATAAATTAAAATGCTGAACACAATATTAGCAAATGTCAATCGTAAATTTGAAACTGAAAAACAGTAAAAGATACAGTAGCTTATCGAAATTCGACCCGGCATCTTAGCCTACGTTTGCCTAAGGATGGGTGGTTTTTAAAAATTTGAACAATTCATCAATGTTAAATTTAAAGCTCAGTGTAAGATCTATTCAAGTTCTGTTATTATATTATTAAAGGCAATAATTACTGAACTTGAATAGAACATTTACAGAACTTGAATATTAACTTTCCATCTTTCCATTTTTTTTAAACAACTAAAGGTTATTTTTTTTTTTTGATTTTTTGATTTAAATTTACGAATGAGTGTCTTAAATGTTGTCTTCAGTGATTAAAAACTAGACCTAGAGGTTTTACTCATTAAGTTAAAAATAAAAAGACCATAAAAAACATGTTTTCATACGCCGATTACCCGCAACTTCTGAATTCTTCAAATATCTTTAGCGCAAGCCCACCATCAATGTTAGTCAAATGTATTCTCTTAAAAATATTTATTTAATTTTGTGTGGGATATGGATTACGTTTCGCCACCAGAAAATACAACAAATGAACAAGGAAACCTCATTACTTCCCTTCATCTAATTTTCGCCTACACCAGCAGTGCTTGCTTCACCAACACAATGCCGCATTCATTTGATTATAATTTCATCAAAATTCAGTGCAGTAGGCTTTGAATTCATCTTTTGTTGCAGAGTATTCAGAGAATTTCATGAAAAACTTCCTGGCGCATTAGAAGTGGCGAGGGTAGGGGAGGAAATATACTCCGACAGTGTATTGTTGGTTAACAAATAAATGTCGAGAGTTTGCAATAAACTCCAAGCTGTACATTCGCGTATCTCGGAAATTTGTAGCCGTAATCTGAGAAAGAAGATTTTTTTGGCTTTTAACCCTTCAAAGATGAACTAAGCAATCAAAAATATTGGTCTCACGATGTGTTTATTTATTTATTCATTGTTTGAAATATTTACAGAGTGTTTACAATAATTACATCAATGATATTGCATTGGAATGTGCACAGATATTAATAGTATAATTAAAACTGTTCTCAGCATGCCTAATCAAAGTGGTATTTTTATTTATGCGTCTCAAAATTAATTACCACATTTGTGAGCTCTAATGTAAATAGATACATAAATTACACAATTGACTGAGCGTATCTATGCTGAGCTCTAGGACTATTCTAGAATTTTTAATTTCGTCTTTCAGTAATTTTTTTGTTACGTTACGGTTCCGGTTAAAGATGGTGGCCGTTTTAACTTGTCGTTTTTTTACAACAACTATAATTTCGCTCAGGCCCTATGTCATCTTTGTGGATGCCGTGTAGGAGGTTTTTAGGAAGATCTGTGAAGGAAAAGAGGCTTTAAACCACACGACTAAAGTAAAACTTCTAGAGAGAAAGAAAATGTGCGCGCGCACGGCTCTCTCTTGCTCCTACAGTATTTATAAAATTGTTCAAGAACGAAATTAAATTACGAATAATCTTCAAGCACTGGCTATGAGAGGAAGAGAGAAATAAAATGTGCGCGTGCATTGCTCTCTCTCGCTCCCCCAGTGTGATATAGTCCGTTCGCCTCGCCCGACTATACTTTTCGTAACGCCCTCGTCGCGCATTCGCCAGCTTACCCCCCAAGTCAGGCGTGCGTAAAGAATTTTTACTTAAAAAATAATAAGGTGCGGGTAGGAATCTGGAGTCAGTGTGTCCAAGAGTGATGGACATTTGAATTCATCCCTTCCATTGCATTTCAAGCAGATTGATCGAGAGAGCCCTGCCAGAGAGCAAAAAAAGGGAGTTTTTAATTCCCAAAGTATATTTAATATTGATATTGTTTTTGGTCATCTGAGGGTTGTTTCTCACTCCACTTATCCCTTAACACGCGCAGGCCCGCGCCTGATTTACTAAAGGATATAAGTATTACGATTCTGTTTAACGTACATATTTTAGAGTTTTAAAGGTTGAAAGGAGAAAAGTGAAACACTGAATTTAGAGTGAAGGAAACATAAACAAGTCATGATATAACCTTGAGCTAAGGAGGTTTTATTATAAGTATTCTAAAATAATGTATTACATAAAAAAATTCTTCATCTTTAAAGCTTTTAGATATTATTTATGATTTTCACTGTCAAAATTTATCGGTTTTTTTTGGGTTATTTTGCCGGGTTGCGCTTTTTTAGCCAACTTTTTGAACAGCATAATATATATATATAATATAATCAAGGCAGATGTGTAATCTTAGATTATCAAAAGCATTTGATACTGTTTCCCATGAATTCCTACTTAAAAAACTATCTTCTTTAGGTATTAATAATGCAGCAATGGACTGGTTTAGATCTTACCTTAGTGACAGAACACAACAGGTAGAAATAAATCAAATTTTAAGCAAGGGTAAATCAATCTCCTTTGGAATCCCGCAAGGTAGTGTGCTTGGGCCAATATTGTTTCTTATTTTTATAAATGATTTGTGTAGTCTGAATATTCATGGAAATATTGTTAGTTTTGCAGATGACACTGCCTTAATATTTGATGGTAAAACTTGGGATGAAACATTTGACAAATGTAATACAGGTTTAAGAGTAGTAAATAGTTGGTTGAATAATAATATCTTAACTTTGAACACACAAAAAACCAAATATATCACTTTTAGTATTTCAAGTAAAAGTCAGCCTTCTTCCACTCATAACTTGATTATTCACAATTGTTTGCAAACATGTAACTGCAGCCCTTTAGAAAATGTAGTCAACATCAAGTACCTTGGTGTAAAAATAGATAAATTTTTGAGATGGGACGATTATGTTAATATGTTAGTGAATAATACTAGGAGACTTACCTATATCTTTAAAGAACTGAGACATATACTAGACAAAGAAAAGCTAAAAACAGTTTATTTTGCAATAATCCAGTTTCTGCTTTCTTATAATATATTGTGCTGGGGATCCTGCCCAAAGACTTATATGGAACCACTTAATATTGCCCAAAAACTAATCCTTAAAGTTATGTTTAACAAAAAATTTACATATCCAACTCATTTACTTTTTAAGGAATGTAACGTCATGAATATAAAACAGTTGTTTATTACACAAACACTTTGTAGATTTTAAAAAAATATTAATATTGCAGAAAGAACGCAGCAAATTCGTTCTACTAGAATTGGCTCTGGTCTGAACTTTATGCCAATTCACACTAAATCTTCCTTTGCTCAAAGAAACTATTTTTACCAGGCTCCACTCTTATTTAATAGCCTTCCAGAATATGTCAAGTCATCTAATTCCTTGTATACTTTTAAAAAGAATCTCAAATTATTTTTATTTGCCGAGGATTGCCAATTAATTTTTTCATCTTTGTCCTTCATAAATTAAAAGTATATTCTATTGTCTAAATCATTTTTTCATCTTTGTCGTGCTAAATTAATAGCATAATATATTATATACATATATTTATTATTTATCTTAGTCCTTCAAAATTCAAATGAACTATGGTCACCCTACTTTGTTTACATTGTAATGTGCCAAGGGCCCATCAAGGGCCTTTAGCTTGTCCATTATCTGTGTAACAATATTGTTTTTTGAAGTATAATTTTTATTTTACCTACATTATTTGTGTTTTCTGAAGTATTATTGTGTTTTTTGAAGTATTATTTTTGTTTCCTTTTTCCTTTTGTGTTATTTTGTTACTTTGTAAATAATTGTTAACCTCAACACAGGCTTGTCCTAGTGAGGTTAAAAATTGTATTGTAAACTGAAAACTAAAATGTGAAGAAGAAACAATAAACAATAAATAAATAAACATCTGCCTTGATGATTGACACTGGTAAGCACTCTGAACCGTTGGCTAAAGACGGAGGTAGCACAATCTGGCAATAAACCAAATATAAATCAACGCTTTTACCTTAAAAAATAAATAACTTAGGATGTATTTCATTTTAATTGTTATCAAGTATTATTTGTAGAACTTCATTTGAATTTAAAGTTCTTCAAGAATATTACAATTTATTTTATAAGTAACAAATTGAAAAAAATTAAGTTTTTTTAAAGACAAGTTTGGCTCTTTGGTTTTGAAATAAGAATATACTGTATATATATATATGGTCCCCACATAAAAATATTCTGAACGACAGAGTAAGGAAATTAACATACATATTTAGATTTAAGAGATATTTTAAACGAAAAATTACTTAGAACCACATACTTCGAGTTCTGTCAATCAATTATACAATACGGCATTACAAGATGGGGCAGCATATATAAATATTAAACACAAACAATTTACATATCAAAAAATAAAACTAATAATAAAAACAATATAAAAAAACCCTATCCATAGTCGTCAAAACTGTTATTCAAAGAATTTAAGGTCAGAAAATTACAATTTTTTATAGATAATATTCAAAATAAAACTGCACCCTTTAGAAATAACAATAATCTTAGACAAACATCAATACTTCCTACTCCAAAATGTAAAAAAAAACAATAGGACAGTTAAATCATAAATATCTCGGAAAAAATTAGAAACATGAATACCAACATAAAAGAATTTAAAACTCAACTTAAAATCATACTGTAAACCTGAACTAAATCATATCAAATAAAAACTATATAATAACAATCCCCTCCCCCCCTCCAATACACACAAGCCCTGCTTATTTATGGGGGTACATCAAAAATATATATTATATAATTAATTAGTGTATAAAATGTATTTGTAAATTATGTATCATTTTTGAATTATTAATAAAAAATTAAAAAATAGTTCCTACCGGGATGTTATTTATCCAGTTTCTATTTCTCTCTAACTATCACCTCGCTAAAGTGTTTGAAATTTAGAACAATGGTAAGAAGAACAGTGTAAATTCATGAACATTGGAAAATGTTTCATGGATTCATTCTTTCTCCATTTTTTTTCCTGGCATACCTTGTCTTTTCCTAATGACAAATGCACCTGAAACTGTAATAACAACTGCGCATTAGAACGGTGGTTTTCATAAAAAAAATAAAAAATGTTATTATCGATTTATGTAAAGCAACGGGTATATGGCGTGCGGGATGCGTCGTGGATTTGGCATTTACTGATTTGTTTCGAGATTGATAAAGTTTTGCACACTTGACCTTCAAAACAAGATTAAGGTCTCTGTCGAAAAGAAATTTCTCAAATTTCTGCGAAAGCTTAGACAACGCCGGGGACTTCACTAGTTAAATTTAAATTCTATATATTTTTTAAATACGCTATTTCCTTCCAGTTTTGATACTCGCATTGACATTAAAAAATTCTAGCAAAATTGCAAGATAGTTTAAAAGTACATTTTTATTATTATTTCACTCTCTACCTTTGTTATATAATGCATTCACTAAGTTAAGGAACGGAGAGAGTGGCCTACACCTTTAGTAACCATTTATGCAAAATACTCTGGTCCTACGGCTATTTAAATTCTAGTTCGCTGTTAAAGTAGTTAATTAGAACAATGTATTCGCCTTGTTAAATAATGGAAAAAGTTACTAACTTTAATCTTTTGAATCTTTGGTATATTTATTAACCCCGCAAGCGGAATGAAGCAAGATTACAGTTGAATATACCCGGATCATTTGACGTGTTTCCAAAAGTTGTCTTAATGTCTTAAAAATTTACTTTATAATGGTATTATGACCATATCCTTGCAAGAAATGCAATTAGAAGGTGACTTTATGTAGTATATAGGATAAGGTTCGTAGTTTCAACACCCTTCATCAGATGTCGTTAGGAAAGATAGCACGTAATTTATAGATGTCTCAGTAGATATCAGCGGTACTTTGGAGTGTCGTTCGTCTCTAATGCACGAACGGTTACGGAAATTGACGCACCTGATTTAACTAAACTAATAACATTCAGAGTACCAAATTGTAACACGAGGCTTCCAGAGCTGTTCTTTGTTTATCCTTCGAAAACTAATTATTTCAATAACTCCCCAATCCAAAGACTACATAGGCTTGGAAATAAATTTAGTTCAGTTGATATTTTCGTTTATTCCTTATCAAAATTTATTTCTGAAATTTCAAAAATTCTGTTTCCCACTTACTAAACAATGATGTAACATAATTTGTATATTATTGTTTATTTTTCTGTTATTTTTGTATTATGATTGTTGTAAAAGCTCTATGGGCGTGAATAAATAAATAAATAAATAAATAAATAAATAATCGATGGCTTATGATAGATTGTTGAAAAAAAAAAATTTTTTTAGGGTAATGTGCAATTTTGTTTTTTGAGGATTATATTTTGGTTTCTGCTTTACCCTTTACGCGCCCAACTTCAAAATAACATTTGTTTTTTTGGTCTGTTAAATATTCACTGTAAACGTTCTCTCTCTCTCTGGTTTCAATCCTGGGATTGGTTTGCAGCATTTTCCTCTATTCTTCTCTTCCATTCTTCCCTGTCTTGTGCGGCTCTTTTGAAGTCTGCATATGATGAGCAGCGCATGTCCACCAGCAGGTCCTCCAGGTACTCTCAGCGTGGGCGTTCCCTAGAGTTTGTCCCCTCGGTCACACCCTCCATTATGGCATGCAAGAGGTCTTATTTTTGTATTATATGGCCGATTCATCTTGCACGCCTTTCGGACAAGGTCCTGAGCAGGTGCCTTCCTCCTTCGATTCCTTGGAGAAACTCCTCATTTGTAATGTGGTCTCTCCAGGATATTCCTAATAGTCTTCTATAGGACCACATCTCAAAAGCCTCTAGTCTCCGTTTATCTCATTCGGATAGGCACCATGTTTCGCAGCCGTACATCAAGATACTCCATACATAGGTCTTGATGAGGAGTATTCTCAGTTTTAGGTCTATATTATTCGATTCAATTATTTTCGACCATTTTTTAATGCAAGCCTAGCCTGGTGTATACGGCTGTCGACTGTAAACGGTAAATATAAAAAATATACCGTATACTGTAAACGTTACGAAAGCGTAATCTCAAAGAACCACGATAATTATTGGAGAATTTTTTCGATCTTTTATCCCGAATTTATTTAAGAAATCTCAATCGATGGGATTAAGGAACGTTACACTTCACGTTCATCACAGGATGGTTCGCGGCGAGTTCTTCGAAAACGAGTTCATCGTAAACGAGTTCAACTTACTAAAATTCAACCTAATCTAACCTAACTTAACCTAACCTAACCTTTTTTTGTGTATTATGAAAATTTGCTTTCGACGAATTGATTTTCAATGAACTCGTCGGTTACCTTACAGGATCAGTTAAGGTACTATTAAATTTAATACTTATTTTGAGAATAGGAAGCTGAGAATGGAACAAAAAACGTAAAAGGGCCGGTCAGTGGCAGAGTGGGCATCGCGTTTGGGTCCCACCCGGGCGTTGCATGTTCGATTCCTCGGCTTACTAAGTCCTCCATCACAACACAAGCAACATCTTCCGCTTGTTGTGGTGATAGTAGGAGTTTTTTCAAATAATTTCAGGTTATTGGTAACCTGGCAATGTTTGTCTTTCTTTAAAAAAATTTAATTAAATTTAAACAAGTTCGTATTGAATCGCCACTCTAAAATGATTTACGTCTCTACGTACTTAGTGATTGTGGGCATTTGCGAGGTAAGAGTGTACTGCAGGCGGTATTCCCGACTAGTTCGGAAAACTTTATGAAACTCTCGGTTCATACTATCGGTTTTGTCCGTACTTACTCTTACTACTAACTCATTATCACAACATTTCCGCACAGGGGTAGACAGAGAAGATGGACCGCTCAAACAATTCGATGTTGGCACATTGCTTCATTCCGATCCCTGCTCGGTACTTGAAAAAGTATTGACTGTAAATGCTGATACGTTCACTAGGGTAATACTCACAGCATCTACCACTCTGGAGACTTGGTCTTTGGTGAGACAATGTTTTATATTTTTGTTGTGAAAAATAAGAAAGAATCGGGCATGTAGAGCAAATGCACTAAGAAAGTAGTGTAAGGAAGCTATAACGCAAATGTGAATGGTAGAAGAAGTTGGAGAGGAAGTTGAAAGTCGGAGAGGAAGGAGGGGAAGGCATGGATCAAGGAATCAGACGCTGATATCAAGTTATTAGTCGGGCCATCTCAGGAGTCAGAATAATTGAAGAGAATGTATAAGACGATGTATGAATGTGAATGAGGCAAAGAGTATGTGCCAAGACCGAGTTATCGGTCATCTCTGCGTATACGGAGAAAAATGTTAAAAACGATCATTTTATTCGTGTATAAGGCAATTCACCCTGAGAAGAGTGATTTTATTCGTAAAAACGGTTAAAAACGGGACTGAAGTTCTTACGAACAAATTAATAGTGTTTCGATGTTTATTGGCGGGAACATGTAATAATAATTGGTTGGTATATGTAATTTCGTACGTATACCAACAAATTATTCTTACATTTTACCGCCAATAATCATTGAAGCACTGTTTATTTGTTCGTAAGAACTTCAGTCCCGTTTTTACGAATAAAATGATCGTATTTTAGAATATTATTTTTCTCGGTGTACTTTTGCAGGAAATGGCTAGAATTGATTTAGTTAGTTGTAAATACCCATCCCATTCTCTCATTCTCATTCTCTCCGCTTTCCAAATTCTACTACATCAATGTAAAAAAATACAAGTCTATATGGTAAAACATATTGTATCATTTAATGCCTTATATAAATCTCCACGTACCAAATTCAAGGAGTCAAATTTACAACCTCATTTTTAAATCTTTTACCAAACAATAAAAACAACAATTATTTGACCAAATGTAACACAAATAGAATACTAAATATTGGTTTTCCACCAACCAAAACCTTAATTGAAACTTACCTCGAATCTGGGGTGATTTTAATGTCATTAATGTCAACTAAACCTGAATCTAGCACAAAAACTTAAGCCAACCGTATTCCAGAGCTTAATTCAGGATTAAATTAGTGCTCAGGTTTGTAGCCAGTAGCGCTAGTTGTCGCAATATAAACTTTTAAAAGCTGTGGAAAACAACGTATTTAATATTATTTTTATGCAAATCTGATAATAAGTAGTAATACGAGTGGTAACATTAATCGAATGCAACTAACAATAATTGGTGTAGTACCTATAAATATATTATATGCATATTTATCTCTATAAGATGTATACACCATGTCTATACTAAGATTTGTTAATTAATTTTATTAAGATACAAAAAAAAACTTATATCGTTGACGATTGGGTACCTACTCGGAATTGGATTGTTTTTTGTGTCTAATCATTTTATTGTTGTTTTTTTTGTTTTTTTTTTCTTGTTACTAGTTGTTGTCCGTGAAGAATCTAGGAACCTAACTTGAATTTCCACAATTCAAGTTGGGAGACGGGTATGGGCACCGCTGCTTTGGGAATCGTTAATTGGAAAACCAACACCCTCGCTATGGGTCGCCGCAAATGGTTCGCTACGTTTGGTGATTGAGCATTGGTGCCTGGGTTCATGGGGAGAGATTTGTATAGGTCTTGGGAGCGAAAGCATTTTCCCACATCCTGCGTGGTGGAACGGATCGGAAGAGACTGATTTAGAGAGATCTGACCCAGGCCTTTCCAGCCGGACTCTCTCGACCCATCGCTTTGCACCGCAGTGGGAGGGATGGATTCATACGTCCGTCATTCCTGGACCCCTTGACCTACCTTGTCCATTACAAATCTTTCTCTCCTTACTTTTCTTATAGCATCCCCAAAAAAAATATTTTTTTTATATTTAATTAAAGTATACAGGGGAAAATTATTTTCCTTTGGGTCTTCTGTATGTAGCTAATTTAAAAATATATATAAAAAATAAAAGAAATACTCACCTAAAACAGTTCCAATTTGAAAATTTCACACTCATACGCCCATGGACATTGTATATATTATAATGTAATCATACCAAATGTTTTTTTGTTGATGCAGGTCTGTTCGAGTACTCCCACATGGGCTTTGCGGCTGACAGAGAGGACAGTCCTGCTTCCGACCCAACCCTCGAGGAGATGACTATCACAGCCCTAAATATCTTAGAGAAGAGTCCCAAAGGGTTCTTCCTCATGGTGGAAGGTAAGAAACCAACATTTTTAAGGAGTTTATACACTGTCAGGATAGGCAATAGAAGAAAGTGTTCTAGAAAATAATTATCACAGTTTCGTTTACTTTCCGTTTATTTTTGCCTCTTCGTGCTTCTTCCTAACTCTCTTTGTGTTTCGTTTTTTGCTCTTCTTGAATATTTAAATCACATATGAGTGAATAAACCTGTGTAAGAATAAAATACCATTTTCTAAAATACAGTAAAAGTTTAGATTCAAAAAGTGAATAGAAAAAAATAATGAAAACAAAAATTATCGACGGAAAATAAACATGAACAGTTAACATAAATTTTTAAGAAATTTTTTCTTTGTTTTAGGCGGGAGGCATTTTGAATAGTGCAAACCATTAAATGCATTCACTGATTCAACATAAGCAAATCGACCAGTAAACAGATACGTTATTGGGCGTCACCACCCGTGTGCTTGACGTAACTTTGTAATTTGTTATTATGTCCTACTACTGATGTTATGAATGCATTTATCTAGCGCACAAAGATCGGTCTACATAATATATGGTATACCAATTATGACCCATGTCTGTCAACGCCACGACTTATCTGAGTTCGGCGTCTCGCAATTCTCTGCATCTGAGTCCTACAAACTGTATTAGCAACACTTTGTGGCACCTTGTCCCACGTCAAGTGTACCAAAGATTGAACTCAGAGCCCTCGATAAGGAATATAATTTTATGCCAGCATACATTAACAAATCTTCAAGCAATAACAAAAGCTGAATAGAAGATAGTCTTATTTTAGATGTCGTAGAGCGAAGAAGTCCTTTGTCCTAAATCGAATCCTTTTGCAAACTTTAACGTCCGTTTTAGCACTATTGGCTCTATGCAAAACCAAATGTCACAATTATAAAGCTTTCACTAAAACACGTTTGACACATTTGGGAAAAAATTGATAATATTGTTAATTCTGAATTTGAAATATGAGATGTGCAAAAATGACTTAAATTTAAGAGATCGCAATGGCCGACTTGGTTAAGTCTTGTAAGGTTTGTCCCGGTAAGAAAACATATCCTGGGTTCGAGTCCTAGTTGCGACCGTTACCTTTTTTTCTTTTCCTAGTTCATTTCCATAGTTTCGTTGAGGTTTATTAGTATTATCTTCTCCTTCAATGATATTTTTATGTGTTCCCAGTTTTTTATTGTCTGCTTTTCACAAACTTTTGAAAACGAAATTTTCGTCGAAAATATTATGTTTTTAAATTTGTGTTATGTAATAATTATATTGTTCAAATATCAGACAATTTTTTTAAATATATATAATTCATTATAGCTGTATATTTTTATATGTACGTTAGGGCGGGCCGATTTTTTTTTCTTCAGAATTCCTTTTGACGCTAGTGATAAAAAGTTGTCTATGTATCCAAAACATCAAAAAAATATAATTAAAAAAAAAAACAAAAAATATCCTAAGGCTCCACCTGCCGTTTGAAGTTTAAGAAAATATCGAAATATTCCCATGTTTTCAGTCTCTTTTTAAAATATTCTGGAACAGTGTAATGATGTTTATTTATGTGAACTAGTGTTATGAAGTATGTAGGCTCGGTAGATGTAACTAACATTCATTATTTTTGTAGTAATATGGGACTAAAGCATTTCCGCCCGCGGTCCCCGACCCCTCCCACAATAAGGGCACCGCGCCATACTGGCCCCGTTCTGTATTTGCGTTGTTCGACCATCTGTTCTCGAGGGGAGATGTCATAAAAGTCAATGAAGAGAAACAGAAAAGATCTTACCAAATTAAATCAACAGGTGTTTGAAGAAGCTTTAGAATTTGTAGAAACTGTACATTGTCTTCCACCTCAACATCAAAATCATCTTCTCCGGTCGCAAAATCAAGTAATATCACAGCATTTCTAACAACCAGCAAATCTCCGTCTTTAACAGTTCTCTCCAAGATCTGTGACAGGTTCGGGATATCGGATCGAGCTGGTGCAGCAATCGCTTCTGCCGTCTTAAATGATTTCAACATAATCACGCAGGATAATACTAATAAAATTATAGACAAAAATAGACTGTGTCGCGCACGTCTGCGTACCAGAATTGCACTCATGAAAGCAAAGACTTGGCATTATATAAAATTAATTTTATAAAGATTTTATAAGTAAATAATTTGTTATTGTGAATAATGTAATTGTAACTCTTTCATTACCTGACTACTTTGGAATAATTCACAAAAAATGCCTTTTACTCATTTTTCGATCGCTTGGTGAAACCTTAGAATGATAATATTATTATTTTTTTTTTTTTATTAACATTGAAGACATAAGACAACTTTTTATCGGTAGCGCTTATGGAAATAAGTCTTTTTTTTTTCGCCATACTGTTGCTGCCCACACTAATGTACGTTCTACAAGTTATATTAAATTCATTGCTTTTGTGAAAAAAAACATGTTTGTTATGGTATATTCAACCCATAGACATTATTGAAATGTCATTATAATTTTGTTTTGGATTTTTCCCTGTAGTGGGAATAGTGTAGGTACATGTTCCCACAATAGTTTTTGAGAGTTCCGGTCCCTGAGGATAATAGTCACGGCTCCCTCAGGCCCGGAAATGTTTGACATGAGAAAAGGTTCCAGGAAGTTCTTTCGCTTAAAGTACCTACTTTATCCAGTTCCTGAATACATTTTTTGTATAATCTGAAATAAATTATACAAATGTTTTAGCTACCACCGCTTATACCGTGCTTCATCGGCAACATAATGAATCACATTTTTTAAACCTTAAAATGTGTCTACAGAGTTCTCTGATTGTCTAATGCGTACATGCATATTATCATCCTTCTCGATTAGAAAATTCACGGCACGTACGACCTCTCCATTTTTATTTTTTTTAATAACTCCACAAAAGAGGCCCTGAGAAATATAATTTCCATCGAGGCCTTTGCCATCTTTGGGCATACCGTGTGAAGGATCGTTTTGAGGAAACGAAAGAGTGACACGGTGGCTGGAAGTGACCAACATTTATTGTTTTATTTATACTATTTACAGGCAGAAATTCCATACGTTTCTCTGACAGAAATCAACAAATCTCTCCAATAAATATTTTTATACGCTAACTCATCAAAATCATTTCATTAAAAATGTACTGAGAATAATATTTTTATACCTAATTAACTTCTGCTCTCACTGCCAAAATGTAATAAAAATTATGCCTACACGCACTTGAAAAATATTTCCTGAAAGAATTTCTTATTAACACTTGGATGATTAAGTTGTAAATATGTGTACGTTGGTGGAAACATTAAAGTGACTTTTTCTCTTGAAGTTTTTTTTTATTTTCGTTATTTTTCTTGTTATTGCTTTGTCTTTATGTATATATCACGAAATTCATTCATATAATTTTTATTTGTAATAAAAATACTTTCATGAAATTGGCCAATTCTAGATAAATTTATTGGAATTCTTCGGCAGAAGGAAAAAAAAAAAAACGGTTATATAAAATACTACTTGGAGTCCCCGGCCTTGCCCGGGCTTTACATGTTTTACGAAATCAGATAAAGAAAGCATTTTTTCTTTTATTTTTTAACGTCAAATTTATTACGAATTGGTTTACATTATGAATCTACCAAAAATTGTCTATGGTTGAAGAAGCTATGAAGCATTAAACTTTTTCCTAAAATAATATTATTAACTACTTATTTACATACAAACGTACTATTAAAAAAATCATAAGAAATATAAGAACGCGCGTAAGAAACAAGTTTAAAAATGACTAAAGCCAAAATTATCTGTGACAGTTTCCAATATTATTTCTCATAAAATTATTCACAAAAATTGCTAAAATCGACTAGGTAATCCCTCGGTTTGCCATGTAAATTATGACACATAATATATGCACACATTTTTGGCTTGTGTATTCTTGCTTTTAGGAAGGAAATGATGATGTGGTGGTTATTCAAAATTTCACATAGTCAGTGGCCGTCCCTTGTTGTTTAAAATTTAATCAATCTTAAAATAAAACTGTGATAGATTTGTATAATAAATCAAATCCAAGCCGCTCAATACAGACACTCTTCTTTATATATGTAAATTGTTTCAAAATCGATTCAAATACAAGATATATTCGATACAATAAATTCGTTCATGTTAAAAAATGATTCGTTTCACAATGGAAATATGTTATTAACGTATGATTTGTTTTATGTTAAAACCATAAAATGAAATGTGAATATTTTTCAGGCTTTTCTGTTCAACAGCGCGGATTAACAAAATAGCATTTTTGTTTTTGTTGTATTGTTCATTTTTACATACGTAATATGCTTTTCAGTTGTATTGTATTATTGCCTGAATTACAACAAAGCTGACAAACATAATAACAACAATATGTTCTGATTACAAAATGACTGTAAAAGCACAGCTGGTAGTAAACATGATTTTTTTTTAAATCCGCTGCCCTAGTGCTTGTATGTTCAATAGATCATTTGCAAATTTTACAGGGGACGTTTGTTTTTTTTTTACAGGCAAATTCTAAATAATTCTAGACTTAGAAGTCGAGAATTATTTACAATTTGCCTGTAAAAAAAAAAAACAAACGTCCCCTGTAAAATTTGCAAATGGTCTATTGAACATACAAGCACTAGGGCAGCGAATGGTAAACGTTTAACCCTTAATTAGGCGAATGGGGTCAAGACTATTTTAAATTGAAAACCAAATATGTTTTCGAGTGTTTGGAATGAGACAGCGCTCTTTCTAGCTTCCAAACTTCCCGCGGGGTACGTAAATCAGTCGCGGCCAGAAATCCAACGCGTATGCACGTGTCGCTGCTATCTTGGGTGCTTACCCCATGCGAATAATTACATAACAACTAACAAAAATCCAAACGAAATAAAAAAAAAATTGTGGAAATTTATTTGGCAGCAACACTTCAGGGCTTACTACATTGGATGCTGATGAGTCTGACGAATTTATTTTTTAAAGTTGGTCTCGGCTATACGAAAAGTTAGTAGAGATTAGAAGCTACTCTTTAAAAATTGGATAATGGCAAGGTTATGCACTTTTTTCTTGATCTTAATTATAATAAAGTGATTTAATGTTTTTGATAATACGTACTTCGATTTATTTATTTCCACTTCATTTTCAATTATTTCTTTGGGGTCAATAGTGACCCCCTGCGTCTAATAACGTAATTTTCTTAAAGCGCCTAATTCAGGGTTAAATCAAATATTATTCAATTAAATGGGTAGTATTTACGTATTTCTTAGTAGGTGCATTTTTTTGGGTCAAGGGTCATGTTGTAGAAAGGAAAATCAATAAATTCCAAAAATTCATATCTATAGAATAAAACGATAATCTTGTAGAGCAGCTAAGTTTTTTTTTCAATTTTGTTGCGAGTAGGTAATTCAATATAACATTCGAGTATTGTATTACACATCCAAGAATTATTCATTTTGACTTTTTTGGAATACTGCATAAGAGTCCCAACCGCATTTATCACCAATTGGGGTGTGTCGTGACTAGAGTAGACTAAAGCTAGTGGTAAGGGTAACAAGAAGGGAAGTTGGAAAGTAGACCTAAATATACCAATCTGGTCACCAAATACGGCTAAAGCAATTTCAAGCAACGTCTCAATACTGAAATATTGATCTTTAACCAAGACGACATTGAAAGCATCTACCACACTGATTTATTAATTTTATAAGTATTAATTGAGTCAAGGAAATAAATATCCTTTTAATGCTCCCGTATGTCCACATTCACTTTCTAAAACATTATGTTGGCCTATGTAAAACTTTATGTTCGCCTATGTAAAACTATTTGTTGGCCTATGTAAAAATTAATGTTGGCCTATATAAAACTTTATGTTGGCCTATGTAAAACTTTATGTTCGCCTATGTAAAACTATTTGTTGGCCTATGTAAAAATTAATTTTGGCCTTTATAAAACTTTATGTTGGCCTATGTAAAACTTTATGTTGACCTATATAAAATTCCCTTTTCTAAGCATTTTCGAGTATCCCGAATTTTTTAATCTTTTGAATTGATTTGAAACTTATCAAAATTATTTTTATTTAGGAGGTCGAATAGACCACGCGCACCACTTCAACAACCCTTACAGAGCCCTGGATGAAACCCTCCAGCTCGAGGCTGCGGTGAGGGCTGCAGTCAACAGGGCTGACCTGCTGCTGGTTACAGCTGACCATGGTCATGTGATGACTGTCGGAGGTCACGGCGCCCCCCGAGAGCACCCTATTCTTGGTAAGCTAAAATATTTAAACATTTTATGTGATATTTATCTTTTGAAAAACATTCAGTTACATAGGGCTGTGTAGAACACAATATCAGATTGTAAGAGATACACAAAACTGAAATGAGGTGTTGAGGTGTCAACATTTTCGTTTCGATGTGGTGGGTGGGGAGGGGGCAGGGAGGGGGTTGGGGGGTGTCGACGACTATCGGAATATAATAATTTAGTGTAACCGATTCACATAAATAAATAAATGCATCACTAAAATTGTTTCGGAGTGTTTTTAATGTTGGGCCAACAAGCACACACTTCGCCACCTCACAACTCTAATACAAAAAAACATCGCACATACGAAATGCAGTAATGTAGAGCCAATATACCAACCACCTCACCACAACATTTGAAGTAATACAAAGAAATAATTTAGGACAAATACATAAAATATTTTTGATGTGGCTTGATTTTACTTGTTGTATGAGACATTCATTTATGGTGCACTTTGTAAGAGGTACTCAACACTATCGTTAGATGCTTAGTTTTACCTTTGATGTGAACTTTGTTTGTTTCGCATTATTCACCTATGTTTTTTCGTCGGTAAATAGTGCTTCAGGTCAGCAAATCTGTATAGCACAAAATGAAGCATGGATTTTAAACTAGGTGACATTCTGATTATCCCCAGGTACGGACACGAAGACATCAGACGTGGACAGTCTGCCGTACACTTCCATCCTATATGGCAGTGGCCCGGGTTATGGGGTCAGGCCTGTACTAGGAACAGAAGAGCCCCACACAGATAGAGACAGGGTTCACGCTGCCGCTGCGCCGAAGCAATGGGCCACTCATGGGGCAGAGGATGTACCGGTATATGCTATGGGTAAGTTTTCCAATAACCACCTATATCGGACGTGCTGAGTCAAATATGTTTGAGATAACAAGTTCTTTTAACAACGATTTTATGACATCATTGAAATTTTTTGATCATTTCATTATTATATTACCTGGAAATATAATGCTATAATTTAATATTGCACTATCAATCCATATCTTAACTAATTTTCGGTCTTATCAGACATATAAAAATAATGTCCTTTGTTTAAATCTACGAGAAGATAAGGATGATAACTTCTAAAAATAATTACTCCCGTTCAATACATGTAAGAAATTTAATATACAATTTTTGATTAATAAAGAGAAAACTGTTTTTGACCAATAATAAAAAGTATTTTATTGTAAATTATGGCGAGCCACAAAGTTAATGCTTATTACGAACATGAAATAGAAAAGTAACTGGTTAAAGTTGTTACTTCCTATCCGATAGTATTTATCGATTTTTTAATTCCTTATCTCTTGCAAATCTCTTGCTGTCTTTACAAGCTAGACTCTTCCTGAATAACTCAGGGATCAAGGTGTCTATGTGTGTCGGTGCCCTATTGAGTTTATAGTATTTGTGCGGGCTCCACTAACTTATCCCAAAAACCACAAAAAACACTTCAAGGTATACAAAGTCGCTGAAGTAAAATTAAATATTGATCCCTTCCGCGTAATATTTGACTAATTTGTTTTAATTTAGCTTTTATCATTGTTTATTGTATTTTTTAAATTTATCATTTCATTAATATATTTTTAAGTACGAATATTTTAATTTTGATTCTGTTTTCTTGATTGAATGCAAGCCTTGGAGGTGAAAATTAACTCTCTTCCCGACATTCGATTAAGCTAAAAATCGGCTGATATACTCGTTGTCATTGACGATGCATTCTTATAATTTTTGGTGGTAATCATGTACACAGACGCGCCCACTTTCACGCACTTCTGTGAAATTGGCTTCTAGCCGGCTTAAGAGATAGCGCAACTAGGGCGAAATTGAAAAGAAATGTATTATTATTTTATTTAAATGGAAGCCTCGGCACGGACAAAGCGCCACATTATCAAACATATTGAATCAATAATAGAAAATTTTATGATTTAAATATTTAAAAAAAATGTATAGTTCCAGCGGCAAGCTTTAAATTTATTTTTTTCAGTCCACCGTTGCTAGCCCATTTTTCACTTAGCCCAGCTCTTCGCAGTAATATGTTGTACCGACAGAATCTTACCATGGTTACATGTAATAATGTTAACATAGATATATGTTAGAAATATGTGAACATATTATGTTCACACAATTCTACAGAATTCAATTTCTAGAATGGTCTTATTTAAGGTCAAATTCTGCTATTTTGGTTTCTCTGCTTATTTGTTTTTTTTTTACATTAGCTCCAAGCAGGAGGCCTCGAGAAAAATAATTCCCTTCAGGGCCTATGTCATATTTATGGATGCTGTGTGGAGATTATTTTGAGGAAAGGAAGGAGAGGGAGTTCTGGGAAGGAAAAAGGTGTGAGGGTGGGTAGGAATCTGGGGGTCGTATCTCTAGGAATGACAAACATATGAATCCATCCCTCCCCACTGCGGTGCAAGGCGAAGTTCTGGGAGAGTCCGGCTGGAGAGATCAAATCCCTTGATTGATCTCTCCCGATCTGGCCTGCCACGCAATTAACGGGCAGACGCAACCGCTGCTAAGGCCCGGACCAACCTGACGCCATGAACCCAGGCACCTCTGCTAAGTCACCAAACGTAGGGAACCACTTGGGGTGACCTATGACAGAGGTGTTGGTTATCCAATAAATGATTCCCGGGGTGGCGGTACCTATACCCGACTACCAAAATGAAACTGTTTCTCACAATCAAATCTAATTTTAGTTTTCTATATTAGTTGAGTAGTTTGATTTTAACGTAGTATATTTTACCTCAAACCCATAAACATACGAGTACAAAAACTATTGCTCCAATTAAAAAACAATTACTTCATTATTCATGTCCATGGCTTTAATATAACTTGACATGATGAAGGTAGGTACATCATTACATCTCTTTTTTACCTAATCTAACCTAAGAGTAATTAAAAATCGTTTTGTTGGGAAATAATATCTTGTTTTAAAATAATCCACAAAAGTTGTCTAAAGATCAAATCATTGTATGATTTATTAATTTCATGGTACTGATGTGGCAATGACAATATCTGAAGCAATTGTGTTAATACGGCAAAATAGTATCACTACCTGGAGCAAGGTATTCTATGCCATTTTAACAGTGAGTAATATTGCGAAGAGGTAAAATAAAAGAAGGCACAGAGAAAAAAGGGACCCAGCAAAGTGAAAAGCCAGAAAACCAAATAACATCACAAATCTATCAAGGAAATATATTATCAAAATAAATTAAAATTGGAAAGAAATGTAGAATTCTATTTTTTTGACAAAACATTTTCTCGAAACGCGGAAATCATTATTATGTAAACGGTAGAGGCGTGGACGTTGAAATGATTGATGGAATAATTTATTCAAATGAAAATGTATTTTGGTGTCAAAAGAATTTTATTATGAATTTATAAAATTTATAAAAAGTTTGTTGTGAATTTTTTTTCTGTAATTTAAAAACCACAATTACCGGTAGTCGATTTTATAATTTAAAATAAATTTAAATTCAATAGAAAAGCAATAACGCCCTTTGTACACGCGGCTACTTACAAACGACTAAATCGCCGCTAGCTGTCATACTATTTTGCTAGTGCGGCCTTTACAAATAATATGGTATGGAAGTACAAACGAGCGGCGATCGCGTCGCTTGAATGTAGCTCCTTGGAAGAACGGTGTAATTGTTAAAATAATTAGGTTCTGCTTGATTAATTTAACATATGAAAGACTTTTCTGCCTAAGCTGAATAAAACCAAAATCGTCTACTTTTCGCTTTATCGCTGGGGGCTTTACTTTGTCTTTCGATATCTTCACAATTCCTTAAGCTATTATCTTTAGTTCTTAGTTTAATCAACCACGAGATAATTAACAAGAGATGTATATATATTTAAAGGATATTCTTTATTTATTTATATTTTAAATCGTAAATTATTGGCCAGTTAAATTTTTTATTAATTAACCAGCTGACCCGGCAAACTTCGTACCGCCTCAGAATCAATAAATGTTGTGTTTAATTTATTAGCTGTTCGAATTGATTCAAATTATGTCAACCAACGCACATTATTTGAAAAGCCGTTCCATACAAAATATATTAAATAAATTATTTTCTTCATAATAATTTTTCCCATGATTTTTTCCGATGTTTTAATATAATAATTATTAATCGGGACGGAGACAAATCCAATAAATCAAGGATCATAAAAATTGGTAAAGCCGTTCTTGAGTTATAAAGCCGACTTTGTTTTATATATTAAGATGTTTTATTTTATATTTCAATATATTTGCGTGGTAGAACGGGCAACTTTGTTTTTTTTTCTATTATTATCAGCATTTCACAAATATTTGCCAAAGTAGAATCTAAAATCGTGATAAATCGATTTATTTAATGAACTATACTTTTTAATTTGAAACATAAAAAATAGAAGAGCACATATTAGTACTGGATATCTCCTAAACCTAAAGATCTAAAAAATATTATCGAGTTTCATCAAGTATTTTGGACCAAAATTCAAGTTTTATATGAAAAAGGATGTGCAGCCGTTCTGCTTAACCCGGCATCATGGGGCTGGAAATTTGTTACAAGGTCGTGGGGGTTGGGTCATTATTACCCACTTATTCAACACCAGGTTTTTCATTATACCTATGCTTCATTGTTTATAGCTATATTGCACTTTTTTAAGGAATTAAAATGTGACATCACATCGACAGAAATGTATATGGGTATTTTTTTTGACCAGTAAACATACCAATTAATAAAAGTTTTATTTAAGTATATTTTCAATTTAAGTATAAAAATTAGCTTCCTCAGGCTTAATTGTACTGAACACTTATTTTTTTTATCATTATTTTAATTTGAATGGCACTTTTAGGAACTTGACAAACTAATCTTTGGAAAAAATAACAAAAATTTAATTCTAAACATCATTGTGAATGCAGTCGGCGCAAAGGGCGGTCAACGGGTAGGGTCATATTCAACTTTTTCCACTTTCAGCACGTTTAACTCGGGTGTCGATTGCCATCTGAATGATTTCCCATTAAAAACGTTTAAACAAATTTAACGTCTCCAGCCACTCAGAAGAACGGCAACATCGCAGGCGTAGTTATAAAACCACAAGCAATTCAAAGTATGGTGGGTCATTTTGACCCATACCCCATGACGCCAGGTTAAAAGAAGAACATAATTGTTATCTCACCACAAAAAACACTTGATAATACTGTGGTTTACAGTAATGCAATAAAAAATCTAATATAGAAATCATTATTAATCCACCAAGTGACATGATGTGTTTTAATAAACTCGTAAACTTACACAAATCCGATTTCGTCGATATTTTGAAGAGCTTGAAATTTTCAAATAATCATAATATTCGATATCATTCGATAAAATACATTTTTACCAAAAATATTTTCATTTAAAAAATGTAAAGTAAAAATAATATATTATGATAGTTTTTTGATGTATTATGATTAATGTGCGATATATTTATGGCAGCGTAAAAAATATATATCGAATGTACCAACGCGCGTGTTCGGGCGATATAAGGGAATAAATTTGCTTTTGAAAAGCATAAATAACTTTCAATTCATCGGATAGGGCTGTTTTACTGCCTACCAGCAATAGTTTGCTAAGTAAAGTTTGAAGGCTGAATTGATTTATGCTGCCATATTGTAACAAAACGCCTTTTTTAAATCATTTAATATTTTTTGAAAATATTGTATTGTTGCATGTTGACGGTTTTTTTTAATAATATTTTGACTTTTTTTAACAACAGTTAATTTTTTGTATATCTATAAATTTTCAAGAAATCAACTTTTTTCTAATTCCCTATTCTCACCTTACATCGTACGCGATTCATCAGTAGAGGAAAAGTAATATTTTTTGTTAGCTAATTTTATTTTAATTGTGAACACGATTTTCAATTTCCCTCGGGGAATATGGTTTTTTAGTGAATGAAAAAAGAGAAAGATCTGGGAAGGAAAAAAGTGTGAAGGGTGTAGGAATCTGGGGATCAATGTGTCCCATGGTGACTGGCGTACGAATCCATCTCTTCACTGTGGTACAAGGCGATGGGTCGAGAGTTCGGATGGAGAGGTAAAAAGATCTCTCCAAGCAGTCTCTGCCTATCCGTCCCTCCACCGAGTAGGAGGGCAAATGCACGTGCCGCTAAGATTTAGACAAACCTCACCCCATTAACTCGGAGACATCTGCTAAGTCATCAAACATAGCGAACCACTTGGGGTAACCTATCACAGGGCTGTTGGTTATCCAATAAATGGTTCCCGGGGTTGGCGATTCTCGTACCCACGCAACAAATTGAAAAGGAGGTGGGTATGGGGTTGCCACGTTTCTTTCCTGAATTCGTGGCTCGGCTCGCGCTTGTGTTGTGTTGGAACCGTGTTAACACTACCTTAAACCGGACTTGAGGCTTAAAATTCACCAACGCTGAACTGAATAAGTAAGTTTTAATTAAAAATACGAAACGAAGTTTATGCCGATAAAGTGTGGAGTTCTTCGCGTAAATATTTACGCACTTATAATCTCAGATTCCGTAAATATTCCTAAATCAACGTATTAACGTCGTTCCAGTGCGTAATTGTCCAAACGACCATTCTAGTGTTTGTTTAGCTTCATTTTAAAATTAAAAATAAAATATCAAAAACGATACTTAAACCCTATTCTAAGGATTATTTAAACTAATAAGACCTTTACCCTTACGGAAATAGCTTCATCTTAAACACCTACATGGAGAAAAATGTTATTCTAAAATAGATTCCCCACCCCCCCTTTCCCACCTTCCTCTTCACCATCTCCTTCACTTCCCCACTTACCTACAGCCTCACAACATACCCCAGTTGGGGATGCCATAGTCTCACTGGCTCCAGACGGGAGCAGTTAAGACTCTTGTGAGGTATTCTCTATAAAAAAAAATCATTTTATTCATAAAAACAGTTAAAAACGGAACTGAAGTTCTTACGATTAAATTAACAGGGTTTCAATGTTTATTGGCGGGAACAGATAAGAATAATTTGTTGGTATACGTAATTTCGTACGTATACCATTGAATGAATATGATTTCTTTCTCCGTATAAGTGTTTTTGTGCGTATTGATTTATTATGCTGCTTCACTCTAATATTTAATTTTTAATAAAATCTCAATACGGCTATTAGTTATTTTTAAGTCTAAAAAAATATTATTACGTACAGCAAAAAAAAATATTAATTTGTAAATATATCATTGAAAGTAGTAGATGAAAATTCTAACCAGCTGCTGTGAAAATAAAGCAATCAATTGTAATTAAAAACATAATTCGATTCGCGGAAATAATCGAGCTGGCTTTTTGGGAATTATTTTTATTTTGATTAAAGGAAATACATTTCGGCAAATCAAAGAAATTATTCAATTTCATTCATCAAAACCACATCGTCTTTGAGAAATGGAAATTTTCATTTAAAGCTAACAAGAAATTTTCCTTATTATTTTCTCAACGCCGAGGATATTCTTTTACTTGTGCATTAATTAAGCAAGACCTAAGAACAAAATTTCTTATGCGGATAAAAATATAAGCAAAGTAAATATATATTTTTTTAAGTCAGCTAATGAAATTCGCTTTGATAAAAGTGTACACAGAAATTTTACACTGAATTTTAAAAAAAGGTTTTTAAACCCCTTTAAAAAATTAACGTTTTGGAAAATCAATAAAATTAGCATAGACTTTGATATAACATTATTTTAAAAATATTCTGTTCATTCTGTCGGTTCTGAGTCATTTATATTGATGTTTTGAAAAAAAACCTATTTTGCTTAGGTACTTATTTTTTTAATGTTTTAACTTAAGATCAGCAGCTGAGAATAAAAGTTTAAAAATGCTTGCAACTGTACAGGGAGGTTCCAATGAGAAAGATCGATTATTAAACCGTAACAATTCAAGTAAGCAATAAAAATCATCAAAACGCACAATGATAAATTATTAAATGTCGTGTATTTTTTGTAAGTATTTTTTAGTCATAAGTATTTATGATTTTTCAATAATGTGTAAACAAATTAGTGTGTTAAAAATTGAAATATTTTTATTTTTTGTATTTCTTGGGCATTAACTATGTAACAATTTTTGCTAGTGAATGACACGGATGTGTCGAAACCGGTAGCATAAAAATTAAAATTTAAGTAACGATAGTACATTGATAATTAAAACTCTTCAAAACAAAATGAAATATTTTAGTTTGTAAGACCTT